>OY757017.1:15298115-15609647 GCA_963580285.1 Lucinisca nassula
TATATGTACATATGTAGGAATACTGTCATCTACTGTCATCAAACATACTTAGACATGCCGCGGCCGTCATATTTTTTTAAACGCGGAATTTTAATTTTGAAACGATTCCACAGTGAAATATCATGACTGTACGTACTGAAATGAAAACAATTGTCAAAGCCGTACACCCATTCGATCATAGAAAAACATTATAAATCAAGAATGTATCTTTAAAATTGGCAGGACTGATTTGAACTGAGGCTTACACCTAAATACCAGGATTTAAATCAAACACTGTAGACCCTGAGCAGACGCTACATCTGAACTGGGAATATAGTTTTTGCCAAATGCAACACTGACCTACATGTAACATGGATAAAAATAGCGGACTATTTTATATTAATGAACATAACCCTGGTTTCCCTCAAATCAGTGATAGTCACGTGGACAACAGCACTTATTCAGTTTCTGTCCTTTATAACTTTGGGTCGATTGTAAAACGATCCAAATAATAATAATATATAACCAGAGGACCAGTGGTCCTGAACCGCTCACCTGTCTGGTGACAATTTTCCTACTTAGATCAGCAATTTTTTCATTTGTTCAACTCACAAAGGCTCCATATTAAATTTCACTTAAATTGGCTCAGCAGTTTTGGAGAAAAAAAATATCTGAAATATGGATCCTGAATGACCTTGGTCTAAGGCCAATGAATGACCTTGACCTTTCTCACCCATAGATCTTCATGTATTCAGTTACCTGATCTACAAATTTTGGTGACACTGTCTTCAATGGTTTCCTATAAATCCATTATTTTCACTTTGCCCCATGCAAAAGCCTAAGTCGGCAAATTTGACATTGCTGTAAAATAGGTCAAGGTCAACCCAGGGTCACCAGTTGTACAAACCGTGATGGGCCCGAGTACCATATGCTACATGCCAAGTTTCAAGGCCACTGGCGTTACGGTTCTGGAGAAAAAAATTTTTGAAGGCTTTTTACCATATATGGGCATGGCGGCCATCTTGGGTCTAAGGCCAATTAATGACCTTGACCTTTCTCACCCACAGATCTTCATGTATTCAGTTACTTTACCTGATCTACCAATTTTGGTGACACTGTCTTCAATGGTTTCCTATAAATCCATTATTTTCACTTTGCCCCATGCAAAAGCCTAAGTCGGCAAATTCGACATTGCTGTAAAATAGGTCAAGGTCAACCCAGGGTCACAATTTGTACAAACCATGATGGGCCCGAGTACCATATGCTACATGCCAAGTTTCAAGGCCAATGGCCTTATGGTTCTGGAGAAGAAGATTTTTGAAGGTTTTTTACCATATATGGGCTTGGCGGCCATCTTTGGTCTAAGGCCAATGAATAACCTTGACCTTTATCACCCATAGATCTTCATGTATTCAGTTACTTTACCTGATCTACAAATTTTGGTGACACTGTCTTCAATGGTTTCCTATAAATCCATAATTTTCACTTTGCCCCATGCAAAAGCCTAAGTCGGCAAATTTGACATTGCTGTAAAATAGGTCAAGGTCAACCCAGGGTCACCATTTGTACAAACCATGATGGGCCTGAGTACCATATGCTACATGCCAAGTTTCAAGGCCACTGGCCTTATGGTTCTTGAGAAGCCATATATTGGCATGGCGGCCATCTTGGTCATGTGATCAAGACCCCGCGAACAAACTTTCGTTCCCCCATCCCACTGAGGCTCCATATGAAATTTGGCTTTGATTGGCCCTGCAATATAGGAGAAGAAGATCTTTGAAAATGATGGACGGACGGACGGGCGGACGGACGACGGACGGACGGACGGACGGACGGACGGACGACGGACGGACGGACGGACGGACGACGGACCATGGCTATACTTTAAGCTCACCTATGAGCCTAAAGGCTCAGGTGAGCTAAAAATCCATTATTTTCACTTTTTCCTATGCAAAAGCCTAAGTCAGCATATTTGACATTACTGTAAAATAGGTCAAGTTCAATCCAGGGTCACCATTTGAACAAATTATGATAGGCCCGAGTACCATATGCTACATGCCAAGTTTCAAGGCCATTGGCCTTACGGTTCTTGAGAAGAATAATTTCGAAGTGTTTTTAACATATATGGGCGTGGTGGCCATCTTGGTCATGTGATCTAGACCATATTGGCAGCTTTTCATTTGTTCAACTCCCAAAGGCTCCATATTGAATTTCACTTCAATTGGCTCAGTAGTTTCCGAGAAAAGATGTTTGAAATATGGTACCTGTGTGACCTTGGTCTAAGGTCAATTAATGACCTTGACCTTTCTTACACATAGCTCTTCATGTATTCAGCTACTTTACCTTATCTACTAATTTTGGTGACAGTGTCTTCAATGGTTTCCTAAAATTCCATTATTTTCACTTTTTCCCATGCAAAAGCCTAAGTCGGCAAATTTGACATTGCTGTAAAATAGGTCAAGGTCAACTCAGGGTCACCATTTGTACAAACTATGATGGGCCTGAGTACCATATGCTACATGCCAAGTTTCAAGGCCATTGGCCTTACGGTTCTGTAGGAGAAGAATTTTAAGGCTTTTTACCATATATGGGCGTGACGGCCATTTTGGTCATGTGATCTGGACCGTATTGGCATTTTTTCATTTGTTCAACTCACAAAGGCTCCATATTAAATTTTACTTAAATTAGCTCAGCAGTTTTGGAGAAAAAAATGTTTGAAATATGGATCCTGAATGACCTTGGTCTAAGGCCAATGAATGACCTTGACCTTTCTGACCCATAGATCTTCATGTATTCAATTACTTTACCTGATCTACAAATTTTGTTGACACTGTCTTCAATGGTTTCCTATAAATCCATTATTTTCACTTTGCCCCATGCAAAAGCCTAAGTCGGAAAATTTGACATTGCTGTAAAATAGGTCAAGGTCAACCCAGGGTCACCATTTGTATAAACCATAATGGGCCCGAGTACCATATGCTACATGCCAAGTTTCAAAGCCACTGGCCTTATTGTTCTGGAGAAGAAGATTTTTGAAGGCTTTTTACCATATATGGGCATGGCGGCCATCTTGGTCATGTGATCCAGACCCACGAACAAGGCCAATGAATGACCTTGACCTTTCTGATCCATATACATTCATGTATTCAGTTACTTTACCTGATCTACAAATTTTGATGACACTGTCTTCAAATGTTTCCTATAAATCCATTATTTTCACTTTGCCCCATGCAAAAGCCTAAGTCGACAATTTGACATTGCTGTAAAATAGGTCAAGGTCAACCCAGGATCACCATTTGTACAAACCATGATGGGTCATGTGATACAGACCCCGCGAACAAACTTTCGTTCCCCCATCCCACTGAGGCTCCATATGAAATTTGGCTTTGATTGGCCCTGCAGTATAGGAGAAGAAGATCTTTGAAAATGGTGGACGGACGGACGGACGGACGGACGACGGACGGACGGACGGACGACGGACCATGGCTATACTATAAGCTCACCTATGAGCCTAAAGGCTCAGGTGAGCTAAAAACTGAGCCAGCGCATGACAAAATCTACAAGAGGTCTGAAGCGACCAGCGAAGACTCAGATCAGCCTGCATTCGCGCAGTCTGATCAGAGTCTTCGATGATCGCATGCACCTACTACAGGCTAATATCTATGCAAAAAGACAAAAGCAAAAGGTCTTGTCATAGTGTATGGGTGCGCAGGTTGATTTGAGTTTCTGCTGGTCGCACCGGTCTTATTGTAGGTTTTGTCATGCGCCGACTCAAATAATCTTTTGAATAATAAAAGTAAAATAATAAAAAAATTGAAAAAAAAAAAAAAAAAAAAAAAATAGTGAAAACATGTAACCATATCATTAAGCCCTTAAGACGCAAATTACAAAATCACGCCTATACAAATTAATTGTAAATTTAACGCCCAAGAAAACTAAAATTTTAAGATGAAAAGTTGTGATATTTTTTCTGATTTGTGCTCAAAATATAGATTATGAGTACTCGTTAGAACCGGCTCATCCGTTAGAACCGCCTCATCGAGTATACACAGTCTGTATTTCAGAGCAGAAATAAGGAAAATTAGGTTACCCCCGTAAACCCCAGTTTTACTATACAAGGGGGGAAACCTACGTCACGATGACGTCACACAGAATGACAATGGCAGCCGCCATCCTGAAAGTACCTCTCGCTTCGGTAAGTGTTTTTGTGTTAAACAGATGATTTAAGCACAATCTTGACACAGCTTTTATCGCAGAGTACGGGCGAAATAACAATGTTTTGTCTGCAAATAGAAATTTGTGCAGGCTTTCAGTAGTATGGATAAACACGTTGGATTTAGCTCATTTCAGCGATCCATTCGTCAACACTCTGGATATGAAAATCATTCATATGAAGCAGCGCAGTGTTTTCATTAATCCTCTCATAACGAGAACACGACTTTTTTCAGAAGAAAACACCATAGAAGTGTTTATTAGTATTAAAATTAAAATTTTTGAACTTTATAAGACGTTTTCAGTAAATGGTATCGTTAACACTCGATCAGAAATGAGATACGTACACACTTTGAAAACCCGCATATAGTTGTTTGTTTTGTTTTTTGTTTTTTTTTTGGTGTTACGTCCCTTTGAAGATTATTTCACTCATATCGAGCCGATCGCTAATCAGAAGTGGGCGAAAACCGGAGTACCCGGAGAAAAACCACATGACCTTCCGTCGCAGAACTTGGCGTTTTTACATATGACCCGAGCGAGGCTCGAACCACAGCGGTGAGAGACCTAATGATCAAGAGTCAGCGCTCTTAACTACTAGACCACATATAGTTGTTTCTCGTGACAACCTGAAAAGCAGGGTAACAAGTATCTTTGACAATAGTGGTGGCCAGATGTACAGCCGATCACAATTTCCGCTCTCATGTCACTTAAGAAGACACTGCCCAGTCTAGAACATTGTCGTACTTGAACTATTTACAATGTTGCGCCGAGTTGCGAAAAAATGACGATAAAACAAATGGTTCAGATTTAAAATATCTGTAAAAACAAGAGGCCCTTGGGCCACTATACTCACCATAGTTCAGATGGGTTCTGCCCCATGGAAGACATGCGTTTCATTAAGCTATTACGGCTAGAAAGTTAGTAGACGCCCACCCAAGGACTATGCTGCGAAATAAGGTTTCTAGCTTTTCTTGTTCTTGTGAAAACGTTGACAAAATATTAATATTGGACTAATTTTTGGGAGAAGATTTAAAGAATAGATGAACAAATAAGCTGAAGATGCTTATTGCCTTTTATACAATATAAGCCATCATTATTGCATTGCATACAAATGTTCTAGAAAAGGGTAATCCCTTTGAAGCAAGGACTACAAGACAGAACTGAAAACTGTGGAGTGTACACGATTTTTTTATGGACCAGACTAGCTAGTTTCGGCCAGTTAGGCCGCATCACTAACCCTCAAACATTTACGAACCCCTGCAGTGGCATCAATGATCCCAAATGACTGGAAAATAAATCTACACTTTAATGAAGAGCAGATGAACATTTTACGGACGCCAAATATTCTCATAACACCAGCTACGGTGAAATATATTACTTTCTAGAAAAATGTCATCCTTTAGAAGCAAGGGCAACAAGAAAATAAAAATAAAGGCACACTATGATAAAGATTGAAGTTTCAACATTTTATAGTTCCTAGGAAATTTTTGATGAAATTTAACTTAGACCTATGATAGAGAGAAAGAATTAAAGTTAAGATGAAATGGGATGTCAAGAAAAACACTGCCTCTTACACTATGTAAGTTAACATCCCAACTGCATATGAAAAATAGAAGTGAAGGCAATGATTAGGAATCGATACAATTAACCCACTGCTCCCATCAGAGACACCAAAGGGAAAGAAACACAAGCATGAAATTACTAGACTCTAAACATCACTAGCGGAAAGCCAAAAGGACAGTTTCTTTCCAACAAAATGACCAGTTGGCTGTCCAAAACAAGAGGATATAAGCGAATACCGATAATCACTTAGAGGGTCCAAATTAGAAGTAGAGGCAATGATCAGGAATCGATACAATTAACCCACAGCTCCCATCAGAGACACCAAAGGGAAAGAAACGCAAACATGAAACAACATACCCCAACGGAAACACCAACAGCGGAAAGCCAAAAGGACCGTTACTTCCTCACAAAATGGCCAAAAGGCTATCCAAAATAAAATAATACAAGCGACACAAACACCCAAAGACCCCAAGCCTGCCCAAGAAAAGTGGTGCGAGTTGGACCGTACATGTGTATAAAATAGAATTAACTGCAATGTTCAGGAATCCCTATTTGTTTCACTGAAGGCATTGCTTGAGATGTCATTTCATCTTAATGTTGGATAGAAGTTCCGAAAAGATAGGAAGTAACGTCTCGAAAATGACCTAAGTGCTGTTGACGAGGCCGTTCAACCTCAATTTCAACCAAACAGGCATCATCATTTCATATGTTTATGCCGTTCGTAGTTTGTTTTTGCGTATCGCTAGAAAATAGTAGACGTTTTTCTTTTATCTTTGTAGTTGAGACGTTATTTGTTTTGTTTTTGTCAATATATCAGCCGGTATTTTAGAGTTCCTTTCAAGATGGCGACTGCCTTGGTGTAAAATTGTGACGTCATCGTGACGTAGGTTTCCCCCCTTGCTATATAAAAGTGGGGATCGAGAGGGTCAGAATTACAAAGGCGTGTTTTCGTGATGTGAAAATGTCTTCTGCTGAATCGTCTTGAAAACTTTTCAAAGTATTTTTGCATGCAGTCATACAGTATAAACCTTGACAATATTTATATTAGATTCGGTACTAAGTTATTTAAACAAATTGTGGGTATTCCGATGGGTACGAATTGCGCACCTCTTGTGGCTGATCTGTTCTTGTATTGTTATGAAAGAAACTTCATGCTGTCGCTATCCATTGATAACCAATCTGAAATTATTGAAGCTTTTAGCTCCACTTCTAGATATTTAGATGATTTATTAAATATTGATAATACCTATTTCGATGGTTTGATCAGTCAGATTTAACCCCCCCCCCCCCCCCAGAACTTCAGTTAAATAAAGCAAATTCTTCTGATACCGAGGCCCCGTTTTTGGATTTACATCTATCTATTGTAGATGGGTTTGTTTCGTGCAAAATTTATGATAACGCGATGACTTTGATTTTGAGATTGTAAATGTTCCTTTTTTGGATGGTGATGTTCCTCGTGCGCCATCCTATGGCGTTTATATTTCGCAATTAATTCGATTTGCTAGAGTTTGTAGTCATGTAACTGACTTCAACACTCGTAATAAATTATTAACGGCTAATTTCCTTGGTCGGGGTTATCGGTACCATAAACTACGCAAAGCCTTTTCAAAATTTTATAGACGCCATTCTGATTTAATTTCAAAATTCAATATTGGACTTAAATCTCTTCTGCAACAAGGTCTATCGGAACCGGAATTTTATGGTGACTTAGTATATAAATTCAGAAAAATTTATAACCGCAATGACTTCAGCACCCAATTTCGTAAAATCATTCTTCGATATAAAAAGATTGGGTACAACATGGATGTTATACGACAGACTGCATGCATGGTAGTTAACCCAATCACGGTTGGCAACTTTGCTTCCCTCTTTAATTGCACGCCGGTGGGTCTGGCCTCAGATTCTATGACGGCTCCAACGTAAAGGCTTATTGAGAATTAGAGAGATCTATTTTTTGGTAATGTTGGTTGGTGCCTGATGCTCTGTCTCTGGTCGGGCCCATCGGAGTCTAACTGTTGGTTTTCTTTTGCTCCAGCATTTCAGTGATTTCTTGCTGTCGATTCCTCACCATTGTTTCACCTCTGTGCTTCTATGATTTTTTTGTGTTCACGGAGATGTTGCACTGATGAGTTAGGAGGCCTTCATGCGGACTGAACAAATTATTTGTCTAAATCGCGACGGAAGTAAGGGCGAGGATTGTGGCCACGTAAAATCGATTTAAGCCCCCCAGTGGAAATCTTTCCACTGACCGTTCCAAGGCGGTTCTTCTGTGGCGGTTTATTTATGTTGTTGTTTGTTACTTACTGTGTGTATCACTTGTGTCTTTTTATTTTGGATGGCCATATGGCCATTTTGTGGGAAAGTAACTGTCCTTATGGCCTGTTTAGGTTTCCATTATGGTCTGGTCGCTTAATGTTTGTGTTTATTTCCCTTTGGTGTCTTTGATGGGTGGAGTAAGTTAATTGTATCGATTCCTGATCTTTGTTTTACTTCTACTTTAAAATGCAATTTCTAAGAGGTTTAATCAAATACGAACATCATAAATAAATAAAGCTGAAAAAAAAAATGCAATCAGAACGACCAGAATATAGCTTTATATGGACAAGTACTAAGACGGAAATATGTTGCTGAGGGCACTATCTTCATGTCTAGTGCACTAGCTCTGTGTCGAGGAGACTAGCTCATAAGTTGCAAGTATCGTATTTTCGGCATTTTTTTTTTTTTTTTTGCTTGCTTCAAACTTTCCAGCCTTTCATTTCACTAGGGTTATTGCTTCTGGGGGTGTTGACTTAAGTTACACAACGCATTTAAAGAAAGCATCAACCGTGTTTTCGCCGGGGTTCTTTACAACACTTTTTAATAAAACAAGGTTCAAAGATGGATACCAAAAAATATATGATATTTACCACTGATCGTCCAAAAGAACCTTTAGAAGCCTCCGTGGTGCAGTGGTTACGCTCCTCGCCTTGTAAACCAGGGGTCGCAGGATCGATCCCGGGCTTCTCCAGACTTTCGGATGAGTCTTTAAACCGAGGTCCCGTCTCCGTATGACCTTAGCTGTTGGTGGGACGTAAAACTCAAACACCCACCCAAAAGAACCTTCCAATAGTGAAAACGCTTTATTGAGTTTGTAGAATTACTTATAATATGGTTTATTGTCACTAACACACCTGTTTCCGTGGTGTAGTGGATACATCCGCTTAACACGCGGAAGGTCCTGAGTTCAATCCTCAGCGGAAACATTCTTTTTCTTCTTTCCCTTTTTTATTTTTTCCTTCTTTTGTGTGAGTGATGTTCCAATAAACGTGGTATGTTAGAAGACGCACTTGTTTCACTTAACGCTTAACATTCAACGAGACGTCTTATAAATAAAAGACAGACAACACGAAAACACGCCTAAATAATTTTGACCACCTTAAACTCCACGTTTATGTAGTAAAACCGGGGTTTCCAGGGGTATACAGTATTTTTAGATTATATGTTTTATATAGTGAAACTGGGGTTTACAGAGGTATGTATCATTTTTTCTTGTTTCTGCTCGAAAACATATATTGTGGGTATTATAACAAGTACCCACAATCTTTGTTTTGAGCAGAAATATGAAAAATCTCAGATTTCTTTGTCTGGAATTTTTTTATTATTATTATTATTTTTTTTTTTTGTGGTAAAAATTTTCAATATGTTTGAAAAGGCGTGTTTTCATAATGGAAAATTTAGGACGATCTTTCTTATTACATTTTTTTCAAAACGGCCCCCGCCCATCAAGGCTTGGAGAAATATATGGGCTGCATGAGCTGAATCCGGCCCGCACACTAGTACTGGTAAACCGCTTAGAGGATCTAAGCCTTTCCAGGAACCGCGGTGCGAGGCGGAACATCCATGCTAATAAACCCTATTGGTTTCATAGGGCGACAGGGCTTGAGATGTCATTTCATCTCAATGTCGGGTAGAAGTCCCACAAAATTGGAAGCAACGTCTCCAAAATGGCCTTTACAGTGTTGACGGGGACGTTAAATCTCAAATCAAACAAACGAAACATTGTTTCAACTCTGTGTTGTGTATACTCATTAGAATCACATCGATGAGGCGAATCTAATGAGTTTATTCAACATCCACTCATTTTTAAAGAAGAAGTACCTAACATTCTTCCAATGGCTAATGATTATATTTAGTCAAATTAGGAAGATTTTTCCTTCTATCTTCAGCTAGTATGCTGTTAAGGACCCAATATATTGTGTCCGAAATGCTGTGTATACTCATTAGAATAATCTTGTGATGAACTTTCTGAGTTAGATTTGTCTCTTCACTTATGGACCGGTTCAGAAAATTCTGCAGACATTGTGGATCCTGATGAGCCCCCATGAGGAGCCGGTCTGTTCACATCCTGTTTATTATTATTTCTAATTATAAAAATAATAAATAATTATTGACTAAACATTCATCAAGCTAGCAAAGAATGCCTGGCCAACCGCGGACCGACAGAGATACGACTTGGCAACGGCGTATCGCTGTCGTATCGCTGAGGCGCTTGAAAATGTCCAAATATAATGAATGGTGCACTTATAACTTATCAGAACTTCAAATGTTTGCCCGCTGTTTTGTGTAGGCTGGGTATTGATAGAATGGGCATTGTTCCTAATAGTCTGATCAGAGTCATCGCCTTTTATAACCTCAATACAAGCGAATGTCGTTGTCGCACAGCTCTCTCTTTCTATCTGCCAATACATGTTAACGATAGATAAATGATTTTTTTTTTTTTTTTTTGGGTTTGGGTTTTACGGCCCTTTCAAGATTATTTCACTCATATCGAGCCGATCGTTAATCAGAGGTGGGCGAAAACCGGAGTACCCGGAGAAAAACCACCTGACCTTCCGTTGCAGAGCTTGGCGTCTCACACGTGGCCCGAGCGAGGCTCGAACCTACGGCGGTGAGAGACCTAATGACTAAGAGTCAGCGCTCTTATCCACTAGGCCACGGAGGCCCGTAGATAAATGATTAATAAAGTTGATTGACATATGGATTTGTGGAAGGTAGCAAAACTCTCTACGCAGTGTCATCGCATCGGTGGTTCAGTGGTAGAATGCTCGCCTGCCACGCGGGCGGCCCGGGTTCGATTCCCGGCCGATGCAAAATATTATTTTTATATATTCACTTTTTATTGCCTGTCTGGGCCTATTGTCTAGTGGTATTTTGAGCTGCTAGAGCATATAAATTGATGAACCCCGCAGAGCTGAAACTGACCGCACATGAGTACTGGTAAACCGCCTAGAAGGTCAAAGAGAGCCCAGGCAAAGTGATGTTAGTCGAACCTCCAACGCATATTCACCATATTTGCATTATTAGCTGGCTCCCAGCTTGCACATTGTCAATATTGGAAAAACAGGTAACCAGACCCCCCTGACCTTGAAAGGTCAGGGTGGTCTGGTTACCTGTATTTCCAACACGGATAACCTTCAGACTAGGAACCAGCAGATAATGCAAATAAGGTGAATAGACCCGTTCGGTTTCACTGGGCGTTAAGGCTTGAGATGTCATTTAATCTCAATGTCTGGTAAAAGTCCCACAAAATTGGAAGCAGCGTCTCAAAATTGACCTAAATTGTGTTGTTTTGACTATACTCCACGCTGACTTGAAATACCGCACATTGACTGCTGACCGTCCAATAGTACCAACTAAATACAACATAGTAGATTGATAAACAATTTGGTTTATTGTGTTAGTATTATCATCTGTTTCCGTGGTGTAGTGGTTATCACATCCGCTTAACACGCGGAAGGTCCTGAGTTCAATCCTCAGCGGAAACATATTTTGTTTCTTCTTTCATTTTTTTATTTTTATTTCTTTTGTGTAAGTGTTGTTCCAATAAATCTAGGTAGAAGACGCACGTGTTTCACATAACCCTTTAACATTCAGCGAGACGTCTCATAAGTAAAGGACATCAAATAATTTTGACCCGCTTAAACCCCCATTTTTATATAGTGAAACTGGGGTTTACAGAGGTTTGCGTTATTTTTCTTATTTCTGCCCGAAAACATACATTGCGGGTATTCTTGTGAGGATCCACAATCTATGTTTTGAGCAGAAATATGAAAAATCTCAGATTTATTTTTATTTGGAAATTGTCATTTTTTTAGGTAAAACTTTCAATATGTTTGAATAGGCGTGATTTCGTTATGGATAATTTAGGACGATCTTTTTTATCATATTGTTTCAACTCTATGTTGTGTATACTCATTAGAATCGCCTCGATGAGACGATTCTGAAGAGTTTACACAACATACACATATTTAAAAAGAAAAAGTACCTAACATTCTTCCTAGAAGCATCCGTGGTGTAGTGGTTACGCTACTCGCCTTGTAAACCAGGGCTTGCAGGATCGATCCCGGGCTTCTCCAGACCTTCGGATACATTACGATAACACAGCCGTGAAACAGTGCATTTTTCACATCTCCAAAATGGCTACTTTAGTGATGAAAATCAATATTTTTCTTATTTATTCTGCAAACTTTGTTTGTGGGTGCTCGTTAGAACCACCTCATGGAGCAGAAAAAAGGAAAATCGTGTGTAGCCCCGCAAACCCTAGTTTTCTCTTTATAAAGTGGGGTTCAATGGGGTATTATTATTTTTTTTTGGTTTTACGGCCCTTTCAAGATTATTTCACTCATATCGAGCTGATCGTTAATCAGAGGTGGGTGAAAACCGGAGTACCCGGAGAAAAAACACCTGACCTTCCGTTGCAGAACTTGGCGTCTCACATATGACCCGAGCGAGGCTCGAACCATAGCGGTAAGAGACCTAATGACCAACAGTCAGCGCTCTTAACCACTAGGTCACGGAGGCCCGTTGGGGGTATTCATTACATGGACTTGTTCACGTATCTAATGGAGTCTTTAAACCGAGATCCCGTCTCCGTATTACCGTAGCTGTTGTCGGGACGTAACTCAAATAATCGCTCACTCCCTCAATCACTCACGGCTTCTAATGGCTAATGACTAGATTAAGTCAAATTAGGACGATTCTTTCGTTCTATCTTCAACAAATATGCTGTTTCGGACCCAATATATTGTGTCCGAGATGTTGTGTACACTCATTAGAATAATCTTGTGATGATTTTTTTTTTGGTTTTGGTTGATTTGAGGTTTAACGTCCCCGTCAACACTGTATAGATCATTTTGGAGACGGTGTTTCCAATTTTGTGAGATTTTTACCCGATGAAATGACATCTTAAGCCCTGTCGCCCAATGAATCAAATAGTGTTTATAAGCATGAACGGTCCGACTCGCACCGTTTTGCCTGGGCAGGCTTCGATCTCTAAGCGGTTTACCAGTACTCGTGTGCGGGTCGGATTTAGCTTGAAAGCAAACGCAGAATTTGACATTTTTAGAAGATTCGATGAAGCAGACCCCGCGGTTGTAAAACATTTTCATGTTCAACCATATTGAGCATGCATCACGCAAACAAACCTATATAATTTTGACTCCCTTAAACTGCACTTTTATACAGTAAAACAGGGGTTTCCAGGGATTTAAAGTATTTTTCCTATTTCTGTTAAAAACATAATTTGTGGTATTCGTAAGAACCGCATCACCGAAGCGGTTCTAACGAGTACCAACAATCTATGTTTTGAACAAAAAATATAAAAAAATATCATAATTTTTATCTGGAAAATTTTCATTTTTGTCAAATTTTACAAATATATACATGTATGAATAGGTGTTTTTTCGTAATTAAATTCATATTGCAAATGCATGCTTAAGTTCCAACGAAAATGTCTTATCTCAGATCAACAGAAAATAAAAGTTGCACCGGGCATGCTTATACACATTAAAATTACTTGTTGGAAAGGTCCCTCAGGACCTTTCCACAGTGTTTATGTGAAATTTGAAGCATTTTCGCTCCAGTGCAGACTTCTCGCTATAATTTGCAATTTGCAATCATACTCAACGTGAAGAAACAATGTGAACCAGTCAAAATTATGCAGGGATACTTCAGTTTTTCTATGTAGTGTGTCTATTTGGCGAAATGACCATAAATGAAAGTTACCATTTACAAGTATGAGGTTTCACAAAAAGCTTGCCTTACGCTAGCAAGCAGCACAACATATCTGTAATTGAATGTATCCTTATTCCAGCTTCCGCAAATTGTTTAACCGTCTGGCAACGTCCTTTTCGTATGCGTGACGCTGATTTACAATATATTTGAACTGAGAAAAAGCGAAATAAAGATAAAGATTAAGATAAAGGAGCTTTATTTAACGTCGCATATCCGAAACAAATAGCATAAACTTTTATTGCGACAAACAAAGTATCCTTTAATAAATACTTACCTGCCTTCATTTATCTTCCTAGGACTACCCCTGATAATGTAAGCGTCAGCCAAGGGAGCTCCTACTACCATTTTTCACGCCTTTGGTAGGGCGCGGCCGGGGATCGAACCCGCGACCTCCCATTCCCGAAACAGACGCTCTACCACTGAGCTATCGGGGCTGGTATATACTAATGAAGATTGTTAGAAAAGGCGACATCACAGAAAACATAATACCAATGGCACCAACAGGAAGGGCAAACCAAAATGTTTGATATACAATGAGAATGCAACGGAAAGGAAAGTAATCAGCTGCCTCTTCTCCGATGAGAAAAGGGCGTTTTATCAGGCGAATCAATTGCTGAGGCTGAAAGTCACTACAGTTTCTGTGTCAGTATAATCAGTTTTACTGGCATGACGTTGCATTGACGTTGGTTCGACGTTGTATAGACGTCATGTGCGCGTTGGGAATAACTAATCATTCTTATGGGTGCCACGGATCCAATATACTTATATATTGTTCCTTGTTAGCGTCGTTCAAACGCGTAACACGACCTACGTTTTATAACAAAAATAAGAAAACGTTATCCCTGTAATTCCAACTTCATTGCAGTTACATGTAACATACTGATATCCAGTAACTGAAAACCACTACTCGAAATAATAGTAACGAGTACTCTGCGCGGATCACCCCCGCCCATAGGGGCTCGAAGAAATATATGGGCTGCATGATGCTTCCACGCAGAGCTGAATCCGGCCCGCACACTAGTACTGGTAAACCGCTTAGAGGATCTAAGCCTGTCCAGGAACCGCGGTGCGAGACAGACCGTCCATGCTAATAAACCCTATTGGTTTCATTGGGCGACAGGGCGTGAGATGTTATTTCATCTCAATGTCGGGTAAAAGTCCCACAAAATTGGAAGCAACGTCTCCAAAATGACCTTTACAGTGTTGACGGGGACGTTAAACCTCAAATCAAACAAACAAACAAACTCTGCGCGGAAATAAATTTGATTGCTCAGGTAGACTAAAGTTGTTGTTAAATGCTCGTATCTAAGTTAATGAGGGCGCCTAGGCATGGCATAGTGTGTTGCACGTACGTGTACAAGTTAGGCCAAAGTCACATTTAGAGAACGGCATTTTGTACCGGTCGAGGTCATCGGATGCGGGGATCGATGAGTTCGTCCCAGGAGCTTGGTGGTTCTACAAGCAGCACTTCTGCATTGCCAAGCCGGTAGGAGATGCTGAGGGCTTGTACCAACATTTGGATCATTGTACACTCATCCTGCCTGCTGGTTGGGAATAGGACTTGGAGCTGTGAATTGTATCGATTCCTGATCATTGCCTCCACTTCTGTTTTGCGACAAGTCTTCTTCCTGGACCGCTAGCCGCTTGTTTCTGTATGGAAACTTGTAAAGGCGTGCTTCATTTGCAGCCTAAGTCCGATGGCCAACTCGCGCGGCCCCAAAAAATAGTACCATTGGCCTACTTTCTGTTCTCGAGCACAGTAGAGAAATCGCGATCTGCAACCGATTTGTCGCCGATTACTCAACATTTTGGCTCAATTTAGACTGGCTTTCAAAATTTCTAAAACTGGCAGTGCTTCACTTTACTCGGTAGAGCACAGGCAGTCCAACGCGATTAACTCTTGTTGGACAGACTGCCGCGATTCGCAGACCAGAAGCACATAACTTACGTCTCGCTGTGGAGCTATCGAGTTCTGTCCGCTCGACCCTAGCAGACGTAAAATGCCTTAGCTTGAACAAACGAACGAATGTAGTAGTGTCATCATCATCATTATTCTCTGTTCAGCTCTTGAGCAGCTAGTCCAGATCGATATCACAACATGTCTGGATTTATGAAAGAGTACTTCCAGAGCCAATTGTGGCTTTCTTGAAGTCATGCCGACTTCATGGGATTCCTGAGGTGACCACAGGCCTTCAGCACCAGAGTGTCACTGTCGTTTGACGTTAGGAACTGCGCAATCCACCCCCCGGCCAGAACCAAGAAGGCAGCTCCAAGTTTTCGTCAAGCAGCACCACCGGCAGTCTAATGCCAGATTTCTGGCCTGACCGAGGCAACATTTTCAGAAACTGACTGCAGATACATATTTACAAGCCCTTACAAGTGAGATTGTAGATGCTTGATTTCTTTATAAATAGCCTCACTGAGACAATTTTCCACTAACTTGATAAGAAATAGTCAACAATGTTGTTTAATGCCTGATTTCTTTATATATATGGCATTGCCAAGGCAAAATATTCACAAACTGATTGCAGGTATATAAGTTTTATTTTGATAAGATTTGGCAAACAGATGTATATTGACAAGACCGTCTAATATGTTCTTGAAAGGGTTATCCTTTGGAAGCAAGGAATACACCACAAAATTGGAAAATATGGAATGTACATGTTTTCTGTGCCAGACTAGCTACTTTCGGCAAATTAGGCCTCATCAGTGACCAATTAGGAGATGTTGCACTGATGAGTTACGAGGCCTTCATGCGGACTGAACAGATTATTTGTCTGAATCGCGACGGAAGTAAGGGCGAGGATAGTGGCCACGTAATATCGATTTAAGCCCCCCAGTGGAATTCTTTCCACTGACCGTTCCAAGGCGGTTCTTCTGTGGCGGTTCATTTATGTTGTTGTTTGTTACTACTCACTGTGTGTATCACTTGTGTCTTTTTTATTTTGGATGGCCATTTGGCCATTTTGTGGGAAAGTGACTGTCCTTACGGCCATCCTTTGTTTAGGTTTCCATTATGGTCTGGTCGCTTCATGTTCGTGTTTCTTTCCCTTTGGTGTCTTTGATTGTTGGAGTAAGTTAATTGTATCGATTCCTGATTTTTGTTTTACTTCTACCCATCATAATGCCTGGCTTCTTCACAAGAAGCCTGGCCAGGGCAACAGTAGGATTAATATTCCCACGCTTTTCAAAGAAAAAATGGGGCTATTGTAATTGTATTCGTCGTCCGTCCGTCCGTCCGTACGTACGCACGTACGTCTGTCCGTCCGTCTTACCGGATAACTCCTCCAAGACGGTTATAGATAGAAACTTGAAACTTTGGGAACTGATCGATCTTTGGTCAGGGGAGTGCTTGACACTTTCGTAATTTCGTTTAAACCCCTAGGGGTGGGCCCAGTGGTGGGGCCCGCGGGGTTCAAAAATAAAAAATTCCAGAACATGGTCGTGTAACATATCAAAGCGAACGGCAGGATGAGTAGATTATGTAGTGGCTCGGGGATAGGCGATGGCGTGCCATCGACTGCGCGATTCTAGTTTTGTTAAGTTTTGCTAGGCAGACAGATTGCCAAGACCAAACAAATGAGTAACTTCCTGTCTTACTGCTATTAAAACGCATGTGATTAAGTATTGTGATAAAGTCTTTGAAAGATCAGGAAGAAATCTGTTTTGGTCTATAAAAAATTCGAATGAGGTTTTAAATAAATTTAAATCCAGACGTTTTCGTGCTTCAAGTCTGTCTACTTACGATTTTCCAATCTTTACACTATACTTCCTCATAACCTTATCAAAGAGAAGATTAATGATTTAATTGAATGGGCTTTTCACTGAGAAGATTCTCTCTATCTTGCATGTAATGTCAGAAATGCATTTTTCACTTCTAAAGAGCATAAGAATTAAACACTTTGGTCATGTCAGAAAATGTGTGATGCCCTCACCTTTCTACTTGACACTATTTATATTAGATTCGGTGCTAAGTTCTTTAGACAAATTGTGGGTATTCCGATGGGTACGAATTGCGCACCTCTTGTGGCTGATCTGTTCTTGTATTGTTATGAAAGAGACTTCATGTTGTCGCTTTCCATTGATAACCAATATGAAATTATTGAAGCTTTTAGTTCTACTTCTAGATATTTAGATGATTTATTAAATATTGACAATACTTACTGGTTCTTCTGTGGCGGTTTATTTATGTTGTTGTTTGGCCATTTTGTGGTAAAGTAACTGTCATTATGGCCTTCCTTTGTTTAGGTTTCCATTATGGTCTGGTCGCTTCATGTTTGTGTTTCTTTCCCTTTGGTGTCTTTGGTGGGTGGAGTGAGTTAATTGTATCGATTCCTGATCGTTGTTTTACTTCTTCTTTGATGGTTTGATCAGTCAGATTTATCCCCTAGAACTTCAGTTAAACAAGGCAAATTCCTCTGATACCGAGGCCCCCTTTTTGGATTTACATTTATCTATTGTGGATGGATTTGTTTCTTGCCAAATTATGATAAACGTGATTATTTTGATTTCGAGATTGTAAATTTTCCTTTTTGGACGGTGATTTTTCTCGTGCGACATCGTACGGGGTTTATATTTCGCAGTTAATTCGATTCGCTAGTGTCTAGTCATGTATCCGACTTCAACAGTTAATTCGATTCGCTAGTGTCTAGTCATGTATCCGACTTCAACACTCGTTATAAATAATTAACCGCTAAACTTCTTTATCAGGGGTATCGGTATCATAAACTACGTAAATCCTTTTCTAAGTTTTATAGACGTCATTCTGATTTGGTTTCAAAATTCAATGTTGGACTTAAATTACTTCTGTAACAAGGCCTATCGGAACCCGAATTCTATGGTGACTTAGTATATAAATTTAGAAAAATACATGCCTGTAAAGACTTTAGTACCCAATTTCGTAAAATTGTTCGATATATAAAGATTGGGTACAACATCAATGTTATAAAACAGACTGCATGCATGGTGGTTAACCCAATCACGGTTGGCAACTTGGCTTCCCTCTTTGATTGCACACCGATGGGTCGGGCCTAGCATTATATGACGGTTCCAGCGTAAAAACACAAAATTTGAATTTTATTTTATTTTAGTATTCTTTATGTTGGTTGGCGCCTGATGCTCCGTCTTTGGTCGGGCCCCTCGGAGTCTAACTGTTGGTTTTCTTTTGCTCCAGCAATTCTCTTGTTGTATGCTGTCGAGTCCTCAACCTTGTTTCATCTCTGTATTTTTTTTTTTTTTTTTTTTTGTATGTTCTCGGAGATGTTACACTGATGAGTTAGGAAGCCTTCATGCGGACTATCAAAATTAATGTATACCGCGACAACAGAGGTAAGGGCGAGAAATATGGGCATGTAAAATCGATTTAAGCCCCCCCCCCCCCCCCCCCCCCGTGGAATTCTTTCCACTGATCGCTCCAAGGCGGTTCTTCTGTGGCAGTTTATCTATGTTGTTATTGGCCATTTTGTAGGAAAGTAACTGTCCTTATGCCCTTCCTTTGTTTAGGTTTCAATTATGGTCTGGTCGCTTCATGTTTGCGTTTCTTTCCCTTTTCCCTTTGGTGTCTTTGATGGGTGGAGTAAGCTAATTGTATCGATTCTTGATCTTTGTTTTACTTCTACTTTGTCTAAAGGCTGATATCTTTATAATAAGCCTCGCCGAGGCTAAGATTTCACTATCTGACATAGACGTTAAAACTTTCAACCCGCAAGAAATATTTTGATAAGTTTTTTGCAGGTAGATATATATTGACAAGATCTAATTGATTATATTGTTTAATGCCAAATTTTTTGATATTGATAGCCTCTCCGGGATAAAATAATACCAAACTGATTTTAGATATATTATCCGCATGGTATATTTACATAATTTTGGCATGACCTTACCAATTTGTATAATGCAATATCTTTTTTTATATAAATAGCCTCGCCGAGGCAAAATTTACACCAGCTGATGATGGACATATAACTTTCAAACCGCTATGAATACTTTAATAATTTTCCCCGGCATGAGAAGAATGTTGAGCTGTATGTAGTTTTCGTCCTGTGTCGGTTTTTCTTCCGTCTGTTTGTCCTTCTGTCTGTCTTGGCCCAAGAAACGTTTGTTAACTGGTCTCTACAGAATCATTGCGATACAGTCACTTGTAGTTTTTTCCGCCATACATTTCTATCAATTTAACTCTCATTTCATGAGAAACAATAGCCTTTTAAGTGGCTGTCACACAAAAAAGTGACACATAACGATCTGTCCTGTCTACGAAAAGTCACATATTGACCGTTTGGTGAGAACGCGTGGACGTCCGTCAACACCCAACAAAGCTTTGCTTTAATTCTAATATCTTGCTAATCACTTGTCTAATACATTTTTATCTTATATATCGTGTTTCTTTGGCATCGCCTTAAATGAGTAGGTCACACTCCTGAGTCAAGTGCCCTGGTTTGGCTAGCGCCAGTAATTAGGATATATAGCGATATTGGTAATTTCCAGATTTATTTTTTTCCTTTAATTTGCAGTGTGAACTTATAATGCCCAACGGGAATTACTTTTAAATAGACACGTATAGAGTGTTGTTCCAGTTATGTGGCTGCTGCTGCTGCTGACAGAAGGTCATGGTCGCATAAATTGAATGGTCATTGTATAGTTTTGGCATTCATCGTGTTGATTGGGGTTTTGTATGATATATTATAATTAACAGCAGATAATGTATAGTTACAGTCACGTGGCTGCTGCTCCAGCTGACACAGAAGGTAAAGGTAACAATGACAGAACTTTGCGTAATATTTATGTTACTTGTTTATGTAAAGTAGAAACAAAAACAAAGATCAGGAATCGATACAATTAACTTACTCCATCATCAAAGACACCAAAGGGAAAGTAACACAAACATGAAGCGACCAGACCATAATGGAAACCTAAACAAAGGAAGGCCATAAGGACAGTTACTTTCCCACAAAATGGCCAAATGGCCATCCAAAATAAAAAGACACAAGTGATACACACAATAAGTAACAAACAACAACATAAATAAACCGCCACAGAAGAACCGCCTTGGAACGGTCAGTGGAAAGAATTCCACTTGGGGGCTTAAATCGATTTTACATGGCCATAATCCTTGCCCTTACCTCTGCCGCGGTATACACTAATTTTGTTTAGTCAGCATAAAGGCTTTCTAACTCATCAGTGTAACATCTCCGAGAACATACACATAAAAAAACTACAGAGATGAAACAAGGTTGAGGACTCGACAGCATACAACAACAGAATTGCTGGCGCAAAAGAAAACCAACAGACTCCAACCAACAGAAACCAACAGTTAAAACATTTGATCTCTATCTTTTATGTTATTGAAAGTTTATATGTGGTATTACTTCAAAGCTGACAAAGTACAGTAACACTGATTTGACTTCTGCTGCCAAGATCGCACACTTAGAACTTTGATTGAGATAGTCATGTTAAAGTTTTTGTATTGTTGTGGTTTTCAACCTACGATTAGGGTTGATATGTAGACACTTTTATGGGTGCAGGAAAGATACTGCTGTCAGCAGATCAAGGTCAAAAATTTACTTTTTAGAAATTGAGATCAAGGTCTTAAACTTAAAAATTGTGATTTTCAATACATGGTTGCATCTGCCGATGGTATCCATGACACCGTGGCCACTTTCTCTATTATTTCCTTGCCTTTCGCTGGCAAGACGTATGGCAGGTATTGGTGTAGTTGCCAATTTTACCACTGATTTGTTTTGAGGTCTCGCCTAAAACGAAGTCTAACAACAGGAAATGCAAATTATACAACTTTAGAATTTTTCAACTTAGTTTTAAGTATGACTGCTATTGAAAAATAAAAGTGATTCACCAAATGACAATGGTATTTGATCATTCTTGAATTTAAGGTCCTAAAGCGAATAGTTAAGGGTTGGTCATGTTTGCAAAAGACACACATTACGCACGTTTATTATTATTATTATTATGTTTATTAGTATTATCATTACTATTGTGATAATGCTCTGTTCATTCTGCTGACTAGACAGCAGCAGACCTTTCCTTTGGATTCTTTTTAAAGAAGCCAACTTGTTGGTATTTAAATGTTTACATTTCCAGAGTAAAGCCTAATGTACAGTGCAGTTCATAATTCCATAAAACACATGATTTTCCCACAAAATTGGAAGCAACGTCTCCAAAATGACCTTTGCAGTGTTGACGGGGACGTTAAACCTCAAATCAAACAAAACAAACAAAACCAACTCAGAACCTGTTTAAATGTCATTTCAGCTTATTTGTGTCGATGAAACCATGCGTTTCCGTGGTGTAGTGGTTATCACATCCGCTTAACACGCGGAAGGTCCTGAGTTCAATCCTCAGCGCATACATTATTTTTTTTTTTAGATTTTTTTTTAGATTTTTTTAACTCTCTTGATTTCTGTGCAGAAAGTACATGTATGTTTAACAATCCGGCTCATTTTCTTTTAAATTAATCATGAACTGTTACAATTAATTCAGTGGACTTGTTTTCAACATTACGATAACACGCCAATGCAAAATAATATGAGCCCGGGCACAGCATTTCCTACAACTTACATGTGAGGCCAGCGAAGACTCAAATCAGCCGGCGCATCAATATAGTCTAACCAGAGACTTCTCTTGCTGCATGAAGGAACAATGGGCCCTTAGCTATCCTTAAAGCGCACAGCGAAGACTCTGATCAGACTGCGCGGATGCGCAGGCTGATCTGAGTCTTCGCTGGGAGCATATGTCGTATTGTAGGTTTTTCTCGTGCGCTGGCTAAATTATGCCTTTCTTCGCAAAAGAAGAAAACAAAATAAAAACATTCACAAAAGAAAAAATAATAGATATAGATTGTGAGCGCTCGTTAGAACCGCCTCATTGAGCCGGTTCTAACGAGTGCACACAATCTGTTTTTTGTTTTGTTTTGTTTTGTTTTGTCATAACGGAAACACGCCTATACAAATACACTGTAAATTTTACCGCCGTTAAAATGAAAAATTTAAGACAAAAAATTGTGATATTTTTTCTTTTTCTTATTTCTGCTCAAAATATAGATTTAGAACCGCCTCATCGAGGCGGTTTTAACGAGTACCCACAATCTATATTTTAGAAGAGAAATAAGAAAAATAAGGTTAATCCCTGTAAACCCCAGTTTTACTATATAGTGGTGTTCAAGGGGGTCAAAAGTATATAGGCATGTTTGCGTGATGTGTTTTCAAAATTGAAGAAAATGCGTACCCTAGTATATTACATTCTTCTTCACATTAAAGTGGAGCTTCCAAGAGTATTAATTTCACGGACTTGTTAATAAATGAGGTGAGATGCTGAAAAAATCCTGCCTGTTTTTAGAACAGTATACCGACACTTTGTTCTTGCTTCTTTTTTCATCACGTTAACAAGTCCGTGACACTAACACCCCCGTAAACCCAACTTTATATAGCGAAAACTGGGGTTTACGGGGGCATACATTATTTTTCTTATTTCTGCCTCAACCTATGTTTAAAGTAAAAATAACAAAAATATGACAGATTTGCATCACAAAAGTAGCCATTTCAGAGATGTGAAAAAATGCACTATGTTGCACAGGTGTGTTATCGTAATGTTTCACAGCCACCTTGTTGAAAACAGCTGTACCTGTAGTGTCACGTCATTATGTATATAATAAAATGTGCCGTAGAACACCATTTCCTACAATTTACAAATGCGCTCAGCGAAGAATCAGATCGGCCTGCTCATCCATATAGTCTGATTAGAGACTTTTCTTGCTGTATGAAGAAGCAGTGGGCCCTTACCTATCCTTAGAGCGCACAATGGAGACTCTGATCAGACTGCGCGCATGCGCAGGCTGATCTGAGTCAGCGTTTTGCACACATGTTAATTGTAGGAAATGCTATGCCCCGGCTCCAATCAATACCATGACACACCCATGCGACATTGTGCATTCTTCGTAAAAACCGTTGTTTCTGATGAAAATTTGATATATGTCTTATCAATGCTCCAAATATAGGTTTTGTGTGGCGGCCGCAAAAATCTCCCTGTCCTACATCATAGTGTAGTTTATATTTTCTTGTTCTTTGGGATCATTGATTCCATTGTGAAATTTTGAAAATATTTGAGGGTCACTGTTTGTTTGATTTGAGGTTTAACGTCCCCGTCAACACTGTAAAGGTCATTTTGGAGACGTTGCTTCCAATTTTGTGGGACTTTTACCCGACATTGAGATGAAATGACACCTCAAGCCCTGTCGCCCAATGAAACCAATAGGGTTTATTAGCATGGACGGTCCGCCTCGCACCGCGGTTACTGGACAGGCTCAGATCCTCTAAGCGGTTTACCAGTACTAGTGTGCGGGCGGGATTCAGCTCTGCGTGGAAGCATCGTGCAGCCCATATATTTCTTCAAGCCCCTATGGGCGGGGTTGAGGGTCACTGATGAGGACTAAATTGCTGAAAATAGCTAGTCTGGCCCAGAAACATGTACACTCCATATTTTCCAGTTCTGTGGTGTATTCCCTGCTTCCAAAGGATAACCCTTTCTAGAACATTTTTAAGTGCCTTTGAGGCTGCCACAACTTATATGTACATGTATACAGTCGAACTTCAATGGCTCGAACACCTTTGGGACCTCGAAAATCTGTTCGAGACTGGGGTAGTTGGAGCCACTGAGGTTACTGTCAGGAGGCATAACGAGATACTTTTAGATATCTTTTCGGTGTTCTATTATGAAAATGCATGCTGTGTGTACTCAGTAGAATCGCCTCATCAAGGCGATTCTAATGAGTACACACAGCATTCATTTGCAAGATAAAAGACTAAAATCTCCTTAATTATCCCCCTCTATTTCTTATGTAGAGGATTTCGCTAGGGGCTCAAGAATGGGTTCGAAACATCCATGGTAAACGAGCGATCGGTGTTCGAGCCATCGAAGACCTACTGTATGTATGTTTTGAAACCGAAATAAGAAAAGAATAATGTATATCCCTGTAAACCAAAGTTTTCTCCATATAGGGTTTACAACAGTACAAGAGGCGTTCATTATCACTACTACAAATGTATTAATCATAAAAATAAATTGCAATTGACATCATGAAGGTTTATATATACATGACTAAAATATACGGTTCAACTGCATCGGTGGTTCAGTGGTAGAATGCTCGCCTGCCACGCGGGCGCCCGGCTTCGATTCCCGCCCGATTATTTTGTATAGCTAGTTTACACTTATCCCTCCATGTAAATTGTATCGTTTTAGTGCCCATTCTTTATCCAGTCTAGCGTCCGTTCGTCACTCTTTTCGCGGCGCACCATGCCTAATGTTTGATTTAATTTTACTGTCAGTAAATAAGTTCTGAAGTTAGATCCTTTGTAAGTAAAGAATACACCAAAAATAAACGCAAATAGCAGACTCGGTTTTATTGATTCTGTTCATGACCAGTACAGAACTGTGCAACACCGGTCACAGCCTCTAGCGCCGGCTTTAGCAGAACTCTATTTTCAAAATAAACTCAATGATGCCTAAGGGCCAGAAAATATAATCTGCACTATGATGATGTACGGAGAGACGTTTTACGGCCGCCACATGGCGCAACACAAGCTGCAGTGAAGACACATAAGTTCTTACGTTAGATCCTTTGGAAGCAAGGGATACACCAAATAAACGAAAATAGCAGACTCGGTTTTATTGAGTCGGTCCATGCCCAGTACTGAAATGTGTAACACCGGTCCTCTAGCGCCGGTTTAATCAGAGCTCTGTTTTCAAAATGAACTCAATGATCCCACACCCCAAGAAAATATAATCTGCACTATGATGATGTCCGGGGAGACGTTTTACGGTCGCCACACGGCACAACACCAGCTGCAGTGAAGATAAATAAGTTCTGAAGCTAGATCCTTTGGAAGCAAAGAATACACCATATAAACGAAAAAAAAGCTGATTTGTGTGTGTGTTTGGCAACACTAGTTAGCTCATTTATGAGACGTTGCTTTTGTGGGCAATTTACCCGACACTGAGATGAAATGACATCTCAAGCCCTACCATTACGATAACACACCCATGCGAAGGCATTTTTCGACACCTCCAAAATGGCTATTTTTTTCTGGTGAAAATCCGTGATTTGTTTTCTAATTTATAAAGCAAACATAGGTTGTGGTTGCCTGTTAGAAACGCCTCATATAGCTTTATAGGGACAAGTACTTAGACGGAAATATGTTGCTGAGGTCGAGTGCACTAGCTCTGTGTCGAGGAGACTGGCTCATAAGTTGCAAGTAACGTATTTTCGGCAATTTATTTCCATAGGTTTCATTTCACTAGGGATATTGCTTCTGGGGGTGTCAAGGGTGTGGATTTGACGGAAAAAGAAATATCCTTGGCCCATTTTACCGTGTTGTCAGAAGTTAACAAAATTTTAAGTTCCGTGATAAAAAAGTTTAGGTTCATTTATACACAAGCCCTGTATTTCTAGCTAGTGGAATAGCATTGCCGGATTTTTGTTTTAATAAATAGCTAACAAAGAAATAATTGTTGATAAAATTCTTCGAGATGTCCCTGCTGCCGATGGTGCTAGCTCGGAAGTTTCCGTATGTGTTGTATGTGTTGAGGGAACAAATGTGCATTGACACATTGTCGAGCCAGTTCAATTCAATTTCACCGAGGGATTAAATAGCCAAATGTGATCAATTCAGTAGCTGTTTAAATGTCATGTTAGCTTATTTGGGGCGATAAACCCATCGTTTCCGTGGTGTAGTGGTTATCACATCCGCTTAACACGCGGAAGGTCCTGAGTTCAATCCTCAGCGGAAACATTCTTTTTTTTATTTTTTATTTTCTTTAGATTTTTTTACTCACTTGACTTCTGTGCAGAGTGAGTGAGAGATTGAGTTTTACGTCTCACCAACAGCTAAGGTCATACGGAGACGGTTTAAAGACTCATCCGAAAGTCTGGAGAAGCCCGGGATCGATCCTGCGATCCCTGGTTTATAAGGCGAGTAGCATCACCACTACACTACGGGGGCTTCCAAACTTCTGTGTAGAAAGTGCGTGTATGTTTAACAATCCGGCATAAATCATGAACAGTTATTTCAGTGGACTTGTTAACACACCAATGCAAAATAATAATAATGAGCCAGCGCACGACAAAACCTATCTATTTTTATTTATTTATTTATACAGTGTTTTGAGAGGGTGACACAATTAGCTACAACGGGCCTCCGTGGCCTAGTGGTTAAGAGCGCTGACTCTTGATCATTAGGTCTCTCACCGCTGTGGTTCGAGCCTCGCTCGGGTCACATGTGAGACGCCAAGTTCTGCAACGGAAGGTCAGGTGGTTTTTCTCCGGGTACTCCGGTTTTCGCCCACCTCTGATTAACGATCGGCTCGATATGAGTGAAATAGTCTTGAAAGGGCCGTAAAACCAAAACCAAAAAAAAAAAAAAAAAAAAAGACACAATTAGCTACAAGCTATTCTACCTTGCGGCCCTCTTTAACAATAAGACTTGTGCGTCCAGCGAAGAATCAGATCAGCTTGCGCATCAATATAGTCTATCCAGAGACTTCTCTTGCTGCATGAAGGAGCAATGGGCCCTTAGCTATCCTTAGAGCACACAGCGAAGACTCTGATTAGATTGCGCGGATGCGCAGGCTGATCTGAGTGTTCGCTGGGCGCATATGTCTTAGTGTAGCTGTTGTCGTGCGCTGGCTCAATTATATCTTTCCTCGCAAAAGCAGAAAACAAAATAAAAACATTCACCAAAGAAAAAAAATAGTTATAGATTGTGAGTGCTCTATAGGACCGCCTCATTGGGCCGGTTCTAACGAGTGCACACAATGTTTTTTTTTTTTTTTTTACGAAAACACGCCTATACAAATACACTGTAAATGTTACCGCTGTAAAAATGAAAAATTTATTATGAAAAATTGTGATATTTTTTCTTATTTCTGCTCAAAATATAGATTGTGTGTACCCACAATCTATATTTTAGAGCAGAAATAAGAAAAAAAAAATAAGGTTTACCCATGTAAACCCAAGTTTTACTGTATAAATGTGGGGTCAAGGGGGTCAAAAGTATATAGGCATGTCAGCATGATGTGTTTTCAAAATTGAAGCAAATGCGTACCCTAGTATATTACATTCTTCTTCACATTAAAGTGGGGCTTCCAAGAGTATTGATTTCACGGACTTGTTAATAAATGCGGCGAGATGATGAAAAAAGTCCTGCCTGTTTTGGAATAGTAAACCGACACTTTGTTTTTGCTTCTTTTTTTCATCACGTGAACAAGTCCGTGAAATGAACACCCCCACCCTCCTAAACCCCACTTTATATAAAGAAACCTGGGGTTCACGGGGGTTTATATTCTTTTTCTTATTTCTGCTCCAAGACATAGGTTGTGGATACTCGTTAGAACCGCCTCAATGAGGCGGTTCTAACAGGCACCCACAAATTATGTTTGAAGTAAAAATAACAAAAATATGAGAGATTTTCATCAGAAAAGTAGCTATTATGGAGATGTGAAAAATGCACTGTTGCACTGGCGTGTTATCGTAATGTATCACGAAGACAAAGATGAAACCACCTTGTTTGTTTGTTTGATTTAAGAAATAGATCAGATCTAACTGTGATTTGTTGAGTAATAAATCACAGTTTGGAGGTCAGTTGTAAAGTAGACAAATCACAAGCGCGTAGCGCGCGTGATTTGTCTACTTACAACTG
The DNA here is from genome assembly GCA_963580285.1 of Lucinisca nassula. NCBI lineage: Eukaryota > Metazoa > Mollusca > Bivalvia > Lucinida > Lucinidae > Lucinisca > Lucinisca nassula. Next base: position 15,326,624 of record OY757017.1, read on the forward strand.
ACCGACAAACTGTGATTTATTACTCAACAAATCACAGTTAGATCTGATCTATTTCGATTCTAACACGCTGAAAATCGGCAATTATGTTGTTGTTTCCTTCAAAATCTCACAACCTTTCGCCATTGTTATAAGAAATCCCGCTAAAATTATCGACTGAAACACGTGTATTTATAACCTTTCCTTACGTTTTCGATGCGAGAAAATGACGTAACACCGTCTAACGTCAAGGAAATCGACTAGTGACGTCATAAATTGGGAATTTTAATGACGTCACGCGTCACGCTCTTCCGAGCTGTGATTTGTTGCAGAATAAAACACAGTTATTTTCCATTGCCTATATAGGCGCGCTGTGTTAGAATTGATGTTTAACATCCCCGTCAACACTGTAAAGGTCATTTTGAAGACGTTGCTTCCCATTTTGTGGGACTTTTACCCAACGTTGAGATGAAATGACATATAAAGCACTGCCGCCCAATGAAACCAATAGGGTTCATAAGGATGGACGGGCTGCCTCGCACCGCTGTGCCTGGCTTAGATCCTCTAAGCGGTTTACCAGTACTCGTGCGCGGGTCGGTTTCAGCTCTTCGTGGAAACAACGCGCAGCCCATATATTTCTTCAAGCCTCGATGGGCGGGGACCAAACCACTTTGTTGAAAACAGCTGTATCTATAATGTCACGTAATTATGTGTAATAAAATGTGCCGGGGCACAGTATTTCCTACCATTTACAAATGCGCCAGCGAAGAATCCGATCAGCCTGCTTAAGCATATACTCTGACCAGAAACTTCTCTTGCTGTATGAAGAAGCATTGGGCCCTTACCTAGCCTTAAAGCGCACAATCGAGACTCTGATCAGACTGCGCGGATGCGCAGTCTGATCTGAGTCTTCGCTGGGCGCACATATTAATTGTAGGAAATGCTGTGCCCCGGCTCCAATCAATTCAATGACACAACCATGTGACATGTACATGTAGTTCATTCTTCTTCAAAACTTGTTTCTGATGCAAATTTGATATATTTCTTATCAATGCTCCAAATATAGATTTTGAGTGCTCTTTGAGGCGGCCACAACTTACATGTATATGTATGTTTTGAAACTGAAATGAGACAAAATAACGTATATCCCTGTAAACCAAAGTCTGCACAAGGGGCGTTCATTTTACGGAGTTTTTCTCGTCACTTCAAAGGTAGTGATCATAAAAAAACTACAATTGTATTGATGAAGGTGAATAAATTTTACTCAACTGCATCGGTGGTTCAGTGGTAGAATGCTCGCCTGCCACGCGGGCGGCCCGGGTTCGATTCCCGGCCGATGCAAGTTATTTTGTATTGCCCCTTTACACGTTAATTGTTTCGTTTTGACACCCATTCTTTACACGAACTGTTGATCCAGTTTAGCGTCCGTTCGTCCCTCTTTTTGTCCTTTGCGGCGTTTGAATTAAGTATGCAGCCCCAGCCCATCGGGGCTTGAAGAAATAGATGTGCTGCATGGTGTTTCCACGCAGAGCTGAAACCGACAACACACGAGTACAAGTAAGAGGATCTAAGCCTGCCCAGGCAAAGCGGTGTGAGTTGATAATAAAAATAAATAATAATCGACCTTATTTATAGAGGGTAACACATTTAGTACTAGTTCTGATCTTCCACGTGGCCCTCTTTTCAAGGGTAGGAACCAGTACTAAGCAACGTGGATAAAGTTTCTTGCTCAAGGAAACAACGCGTGGCGCTTGCGAGGATCGAACCGGCTACCTCTCGATCTCAAATCCGATGCTTTACCACTGCACCACAGCGCTCCACCGGACCGTCCATGCTTATAAACCCTATTGGTTTCATTAGGTGGCAGGGCTTGAGATGTCATTTCATCTCAATGTCGGGTTAAAGTCCTACAAAATTGGAAGCAGCGTCTCCCAAATGACCTTTACAGTGTTGACGGGGACGTTAAACCACAAATCAAACAGACAAAACTGTCAATAAGCCTGTTTTTTGTGCGTTGCAACACTAGTTTTTATTTATGAGACGTTGCTTCCCATTATGTGGGACAGTTACCCGACATTGAGATGAAATGACATCTCAAGCCCTACAATTACGATAACACATTTCATCTCAATGTCGGGTAAACGTCCCACAACATTGGAAGCGACGTCTCCAAAATGACTTATACAGTGTTGACGGGGACGTAACAAACAAAATAGCAATTCCAGATTGTGCTTATAAGTACTGCCAACCTGAATATAGATAGCGGGTGCTCCTTTGAACCGCCTCCTCATTGAGGCACCACAATCTATTTTTTTTAGCAAAATTTGGACAATTACGTATACCTTGCTAATATAAAGGGTAGTAAATACACAGATTTGTTAACATCATGGCGATGAGGAAATAGTTGCCACGTTTGTATCAGTAAGACAATATAGTTTTGTTTCGTCATTACGAAAAATTTTACCACCAAAAGTGAAAAGTTTCAGAGAAAAATTACAATAATTTTTTTTTTCAATTTTTGCTCAAAACATAGATTGTTGGTACCGTCGATGAGGCGGTTCTAACGTGTACCGACAATCTATATTTTGAGCAGAAATAAGAAAATACAAGTTTTCATCTAAAAATTTAGTATTTTTTTCGGCGGTAAAATTTACAATGCATTTGTATAGGCGTGTTTTCGTAATGAGTTTATCAACTTGTTAGTCTGAATGGCAAGTCTATTTGGTTGAGTCTCCAAGACAGGAGACTAGTCTAGCTTTTATAATAATAATACTAATAATCGACCTTATTTATAGAGGGTAACACATTTAGTACTAGTAATAATCTTCGCCCTATTTTCCTGGGTAGGAAACAGTACTAAACAATGTGGATAAAGTTTCTTGCTCAAGGAAACAACATGTGGCGCTTGCGAGGATCGAACCGGGTACCTCTCGATCTCAAATCCGATGCTTTACCACTGCACCAGAGCGCTCCACAAAATATATGCTGTTCATTTTAATGCAAAAGATTAACCTATTTCCATATTATTCATTGCCTTGTGTTGACAACTGTTTCGAGATGTACCTGTTGATAATATTATTTTATTCTTAAAAGAAATTGGACTTTTTCATAAGATTTAACTGTTTCAGATTTTTATACATCATCATTCTGACTTTTTACTTTTAATATCATCATAATTATTCATGCAGTTTAACCATTAACCGTTTGACGCTTATGACCCACAAAGAGGGTTGACGCGTCGTTAAACACGAAATCATCATCATCATCATTGCCTTGTGGCTAGGCCTACGTTCACTGGATTGACCTGACTCCATCAAAGAAAAGGTTAACCCTTATCCAGCTGATCATGTTTCAAAACTATGTAGGTCCAGATCAGATGGCTTCTGAAGCCATCCGATCAGGATCTACACTGTTTGTCATGCAGTTTGTGAAGTGAACACGTAATATCTTATCAAGCAATTTGATTGGTAGATAGTCAGCAATAGGTGAGGTTTAATTACTTTATGCAGCAGGATTCATGTAAGTGATTAATCAAACACCTGTCAATATTATGTATATGAAGTTGTCACTAATGACGAAGGCTATAGGAACAACCGCTGAAGTGATATGTATGGTTAACAGCATCGGTGGTTCAGTGCTAGAATGCTCGCCTGCCACGCGGGCGGCCCAGGTTCGATTCCCGGCCGATGCACATTTTTACTTCCGTTTTTTAGTGCCCGTCTCCATTGATAATGACTGATTTTGGGTTTAACGTCACATCAACCCTTGTTGGTCATTTTGTGTCGTCTCGAAGGGAAAGGGAGGAATGAGATAGCAGAGACAGTAGAGGAGAAGAAAGTGAGGGACAGGGGAGAAAGGAGAATGACAGAAAGAAGAATAAACAGAAGAATAACACCATTAAACATCTAACTAAGGCTCACACGATTAATCGTATAATCGATTATTCAATCGATAAATTTCACAAAAATGATTATCATTACTGATTTGCTTGCAATCGATTATTTGATAGGTACACTTTACTATCCAAAGGTATGCCTAAAATAGCTGGATGAGTGGCAAACAGTGCAGACCCTGATGAGACGCCGCATTCTGCGGCGTCTCATCTGGGTCTACACTGTTTTCTTAGGCCTGTCTGTTCAAATATACATATGGTAAAGGGCAACATATGGTAAGAGTCATGCTCAGACAGAAAGCCAAACATGTAAAATTATGACCAAAAAATTTAGCGATTACTTATCGATTATCGATCGCAATGACAGGAGAGATCTTTTCAGCTCCGATTAGTCAGCCCTACTTCTAACCTTACCTGCTGCAAGGACATCAGGCCTTGTCTAACAGTAAGCCAATATCAGTTGGAAGCCCCAGTGACGCAAAACACATGATACCCCACCCCGGTCGATTGATAAAGTTACTAAAATTACCTAGCTTTACTTTGCTCGGTTATTTATAACCACACACTTCTTATCGGCCCCCGCCCATCGGGGCTTTAAGAAATATATGGGCTGCATGATGCTTCCACGCAGAGCTGAAACCGACCCGCATATGAGTACTGGTAAACCGCTTTGGGGATCTAAGCCTGCCCAGGCAAAGCGGTGCGAGTCGGCCCGTCCATGCTTATAAACCCTATTGGTTTCATTGGGCGGCATGGCTTGAGATGTCATTTCATCTCAATATCGGGTAAAAGTCCCACAAAATTGGAAGCAACGTGTCCACAATGGCTTCTACAGTGTTGAAGGGGACGTTAAACCTCAAATCAAACAAAACACACACTTCTTATCGATGTGAGTAAGGCTGACCTAATTATTCGGACAGTTGATTAATTGGTCGATAAGTTCCAGTAAAACGATTATCGTAACTGATTAGGTACATGTAGTAATCAATTATTTGGTAGAAGCCTCCGTGGTGTAATGGTTATGTTACTCGCCTTGTAAACCAGGGTCATAGGATCGATCCATGTGACTCGATGCGTTCATGGAAGTATGAACTACATTGTTTTCTATAGGTTTACATTAGACTTTACAATGGAAATGTAAATATTAATATACGAACACTCATGTAAAAGCCTCTATGTAATTAAATTCGGTATTCCACTAGTGGATTAATTGTGCAAATTAATTATATACGCCCCGTATCGTCACACGTACGACGTCTTTAACGACGTTACTTATGCACTCCTACCAAATTGTGACAAAAGTTTCCTCAACTTGAGTAGCTTTGATCTTGCTAGCTTGAAAGATAACAATTTCTATGAAAGTAAACAGATCCCAGAAGAAGACTGTAAATCAGATAATATGACAGATAAGAAGATAAAATTCTAGAAAAAGCAGAGTATAAATAGTTTTCCAGGTTGTAGCTGAGTTGAATATTATTTAGTTTTCATTGACCAGCCTGCTCAAAACATTTTTGTTTTGTTATGGTTTTACGGCCCTTCCAAGATTATTTCACTTATTTCGAGCCAAGCGATAATCAGAGGTAGGCAAAAAACAAAAAAAAAAAAAAAAAAAAAAAACGGAATACCCGGAGAAAAACCACCTGATCTTCCGTTGCAGAAGCTTGCGTCTCACACGTGTCCCCAGTCAGGCTCGAACCCACAGCGGTGAAAGACCTAATGATTAAGAGTCAGCGCTCTTATCCCCTACATCACGGAAGCCCGTAACTGTGCAATCTTACTCATGTGTGGTCAGTTTCAGCTCTACGTAGAAGCACCATTCAGCTCAATATATTTCTTCAAGCCCCGATACCGCCCCCGCCAATCGGGGCTTCAAGAAATAAATGGGCTGCATGGTGCTTCCACGCAGAGCTGAAACCGCCTGCACACTATAGTACTGGTAAACCGCTTAGAGGATCTAAGCCTGTCCAGAAACCGCGGTGCGAGTCGGACCGTCCATGCTGATAAACCATATTGGTTTCATTGGGCGACAGGGCTTGAGCTGTCTTCTCATCTCAATGTCGGGTAAAAATCCCACACAATTGGAAGCAACGTCTCCAAAATAACCTATACTGTGTTGACGGGGACGTTAAACCTCAAATCAAACAAACAAAACAAGCCCTGATAGGCGGGGTGGTTTTTGGTTTGATATTGTATATGATAACTGAGTAGTCGATTCCAATGCTACTTAAAATCTTACCAAGCATATTTACGTAAAGTCGTCGTAATTTGATAGGAGCCGAAGCGTAAAGTCGATTTATTTTGATGGGGCTGAAAATGGACCTTTCCTGATATGACACCTTATAAAAATTCAGGTTGAAAAAAAATAAGGAATAAGGACAAAGGAATAAGGAAAAAGGAATAAGGAAACACTTTATCACTCGTTGCAAACAGTGCAGGCCCATATCAGATGCTGCAGTACAAGACGCCTGATCAGGGTCTTCACTGTTCCAATTTTTGTCATTGTTTAAATTCTACTCTCCTGGTACCCTTCTGTATGCGGGATGGGAGACCCTATTCTGTACAATATTGAAAAAAAATATTTATATTTATATTTTTTTTTATTTATTTGTGATTTTTCCTCATTACCAAAATCTCTTTAATCAAGACCTTACTCTATTAACTTATTAACTTACCTACCTACTATTGATCCACCGTTGAAACAACAACGTTGAATCAAAGTTGAGTCAACGGTGTGTGCCTGCAGGGTAACTTGCTTACTTACCTACTCACCCACTCACTTGCTTGCCCACGTGCTCACGCGCTCACGCGCTCACTCACTCACTCAAACCTGTTTCTTTTTCCTAGAAATGAATTTTCCTCTGTATAGTTAAAATCTGTAAATTGTTCTTAGCTTCAGCCATTTCTTGAATGTTTCCAGATTTTTTGCCAGCTCTGGTAATAAAATACAATTTCTGACAGTCCAAAGCAGGGAGATGGTTTAGTTTAGAGATTAAAATCTGATAACAAAATAGAGAAATTTCAGAAAAAAGTCAGTATTTTGCAGGACTGAATGGTGGAATATTGACATTTTTTGCACAAAAATAGTGAATTAAATGCCTTTTAAATAGAATCTTGCATTCGTGCTCATATACTATTAAATTTATTAAACTCATTGAGGAAAAGGTATAAAATGCTCGGCGAAGCCTCGCATTTCAACTCGTTTAATAACCGCAATATTGTAAGATCCTCTATATACTGTTTTCCGGCTCATACAGACAGAATTTGTCAATGCATTACGAAAGTTGCTTCCGGGAAGTATTATAGGTATAACTATTCAGCGTAAGTCAAAAGACATAATGAACAACCAACAACAGACTGTTTTAGACACGTATAAAGACTGCGTCATCACTTGGTCCTACGACTTGCTGGAACTAATCGGTGGGTGGTAAAAACGTCTCGCCGTTTATCGCCATTGTAAATACGATACCACGTGAAGTTTCAATAAACTTGTCTTTTATTGGGCTACGATATGGTAAAACTGTCTTTAAATTATTTAATCCGTTTAGTACTAGAAACCCCAAAACGGGTAGCCTGCAAACATGGCAGGCCCAGATCAGACGTCTGATCAGGGTCTGCACTGTTTGCAAAATGTTCAGCCATTTTCCAAATCAATTTTGAAGAAAACACAACCTGTCACCCCTAAATTTTGAAATGGACTCAGGCTATATATAAGGACGAAAATTCCATTTGGTATAAAAAAAGGTTTAATAGATATATCTTAGTTTATCATTACGGATTTCTATAAATTATTTGCAGGTTTTGATGACATTGAAAGGTCATATTTATACATGCAACAAGGGGTGAAAGTCTTAATTATTTCATATTTAAAAATCCACAATACTAATGATCGAAAGCTGAAATTGCATGAATACTTGAACCCACAATATATCTAACTACCCATTTATAGATTTAGTCAACTGTATTACACATGTAACCAATATTTGCAATGTGTTTATATGGAACAACACATCACATAAGTCCTCTAAACCTCACCTCATATAGAGAAAACTTGAGTTTAAATGGGTTAACATATGAGCCTCGCCAAGCGAATTTGTGTCTTCGAGCATTCCGTCATGACAAATTTTAACTGCGCATGCCCAGCCATTCAGAGGGGCCAGGGATATGGCTTTCTGTCTGAAGGTTCCTCTTGATTCACTGCTTGTATGATCGAGCAACGAAGGTTCTGGCGAGACTGCGAGGATGCGCAGGCTCGCCTGAACCTTCGCTGCTCGCATAGGCGATAAGTACCAAAATCGCTTGACGGGGCCCATATTTGGTCTTCTTTCTGCTCCAAGACAGAGGGTGTGGCTACTCGTTAGAACCGCCTCAATGTGGCGGTTCTAACGAGAACCCACAACTTACTATGTTTATCGTATAAATAATAAAAATATCGCATAATTTCATCAGAAAAAGGCCCGTTTTGGAGATATTAAAGAATGCACATGGTCACACGGTAATGTTATCGTAAAGAGGCGTTTTTTGCCAACAACGAAATGTAGATATTCCATAGGGAAAGTGATTCGTGCATGCTCAGTGACATGGGAACAAAGTTAGGTATCAAAACATTGGATCACGTTCTGTATTATCGACCGCTTTCGCACATACAATGACCTTTTTCACCGTAAATGTCTTAGGAGATTCCTTTTGTTAATGTGTACCTTTCATTCCTCTAGAGACAAGTTTGATTCAATTGTCGAAAGTACAAGTTAATGAAAGAAACAAGGTGTCCCTAGGGAGCAATAAAAACTACTTATTTTGAACAAACATTAACTTGTGACAAACATTAACTTGTGTATAATTTGAAAAAAAAAAGTCGCGAGGAAATAATTATGTTTACAACGTAGGGGTCTCCAAATTTGTGGTAATTTTAGAGGAAGAATATGAAACGAACCTTTGGTAAGTTTGAGGCCTAAAACAAATAGCCGTGATTCCGTTAACCCGACCGACAATGCTTCAGACCCACCGACTCTACAGTTTTTATCAATAAAAGAACAAAATAAAAATTAAAACACAGACCCTACCATTTTCAAAATCCGACCCTAACAAGTGTCGATTTTGCATTTTCCTACAGTAATTTCGCGTTTTAAGTACATTTTTGTAGTTTTTGGCATTTAGTACTTTCCAGAATACAGAGCTGACATTTTTTAGCATCTAAAATGAATTATGATATACAGTGCAAGTCTCAACATGACAATTTTATTAACAAAAAGCATGTACAAAAACAAAAACATATAAAAAATATAGTCCCGTCCCAGTTTTTTTTTCGGGAGAAAAATAAAATAATAAAAAAGTTTCTCCTACCTACCGACCAATTTTTTTTTCAGCATGTTAGCGGAAACACAGCTATGGTACACGTCTAATAAACACGGCAGAAGCCATTGCTGGTTGCCCGAATAAAAAATCAAAGCGCCAAAAGGCACTGAAATGACAGATTCTGTGAAAAATTCTGATTTACTTTCTTTAGTGATAAGGACAATGTCGCTGGAGTGCTGATTTTTAATTTGGTTCACAAAACTGAGGTGACTCGGCTGTTATACTCTTCCATCATCATTTTACTAGCACATTATAGATAATACAACATGCAAATGACTACCCAGCAGGCACACATCGCTAGGGCAACGTCAAATCAACGTCGATGCAACGTCATGACGTTGCACCGACGTTGATGTGACGTCACAATTACGTCATGTGCCTGCTGGGATAGTTGCCAGTTTTATGACAACTCAAAGTGTAGACGCAAATTTCTTGTAAAAGCTTACACTTGTTGACTGAGATGTGTTTCGCGGCTCAGTCAAGAACCTGCATTATGTCGTCCGCTACAATAAAGGAAAACACTTATTGTGCAATGTTTGAAGTTTTGCGGCATGTGACTTTTATTATTTATCACAACATTGTGCTTATATATTCAGTTATTCAGACCTACAGCAGAATTGGACAGTGACAACTGTTAGGAGTATAGTATTGCTGGCTTGCTACCGTACGATGAAGTTTTTAGCGTCACGTACTTCGCATTCAATTAGGTCATGTAAATGTCATGAGCTTATACCCTTTCAGCCCTTTAAAGCCAAGTACAGATACCTACAGATGCAAACAGTGTAGAACCTGGTGAGATGGTTCATAATGATACATCGTATTCTGTTCTACATGGTTTGACATGCTGTTGGCGACTATTGACTAGACACCCAATTCACATGTGAAGAATGGACGCGTACAAAATCAGTGACTGAAGAGTGAACTTGAAAAACTCGTGGGTGGAAGGGGTAAAATCTTAACCTGGCCATTTTGATATGTAGCAGAGGCCATTTCATCTTTTTTCCCCCTTTTTTCTCTTAAATTGCGACACAAACTTCATATTTCTTACGATTCATCTCAGACAGCTGATTCAAATGAAATCCAATCACTGAAAAATAAGATAAAATGTAAATTCGTCTGCTTCATGTTTTGTATGGCGCTTTTAAGTTAACTAACACGTTCATTGTTCGTTTTACGAAAGCCGTGTTTCGTCTGATCTTTCATGGAACTTTTTCAACTTCAGTCGTCGCCAAACCCGTCGCATGATGCAGCTGAATCGTAAGATAAAATCGTCAAGTCGTCTGCTTCAAAAGTTTGTGTTACTCTTACAGGCTAACTAATACGCTTGTACAATTTTGATTACTGCGCCAAACCGGACTACATTTTGTGCGGACTCATATTTCTATGGCTGTGAAAGCCGGAAGAGCTGAAGTCTTAATTACTTTAAACGTGTAGCACAGCAAGAATAGACAGATGGATTCTGTCATTAAACAAGGCTACAGAGAAGCTTCATGCGAGTGTCGAAAGCTCTTATCTGTCTTCGTGAATGCACGTGGATGCTCAGACTAGGATCAGCGATTTCGCTGCTAGTCAATGTGAAACCCTGAGCACAATTCAATTTGGCATGACATAATAATACGATTACACATCTGTGTGGCATAGGGCATTTTTCAATATCTCCAAAACGGCTACATTTTTTATGAGATTTTTTTTTATTTTTCTTATTCATACTCCAAACATAGGTTGTGGGTGATCGTTAGGACCGCCTCATTGAGGCGGTTCTAACGAGTCCCCACAATCTATGTCTTAGAGCAGAAATAAGAAAAATGATGTATACCCCTGTTAACCCCAGTTTTCTCTGTATAATGTTGGGTTTAGATGGGTTTATCATATGACGTCGTGTCTGAGAATGTAATAACGCCATGTGATATTTTCGATTATCCACTGGTGGATTAAATATGCAAATTAGCTAGATACGTCCCGTAACGTTACATGTACGACGCCCTTAACGACGTCGCATTTACTAACGGCGGAAAATTGACATTTTTGTAAAAAAATCTTGAATAAAATGCGTTTTAAATGTCATATGATAAATAGAATCTTGCATTCGTGCTCATGTATTATTGAATTTATTAAACCCGTTGAGCAAAAGGGATAAAATCTCGGCAAAGCCTCGCATTTTATCCCTTTTCCTCGACTCGTTTAATAAATTTAATAATACATGAACACTCATGTAAGATCCTCTATGTTCATTAGAGGGACTTGTTAACGTGATGGTTGAAGTCGGCACGTCGGTGTCCTCCGAAACATGTTTTGCCCGGAACTGTCTTAAAACTACCTCACATTTTGTTTCAGATATGCCAGTTTTCGGTTAATGATTCATTATCTTGTTTCAATAAACTGCATCGACGAAATAAGATTTGATGATAAGGAAGTCAGGGGAGTCCATTTTGAGGGCGATTGTTAGTGATTAGAAGGGTGGATTTTTAGCTTTCTGCAAAATGCCCATTTTGTATCGGAAACGCCAAAACGGGTTACTGGCAAACACTACAGGTCCAGATCAAATGCCGACTTCTGCGGCGTCTGATCGGGGCATCCGCTGTTAACGCTGTTTGCAAACAGTTTAGCTATTTTTACTAAAGGACGGGTCTCACTAAGGTTTTTTTTGGCCTCCTAACGATTTTGTTTATTTCTGGCTTATTGTTAGCATACATATGCCTAATTATTTGGAACATATGTGGTTTTGGTATTTAAGCAGTTTTTTATGAGTTACAGGCTCTTTAAAGTGGGTGGGGTAACTCCACACAGTTTTGACATGTATTTTGTGTCTCATTTAAAGGTAGAAAAATAGTACCATTCATTACACGTTATTATATAAAATTACAGGGGAAGGTCTATCTCTATGTTTTGTCACAAGTTTATTTACCAAAATTCACTTTTTGGGGGAAAAATAGGGTTTAAGGAACCTTGGGTCATTTTTGTGATTTTTTAACAGTAAAGTTATTTTTTGTTCTTATATCTTCGGTATACATTAACCTATAGTGGTGAAACTCCTACCATGCAAGCATACTGATTAGGTAATATAACTCAAATGATCATTTGAGATGTTGACCTATATTTCACGGTTGAATGAACATTCTTATTTCATGTTAATGGGTTAGATTTTTGTTTCCATCAGTTCAAGAGTTTAGATAATTCTGGCATTTGGATAAACAGGCGATGAGTTTACACATATTTAAATAAAACGAAAAAAAACAATAGAAATGTGTAAAAAGTACCCAGATGCCCCCGCCTTTTTGGCTCAGCTAATATGCCTGCATGACCCCTGGGGACACATTGTACATGTATGTGTCATTGAATATGTATTAGCATCAGATATATATGTTCGTGGTTGGGTATCACAATATTTTTGGATGTTGATGATATGAACTTGGTAGGGCAGGGGGATGGGGCATGATTGTGTGGGTCTCAAGATATATGTCATTGAATGTGTCTAACCATAAACAACAGCAAATAAAAAAGGTTGGAATCTAAAAAATCAACACATTTAATTATTGAATCAAGTTAATCTATTGAAGAATCACTTTCACCGTCACCTGAACTTGAGCTGTCCCAGTCTTTTTGTGCAGCATCTGTAAGACTGTTCATATACTGTGAATGACTGTTCTCGCTCTGACTTCGGCTGATGGCGGTAAAAACCTAGATACCACAACACGGAAGCCATATGGGCACAGCAGCCAACTACCCTGGCACCATTCTTGCACTTGCAGTACCATCCTATTATGGGTTCGAGACCAGGACCATACTCAATCCATAGATAGTATGATCCAGAGGAAGAGAGCCTTGATTTTATTTGGGCTTTCAAAATTCCATCCTCCTCCTTGTGAATCATTATCTCATACTGACCGGCTTCAGTAGCGTGTTCGTCTGTATACGAATCGGCCTGTTGTAATCGGTACATGCCCATGGTCATGTCTCTCAGGTCTGCTTCAGTTAATTGTGGGAAGTCTTCGAGGTTGGCGTCATCAATAGCTTTCCATGGAGCCTTTGCACGACTGTCCCAACCCTTTTTCTCTACCTTGTCTTTAAGTTTGTTTGGTAACTTGGCAAGTTGTAGCATACGTTTTGCAAGAACCTCATCAAATTCAGAATTCTTAACAAGAACAGGCCTAAATGCATTTAACAAAGAACATACCATTGTGAGGTAGTCACCAATGCAAGGTAGGTGGGAGTTTGGCATTACATTTGAAAGTGCCTTCCATTTTTTGATTCGGCCATTGGCAGACTCAACCACCCCACCTTACCTTGGTGACTCATAGAGTTTCGTTTGCCTCCTGTGTAGATAATTGCTTCTGTGACTTAGCAAGAAAATGAGGCATGTGGCTATTGATACCAACCTCTTCCAGTATATCTGCAACATCCCTGAAACCTCTGTCTACAACAAGGGCATCACCTTCATGAAACCATTCAAGCATGTCCTCTGAATTTGATTTTAGCATATGCTCTGTGATCTTAGCATCATTGTTGCGACCATCGGCTAAGTATGGTCCTAAAACAGACACAAAATACCCATCTGATGCAACCAACATCATTGGCATTACTAGTGGTCGCCCCTTGTCAAACAACTGCTTTCAGAGATTAATATAAAGAAATGTATTCCATCAATACCTATGACTATAAGAAAGAAAGAGCTAAGCTTTTATGGACTTCTTTACTGATACTGGAATTTTTCAATTTGGCTTGATTTTATTGTATGCATGGATCTATCATTACTTTGCAGGTGAATAATAATGCTATATTTATTTTAGGACTATAAAGATGTCATATGTAAATAACAGTATACTACACTGCTGTATGCAACACCTGTTTGTTCTTCTTCTTCTTTTTTATTATTATTATAAATTTTATTATTATTATTATCATTATTATTATTATTATTATTATTTATTATTATTATTCTAAAGAGAAAGAGAGAATAAAAGAACTAAACATTACTCTCAATATTACTGTTCCTGTAAATAATTATAGATCAGTCAGTTTGTTAGTCAAGCTAACAATTCAATTGCCAGGATGTTTTTCTATATTGCAGCATCATTCATTGTATCATGTTAAGTACAACAGCAGCATTATCATTAGATGTTTTTTCAAAGTAAGGTAACATCTTTAATGAATAGTGGAAACATATAAGCAGATAAAGGGTCTCCTTGTCTAATACCTGAAATACAGAGATAGAGAGGGAGACAGGGAATACAATCTAAGGATTAAGGAAGGCCCTGGACTAGAGTCCATAATAGGGTGGCAGTGCAAATGAAAAAAAATGGCGACGAGGTATTTGATTGCTGTGTCCATATCGCTTCTGTGTTAAAGAACCTCGGTTTTAAGGCCATCAGCCAAAGTCGGTAAAAAATGGTTGAGGTCACAGTATATGAACAGTGTAACAGATGCTGTTCAAAAAGAGGCAACAGCTCAAGTTCAGGTGACGATGAGAGCTATTCTTCTGTAGATTAATTTGATTCAATATGCGCAAAGCATGTCAGAATACAGTTGTGAACAACCATTTTCAAATGTATATATTTACATTTCCAGTGTAAAGTCTAATGTAAACCTATAGAAAACAATTGCGTTCATACTTCCATGAACGCATCGAATCACATGATTTTCAGTGACGTTAAGTGACGTCATTCTAAACCATTGTTCTCTACGGGCGTTGATGACGTCAACGCTGCTCCGCTCATTGTAGAAACACAGCGTGTAAATGTTTTTCAGCTTTAAAAAATTGCCCTACAAGCATTTTTTCGCCCAGTGATGAGGGGCAAATAATGTAAATATAAAAAATAAACTTAATTTTTCTGCTTTTCATGAAAGTATGAACGACAGTGGGTCGCTAGCAAAGTTTACATGAACCCCTTCGGGGTTCATTTACTTTGCACGCGACCCACTGCGTTCATACTTCCATGAACTGCAGAAAAATAAAATTCATTTCTTAAATGCCTGTGTCTTTACGTAGATGTACCACATTCTGTTTAGATGTGCTCTTGAAGTGGGATTATTAAAGATATTCAAGCAGACATTTCTTATATCTCTGCATACCAAAGGAAGGAGTGAGTGAGGCATATATAATTTTTCGATGTGATGTTATGTTCGTATGTGCGTACTATGTCACACATTATTACGTTCATTACCAGGTTCACGTTTAGGTGCACATTTTTGTCTGCATTTCTCCTGCAGCTCATAACTGTTTAGCATGTTTATGGTCACTGATTCTGTCTGAGTTGGGGCTATTTGATTTGACCAAAGAAAATGTAAAAAAATATGTATCTAAGAAACTGTTCAGTTTCCAACCTTTTTTATTTGATGTTGTTTATGGTCAGATGCATTCAATGACACACACAAAATGCCCCAGCCCCCTGCCCTGCCCATTTCATATGATAAAAATCCAAATATCTTAGAAAATATTGAGTTACCCATCCTGAACATATATATCTGATTCTAGTGTGTCTCCCAGGGGTCATGCAGCTATATTGGCAACGTCAAACAGGCGGGGGCATCTGTGTACTTTGGACACATTTCTATTGTTTTTTTTTTCGTTTGATTTAAATATGTTTAAACTCATCGCCTGTTTATCGAAATGCCAGAAATATCTAAACTCTTGAACTGATGGAAACAATAATCTAACCTATAAACATGAAATAAGAATGTTCATTCAACCGTGAAATATAGGTCAACATCTCAAATGATCATTTGAGTTATATTGCCTCATCAGTATGCTTGCATGGTAAGAGTTTCACCACTATAGGCTAATGTATACCGAAGATATAAGAAAAAAAAAGAACTTTACTGTTAAAAAATCTAAAAAATGACCCAAGGTTCCTTTAACCATATTTTTCACCCAAAAAGTGAATTTTGGTGAATAAACTTGTGACAAAACATAGAGTTAGGCCTTCCCCTGTCATTTTATATAATAACGTATCATGTATGGTACTATTTTTCTACCTTTAAACGAGACACAAAATACATGTTAAAACTGTGTGGAGTTACCCCACCCACTTTAAAGAGCCTGTAACTCATAAAAAAACTGCTTAAATACCAAAACCACATATGTTCCAAATAATTAGGCATATGTATGCTAACAATAAGCCAGAAATAAACAAAATCGTTAAGAGGCCAAAAAACCCCCTTAGGGAGACCCGTCCTTTGGAAGAAAACACAACCTGACATCCCTATTTTGAAATGATCTTGTGCTTATGTAAGGTACCAGATTCCATTCAGTACAAAATTAGTTAAAAGTTTAATATCCGCCCTGTTTAAGAATACACGTCATTTTTTGGGTGTTTCTATCAAAGAAGAAGTTAATTTGGTTATAGAAAATAAAATCGCATTTCTTTGACGACATAAAACTGTCTGGTTCTTTCTAGGGCTTGCCTACTACGGAACACTGGAAAGGACATGTAATTTATTTAAATATGTTATGTGAACAAGATAATACGAGGGTAGGCTGAAAAGTTCTGAGCCTGACCAAAAAGCAGGCATCGAACAGCCATGTAATTTTGTATTCATTAAATCCAAACCTTTATTACTTGATTTGACTCAAATGAGTTCAAGTTTACCTGCAATCACGTAGAAATTCTAGACTTTGAAAATTGATACTAGTACGTTTTTGAGAAAATGGACAAAATTTGGCATCGTGGTGCCATCAAGTACCTCCATAAAAAGGGGTTAGCTCCTAAGGACATTCATTCCGATATGGTTGCTACATTAGGGGGGTGATGCTCCTTCGAATGCAACCGTGAAAAGGTGGGCAGCAAATTTAAAGATGGGCAAGGACAGCCTTGAAGATGATGAGCGGTGTGGACGACCCACAACGGCAACAACTGAGGAAACCATCAGCCAAGTGCACAGGGCCGTGATGGATGACAGGCGTTTAACTGTGAATCAGTTAGCTAACACTGTTGGCATCTCCCGTGAACGAGTAGAGCACATTCTACACAGTGAATTAGGAATGTCGAAGGTTTCCGCCAGATGGGTGCCACGGCTTTTGACGCCTGACCAAAAGTTGACCAGACTGAACCTGTCACAAGCCAACTTGGCTATTTTTGAAGCAGACCAAGATGGTTTTCTTGACCGTTTTGTCACTCAGGATGAGTGTTAGGTTCATCACTTTGAGCCAGAGACCAAAAGACAATCCATACAATGGAAGCACCCTGGCTCACCCCCTCCAATGAAGGCAAAGGTCGTCTCCTCTGCAGGGAAGGTGATGGCATCAGTGTTCTGGGATGCCAAGGGTATAACATTCATAGATTACCTTCAAAAGGGCAGAACAATTAATGGGGAGTATTATGCAGATCTGCTAAAACAATTGCGAAAAGCAATTAAGGCTAAACGACCCGGAAAATTGACAAAAATGGTCTTGTTCCATCAGGACAATGCGCCTGCTCATAAATCGGTTGTCGCAATGGCTTCTGTGCATGACTGCGGCTTCACACGTATCGATCACCCTCTGTATTCACCTGATCTAGCTCCATCAGATTATTTCCTGTTTCCAAACATGAAAAAGCACTTGGCTGGGCAGCATTATCGGTCAGACGAGGAGGTGATAGCTGCTGTGGAGGAGTTTTTCAGGGACCAAGATGAGACCTTCAATACAACTGATATCCAAGGACTCCAGCATCGCTGGAGGAAGTTCGTGAACAGGAAGGTAGACTATGTTGAAAAATAGCACACTTTCAGCATGGACAAACCATTGGATCTTGGTCAGGCTCAGAACTTTTCAGCCTACCCTCGTATATTGTACGCTTGTGCGAAAAAAAACATAATATCTTGTGCGCACAAGTTATTATATCGGGCGCACATGATAATATCTTGTTCGCACAACTTAATATCTTTTGCGTACAAGATATTATCTTGTTTGCTCAACATATATCTTGTGCGGACAACATATTATATTGTGCGCACAACTTATTATCTTGTTCGCACAACATAATATCTTGTTCGCACAACATAATATCTTGTTCGCACAACATATTATTTTATGCGCACAGGTTATTATCTTGTTCGCACAACATATTATCTTGCTTGCACAACGTATTATATTGTTTGCACAACATAGATCTTGTGCAGACAACATAATATCTTGTGCGCACAAGATATTATCTTGTTCGCACAACTTCAAATCTTGTGTGAACAACATAATATCCTGTGAGCACAGATATTATCTTGTGCGCATAAGATAATATCTTGTTCGCACAACTTAATATCTTGCGCACAACATATTATCTTGTTAGCACAATTTAATCAGACGCATAAGGTATTATGTTGTCCGTACAAGATATATGTTGTGCAAACAAGATAAACCGAAATCAAGCTACCGAGCTATAATTTCCGAGCATTAGAATCGAGCATTAGTCTTCGTCGGGTATTTCCGTATGTTTAGGGTATAGCTAAACAGCGAAAGGAAGCTTCCTTTCCCGAAAGGAAGATTTTCCTACGAAAGGAAGATATTTATGAGGCATATGGTGGTTTTTATGTATATAGGGATACTCATGTTAGCACCGCACAAGAGTGTATACTTGTGACTCGTGGAGGTATGACTAGGTCTTGTTGCTGAAACTGAACGCGAACGGCACCTCTGATGCTAGAGGTCCCCGGTTTGATCTCGGTAATAAAATTCCGGTGTCCCAATACGCTCGACTGCCATCATTTGCATGGATGTTTGTCATAAAGTACCGTCCTACAGATGGGGACATTAACTGGAGGACCCCCTGTGCAGGACATGGCATCCTCTGTGCTGGTTAATGACCCTACCGCAATGTAGGCTTTCATCATGCACATCTCTGCAGTGCATAAAATGTACACCGGCTGTGTCCACTTCAGGTATTAAGGCAAAGGGGTAGAAAAGAAACATTTAAGCTGCACATGCAAAGACTAAACATGCACATACAAGGTGTGACATTTATCTCTGTAAATTATGTCAGTGTTATAATAACTCTATATGAGCACTCTATAAGCACAACTGTATAAGCACTTGTGCTCTTACTCGAATCCCCACTCTATGTGTTCATCATAAGTACTGTCGTTGAAATACATATGAAATGTTATCGCCTGTGCCGTGGATCAAATCCACGACCTCTAGCATCAGAGGCAACCCGTGCTATCACGCTTAAGTTGTGTATCAGAGAGAGAGAGAGAGAGAGAGAGAGAGAGAGAGAGAGAGACGGATACGGAGGGTATCTTGATTTTCATACCTAGCATATTCCAAGCGCATCCTGTAAAACCAAATGATGTTTTCGAGATTCAGCAAAGTGGAAAATTAAATAAATAAATAATGCCCAAATAGTGTTGTTATGAGCCGCCAGGTCAAACTGGGTACACCGCAGCGTAACTGTGATTAAACATGAAAAAAATCTTTGGTGTTATGCATTGAACTACATTAAGTACACAATGGTATGGATTCAGTCGCTTCATTTGTTAAAAAAAATGCAACTAGAACATGAATAGCTATAATAATAATTAACCGCGCTGTTAAACGTATTTGAATTATACAAATGACGTAGCCGTTCTTTCTCGGACAACACCGGCAAGCCACGTACACATTGTCGTAAATAGCCGAAATTTTATAGCTCGATAGAAACTATCGCTCGATGTTATAGCTCGCCTGCTTGATTTTAGCATAAGATAATATGTTGTGCGAACAAGATAATATCTTGTGCGCACAAGATATTAAGTTATGCGAACACGATATTATCTTGTGATCACAAGATATTATGTTGTCCGCACAAGATACACAAGATCCTGTGTGCACAATGTATTATCTATTGCGCACAAGACATCTTGTTCGCACAACATATTAAAACAAAGATTGCATGTCCATTCCCGGGTTCTGTAGCATGTACAATCGAACGAGTAGGATTTTAAGGAAAGACCAATCTAAAAATAGCGGATGAGGGTAAAACCCATGGCTACCGCGGTATTAGGAAGTTTCGTGCTGGAGACGTTTCGCCCCAAACTGTTACCAATCACGCACGATTCGTCCTAAGTGCAGGTTATGTAGAATCAAAAGAAAACCGTTTTATTGAAACTTTGTTATTTGAGTAGATAGTAAACGATACCACTTTAGAAACTATTTGAGCCCCGCCAAGCTAATTTGTGTCTTCGAGCATTCCGTCATGACAAATTTTAACTGCACATGCCCGGCCATTCAGAGGGGCCAGGGTTATGGCTTTCTGTCTGAAGGTTCCTCTTGATTCACTGCTTGTATGAGCGAGCAGCGAAGGTTCTGGCGAGACTGCGCGGATGCGCAGGCTCGCCTGAACCTTCGCTGCTCGCATAGGCGATAAGTACTAAAATCGCTTGACGGGGCCCATTTACAAAATATTCTGAAGACTTTGTTTCTGATGTTCTTGTAAACATAAATAATCTTTAAATGTTATAAATTTATATAGCTGAAATACTTGCAAGATATGATAAAGAAATTAATAACAGCCACAACAACAATGAAAACAATTTTGATGATCAAACAGTCCCTCAGTACCAGCTATATTTAATGTCCTCTGTAAAGATTTTGTAATTTGGGAACAAGACAGAACGTCAAAGACATGAAATCCGTCGAGTGTACCAATTTTCTGGGTCAAATTAGCTGGATTCGTCAAATTAGGCCTCATCAGTGACCCCCAATATATTCAAGCCCTGTTAAAACTACTATATTCTTTAAGCCTGATTTTTAAAAACTACCAACGAGATGCAAAATTTGCAAAACGCTGTCATAAGATTACAAATAATCAACGCGGCCCCCGCCCATCGGGGCTTGAAGAAATAGATGGGCTGCATGATGCTTCCACTAGGAAAAGAATAAATAAAATTGAGGCTTCTTACACCTTAGAGGGAACGGTCCTCGAAGATGTGAATTCCATTAAATACCTAGATGTGACAATAACTCACGATTTGAGATGGAATACACACATTAGCAACATATGTACAAAGGCGAATAGAACACTTATTTTTTCCTGAGGCGAAATCTTCATCAGTGTCCCCAGGATGTGAAAGAGACAGCATATAGGGGACATGTGCTCACAATCTTGGAATATGGAAGTTGCATCTTGGACCCAAGCGGAGTGGTCCTTAATGAAGAAATTGAAAAAGTTCAGAATAGAGCTGCTAGATTTGTAACATGAAATTACTGCTTTGAAACTGGAGCATGACTGGAATTCTAGGAAAATTATGATGGGAGTCTCTCAAGAAAAGGAGAAGAGACAGTAGGCTCATACTCTTATACAAAGGTCTAAAGGGTGCTGCCAGCATTCCAACAGATGACCCTGTTCCCCCAGCTAGGCACTGTAGGAAGCACAGTTCAATGACGTTTCAGACCCTTACTGCAAGAACTGACATTTATACGGATTCATTCTCCCCCCCCCCCCCCCCCCGAACCATTAGAAATTGGAATGCCCTTCCCGATTCGATTATTTCGACGGCTGAAGGTGCTGAGGATTGTGTAGCTAAGTTTACCTCTTTGGTTAGAGCTAGGGACTATCTTCACATATCACAGGTCCTGGTGTATGAATGTCATTTGACGTGTTACCAGTAACAGTTCTGATTCTAATTCTGATCCACGCAGAGATGAAACCACTGCAAATGAGTACTGGTAACCCGCTTAGAGGTTCTGAGCATGCCCAGGAAAAGTGGTGTGAGTTGGACCGTCCATGCATATTGGCCTTATTGATTTCATTCGGCGGCAGATCTTGAGATGTCATTTCATCTCAATGTCGGGTAAAAGTCCCACACAATTGGAAGCAACGTCTCCAAAAGGACCTATACAGTGTTGACGGGGACATTAAACCTCAAATCAAACAAACAAACAAACAAACAATCGCCCCACCAGCATTGTCAGTGCTTTGATTGATAACTGTAGGGGTCGAAAATCAGCAGTGACCTACAGTGCTGTAGGCTAATTCTGCGCACTTAAGACTTTGAGCTTTTGTTCCATGCATTCCAGGGAATCAAAGCCTGTTTTACAGCAGTATGCTGAGGTAGCTAAGGTAAAATAAGAAACATGGATTTCATTCGCCCAGTTTATAGCCCAGGTCTCATCCAAATTAATATATGAAGCTCTGTTAGGTACCTGTCAAAGGAAAACGAAAACATTTAATCTGGTTCGTTTGTTTTTTAAATAATCCCAATGCGCAGAATTGGCACATGCGCAGAATTAGCCTACACGACTGTTTAATACATTCTACTGATCTATAATTTATAGACGGGTCTACTTTTCAGGTCCCTTATAATTTGTAAGTTTAAATAATAATATGCAACCTTTTTTACACGGGAAAATAACGAAACTGCAGGTTAAATTCTTTGCAATATTTATTTAAACAGATTTTCAGAAATTTCAGCTAAATTCTTACCTTCTCTGGCTTTCCTGGTTTTATTGGTCCATTGAAATAATTGCGCACTGCAACTGCGGTTGCTTCTCAAATTTTCCGAATGTATAGCGCTGAGAAACTTATATTGTTTTCAATGTCTCAGTGGCGCGGAGACGTAAGAAACTTTGTACTTCGTTGACGTCACGTCATATTCTGTGTGTGCGCGCCATGGCACTGAAATGTTGTTTTCTATGTCTCAGTGGCGCGGTGACGTAAGGCACTGAAATGTCGTTCAACAGGTCCTGATAAGTCGCCACATTGTGTTGCCACTGGTCGTGGTTAACATTGTTTGCCTGCTCGCATCCCAGTGGCGGTATGCTGTACTTAACTTGTGCTTTATTTAATTGTTTTGGCTAATCAGAACCAACTTTTAGTTGTTTTACAGTATTTACAGAGTTTATTTTGAGCTGTTGTATTATTATTATTATTATTATTATTATTATTATTAAAAATTGTGATTAATATGCTGCCACACGGTGGCCCATGATTGGAAATAGAATTTATTATATTCTATTCTCTTCTATGCAACACTGTCTGTTGTCTTTATTTTTATTTTTATTTTTTTGCTTCAACCGGCTTTATTGAAAAACCCCTTGATTGTTTTGAATTGAGGTATAAACGCATGAATAGTGTCTAAAATAATAAAATAAAATCGGTTCGCCGCGACAATTTTATAGGGCTCCCTTGAAGCTCTCCCCTATAAAATTATCTAAGGCTCACCGATTATATTTTATTATTAAATGCACTAACCATGTAGTTACTATATATTTTCCCAGTTATCAACAGGATCAAAGCAGCTCTGCATGCTGGGTATTTTGAAATATTTTTCTTATTTTTCGCTGAAAACTGGATTTGTCATGTCATGCAAATTTGCGCATTTTGCTTGTCATGCAGGTTATCACCTACATTGTAATTTTCATGGGGTGTCAAGTCCTGTTTCCTTGACACAGAAAGAAGAAAAGATCAACAATTATCTGCTGAATTACATGTAGCCCAGAGAAGCAATAAATTTACTCATTCATTATGTGAACAAGTCTGTGAAATGAGCATTGCGCGCCCGCACGAAACCCCAATTTATATGGAGAAAACATGGGATTATTTTTCTTATGTCTGCATCAAGACATACATGCAAGTTATGGTTACTCGTTAGAACCGCCTCAATGAGGTTCTAACGAGCACCCAAAACCAATGTTTGGCGGTTCTAACGAGCACCCACAACCTATGTTTCCAGCATAAATAAGAAAACTATCAAAGATTTTCATCAGAAAAGATGCCATTTTAGGATGTGAAAAATGCACTATGCGGCACGGGTGTGTTATCTTAATTGAAGAGTTCCACTCCTTTTTTATGATGGACCATCCGGTTGACAAGTCCATGAAAAGAAAAACCTCGTAGGTCACACTTTATAAAATTGGATTTTCAAGGGTATGCATTATCACGGATTTTCAACAGAAAATTGGCCATTTTGGAGCCGTGAAAACAAATGCACTATGTCATATGAGTAATGATACGATTATAACGCCATTGGTTGTGTGTGCGCCCGCCCGTATTTCCGTTTGGTGTCCTTGATGTCTTTGATGGAAGGTGTAAGCTTGCCTTTCTTGTCAGAAATGTATGATGAAGAGATCGGTGTACCATTACAATAACAGACACATGAGACATAGTGCATTTTTCACATCTCCAAATACAGTCGAACTTCAATGGGTCGAACACTTTTGGGACCTCCAAAATCTGTTCGAGACAGGGGTAGTTCGAGCCACTGCGGTTACTGTCAGGAGGCATAACGAGATACTTTTAGACATCTTTTCGGTGTGAATATGTATTTTGTGTGTACCCATTAGAATCGCCTCATCGAGGCGATTCTAATGAGTGCACACAACATGCATTTGCAAGATAAAAGACTAAAATCTCCTTAATTATCCCCCAAAATTTCTTATGTAGAGGATTTCGCTGGGGGCTCAAGAATGGGTTCGACTCATCCATGGTAAACGAGCCATCGGTGTTCGAGCCATCGAAGTTCTACTGTAGACTACTTTTCTGACGAAAGTCCGTGATCTGTTTCTTATTTATACTGCAAACATAGATTGTGGGTGCTCATTAGAACCACCAGAACCGCCTCATTGTGAGGGTTCTAACGAATACCCACAATCTATGTTTTGGAGAAGAAAATTTAATAAGAAAACTAATGTTTTACCTTTTAAACCCTAGTTTTTGTATATATAAATAAGGGATTTCACGGATTTGTTCACGTGATCTTACGATGACACACCCATAAGCTACAATGACTAGAACTTGCATTTTTCTGTCCATTGTTTGTCAATCGACCCAAAGTTACTAAGCATAAAGGCTCTGTAGTGCTTACGTCCACGTGGCTATCACTGATTTGTCAGAATAACGGTTGTTTACAAAAAAGGTCACAGTGGTGCGTAAGTGGGTTTTATCTATAGAGCCAGGTCTGGAATTGTAATCAGGGTCTACACTTTTTGCTTAAAAATGGAATTTAAGGGTTAAACGAAACAGTTCAAATGTTAGTCAAGGACCAATTTCCCAACCTAAACTCAGAAACAGCGTCCGTGGCATGATACTGGCTTTCAGCTTGACAAAGCCCGCTTGCCTGGCTGCAGTTAAGGGGAATGGCAACTCCTGGCACATTTTTTCTGCCATTTATCAAAGGGAGACAACTTTCGGGACTTCCTGTTTGCTTTTCTATAAGCCCTGTCCCACTGAAAAAGGGGTCTACTCTTAAAGGAAAGAATTTCCCTTAAGAGTTGACCGCTATTGGCATTGGAGACAAAAATAATTTTGCAGGAGTTGCCTTCCCTGAAGGTGTACCCATTCCCCTTAAGTATAGAGGGGAATGTTGTTATTTGTTCTGTTTCTACAATTCCATTCATTTTCCTCTTTCTATTTTGTACTCTCACTGCTTTGATTCAGATACAATGTTGATACAGTCGAACTTCGATGGCTCAAACCCCTTTGTGACCATGAAAATTTGTTCGAGACAGGTGTAGTTCGAGCTACTGGGGATTACTGCCAGGAGGCAAAACGGGGTTAATTTTAGAACATCTTTTGTGTGTTTCCTTAATAAAAATGTATGTTGTATGTACTCATTAGAATCGCCTCATCGAGGCGATTCTAATGAGTGCATATAGCATACATTTGCAAGATAAGATAAACGTCGAAAATCTCATCAGTTAACCCGCACTACTTCTTATGTAGTGGAATGTCCTAGGGACTCAAGAACGGGTTCGACTCAGACATAGTAAACGAGCCATCGGTGTTCGAGCCATCGAAGTTCTACTGTAATTTCATAATCCCTGCTTCAATTATAAATCGTGGGTGCTCGTAAGTGGCGGTTCTAAAAGGTACACAAAAGAGAAATGGAATCGATACAACTAACCCACAGCTACCAACAGTGACACCAAAGGGAAAGAAACAAACACTAAACAACTAGACCCCATTGGAAACAGCAATAGCGGAAAGCCAAAAGGACAGTTACTTTCCCACAAAATGGCCAACTGGCTATCAAAAACAAATCTAATATATTGCGATACAAGCATTCAAAGACAAACCATAACAAAAACTAGAGCGCGCAGTCGATGGCAAGCCATCGCAAATCCCCACGTTTTCTCCACAGTAGGTCAAAATTTGACCTTTTGACCCCTCCCCAGGGCCCCTGGGGGCGGGGACAAAAAAAAATGTGCTCTTGCGCAAGCCATTCATGTAAGCAACTCGCATACCAAATTTGGTTGAATTCCGGTTAACGGTTTAGGAGAAGATAGCCGGACAGACAGACGGACGGAGGCGATAACAATATCCCCACTTTTCTTCGAAAAACGTGGGGATAATAAACCGCGACAGAAGAACCGCCTTGGATCGGTCAGTGAAAGTCTATGTCTATGTTTTAGAGCATGATAAAGAAAATAATGCGTACCCCTGTAAATCCCAGTTTCGACATCATAAACTTAACGTTATGATCTGCGTACATATATGAGATGAGGCATTGGCTCTTGTTTTCGTCTTGGCTCATATTTTGGCCAAGGTCTTGAAAACGCAGATGGTTTTAGTGTATAACCGTGCTCCTAAATCACGACAATTTTTCTCATGTTGGTCATAAATACCGAAAAAAGAGCGGCCATGAGACTTTGGTGGGCGTTGCAATTTTCTTTCTTTAAAAATGAAAGCAAAGATTTCCTGGGAATAATTGCAGTTGATACAAGAGAATACACGGCGCACATGGTGTCACATATTGGATCACCATATTCTGTGACACCAGATAAGGAAATCCATAGTTTTAGTCTGAGATAGAAATTCTGTTCTAACCCTGGTGTTCTTACCCAGGGACAGGGTAAAAATAGAATATTCTCGCGTTTGATAAATGCATTGGTTCAATACGACCTCATATGCACCGTTGTTAACTTTGACGTCACAGCACGTTACGTAACGTCACTAAAATCACTGTAGTGTCGGATGTCGGCAACCGATGTGACTGCAGTATTAAAATCCACGCTCAGAAATGGAAGGTATGCAAGAAAAAGAATCATACATGGGTGTGAGGGGTGGATAGAAAAATCCTTCCCTCGGGATCACTGTCCTACATCACTCGGCAAGCCTCGTGATGCCAGACAGTGACCCTCGGGACAGATTTTTCCATCCACCCCTAACACCCATGTAAGATTCTTATACGACATGTCATAAAAATCATTTGACTACACGTGTAATAACACTGGAACAATATGTCATGAAACCGTCCGTGACATGATTTGTTTGTTTGTTTGATTTGATGTTTAACGTCCCCGTCAACACTATACAGGTCATTTTGGAGACGTTGCTTCCAATTTTGTGGGACTTTTACCCGACATTGAGGTGAAATGACATCTCGAGCCCTGTCGCCCAATGAAACCAATAGGGTTTATAAGCATGGACGTTCAACTGTTCATTGTTTCAACTATTTGCCAACCTGCTTTAATTATCCTTCTGTAATGCAGTACTGATCTCTGTGTGAATGATAACATACAAATATTCTTAGCAGTACAAGATATTATTATTAATCTAAACGATTTTGTTCTTCAAATTTATAATCACAGATTTCAAATGCCTTGCTGGTACTTAAAACAGATGTACAAATATGTGTAGTTTTTCTACACGGGCGCACATACATACATACATAAATATATACATGCACGTTCATATGAAAAAAAGGTTCTGAAACACATTTACTAACTCGAGCCAAAGTTAAACAGTTACAGCGTCCAATCCAACCGATCATCAGTCTTTGTCTCACATCACGATTCGAAGAGCGCTACTGAGTTTCTGTAATGTATTGTTCCTCTTGAGACAGCCCAAAATCACAAGACTTGATTCGTCAGTGCTAATTACCCTAAAATCCATTCCCCGTGGAGCCATATGCTTTATTTCACTACTAGTCATTTTGTAACCAAAATGAAATTCACTTACAATATCTTCATAACAACTTGCAAATTCGAGCAAATTTGACAGTTACAACTATAATTAGTACATTGATATTGTAATCGAGGGATACAGATTTGAATAAGTCAGTTGACTTTTTTTCTGAATCCCTTTGTATGATACTTGTAGTCTGTGTCAACATTATCTGTGTAAAAGATGTATGTATTATACAAAGAAATAAAGTTTAAACCAAGCATGGACGGTCGAATTATACCGCTTTGCCTGGGCAGGCTTAGATCCTCTAAATGATTAAGTAGTACTCGTGTGCGGTCGGATTCACCTCTGCGTGGAAGCATCATACAGCCTATCTATTTCTTCAAGCCCCGATGGGCAGGGGCCGGTATTAAAGTCGGTAATCCGCTATTGGATTAAATATGAAAACTAGTTACATACGCCCCGTTTCCTTACACATACGGTGTCCTTAACGACGTCGCGTTTACTAATGGCGGAATATTGACACGTCTGTTGAAATCGTTTTAAATGTCACATGATAAATAAAATCTTGCATTTGTGTTCATGCATTATAAAATTATTAAACTTGTCGATGAAAAGGGATATAATGCTCGGTGAAGCCTCGCAATTTATCCCTTTTTCTCAACGCGTTTAACGTATTTGCACCAACAACCAACACAGTGATGTAGAAAACTTCAGGACTATGGGGCGCCGTTTTACTATTTATTTTCTCTTTATTGCTATGCATAATTATTTATGGATATCCATAAACTGAATTAGTGGTATCCATAACTCTATGGATATCCATAATTCGAATTATGGATATCCATCACGTGAACATCAAGTCCGTGAAATGAAGACCCCCCCCCCCTATAACCCACTTTATATAGAGAAAACTGGGGTTTACGGGGATATACACTGTTTTCCTTATTTTTGCTCCAAGACATAGGTTGTGGGTACTCGTTAGAACCGCCTCAATGAGGCGGTTCTAACGAGCACCCACAACCTATGTTTGCAGTATTTCTATGAAAAATATCAATGATTTTCATCATTGTAGGTGTGAAAGATGAGCTATGTCGCACGAGTGTGTTATCGGTTATCGTAATCAGCTGCAGTTGACAGATTGAGGTTGCTTGTAATTTGTACCTTGACCGTATAAGCATGCATGTTTATTTATTTATTTATTTATTGCACGACCCGCAGAAAAAGCGACCGACTGAAGTCGATTGAATTTCTAAGAGTGCCCTAAAATCACCGTGTCATTCTGACATTCTGTCAGTCTGTCTGTCCGTCCGTAACCCGTTTGTGAAAATTGGTGATGGTGACTTAACCGCTTGGAATATTTAAACAATTTTTGGCAGACTGATAGATATCAATGAGATCTAACCAATGAACTTGCCAAATATTACATTCCATTTAGAATAGCCTCGCCGAGGTGAAAAATGTGAAAATTTTCGAACTGCTTCTCCTCGGAAACCGTTAGGCCGATTGAAGTCAAATTTCATATGGAGCCTCTATGGGATGGGGGAAACCAAAATTTGCTCATGGGGTCCAGGTCACATGACCAAAATGGCCGCCAAGCCATATATGTTCTGTCTGTCCGTCCGTAACCCGTTTGTGAAAATTGGTGAAAGTGACTTAACCGCTTGGAATATCTAAACAATTTTTGGCATACTGATAGATATCAATGAGATCTAACCAATGAACTTGCAAAATATTACATTCCATTTAGTATAGCCTCGCCGAGGCGAAAAATGTGAAAATTTTCGAACTGCTTCTCCTCAGAAACGGTTGGGCCGATTGAAGTCAAATTTCATATGGAGCCTCTATGTGATGGGGGGAACCAGAATTTGCTCATGGGGTCCAGGTCACATGACCAAAATGGCCGCAAAGGCATATATGGTAAAAACCCTTCAAAAATAGTCTTCTCCAGAACAACTGGGCAGATTTCCACAAAACTTGATAAATAGCATCTGGGACGTAGGCCCATCATTAATTGCTAAAATGGTGACCCTGGGTTGACCTTGACCTTCTTTGTGCCTAGGTCAAACTTTGACACATATGCTTTTGTATTGGAAAAGTGAGAATGCATTTTATCCTGCAAACGATTCAGAATACAGTACTAAAGTATAAGATATATTTTTGCTCCTTACGATAAGGCGCATTTATTGGGGGAACCGTTTTAGGTCCAGGTCACATGAGCAAAATGGCCGCCATACCCATATATGGTAACACTCATAAAGCTAAAAGCATCCGGCGGGTCGTGCACTTCAGCTGAAGCACTGGTTTATTTTACATTATTTAAAGAGGGTAAAACACATTTAGCCATATGGCTAGTCTACCATGTGGCCCTCTGTAACACATTAAAAGAACAAACATATATACAATAAATACAAGTACAAACAGAATAAACAAGGACAAATCTATCACATTGTTTGGTTGAATTATACGTAGTAATTTGTATCACAGCTTCTCGTTAAAATATCATGAGATAAGATATCTTATTGATAAAAAAAACTGAGGGCGTGTTAAAATCCTATTAAAGGTTAAAAGATATATCGTTTCACATTAATTGGGATGTTAAAATGTTTGCAACAGTATCGTCCCAGTAAAAACAATAAGACAATTAAAGTGCATTTGTGAGACTGGCTTTAAAAGCATTCAAAGATGATGGTATCTTAGTGAGATAGGAAGTGAGTTCCATAATCTCGGTGCTGTGACTGAAAATGAACGATCATATAAGGCATGTATGTTGTTTTGGTAAAATTGATATACATTTTATTTTGTTTACCCCATGTGTTGGCTTCATCTGCGTCAGTCTGTAAGTTCTAAGCAATAGTTGTACCTATGGATGTGGAAGGCATAGAAGTCGCATTGAAGTCAAAAATAATAATAATAATTAAAATATATATATAAAAAAAAATAATTAAACAATTTTGTCAGCACGAAAACACGCCTATACAAATAACTTATTTCTGCTCAAAAATATAGATCGTGCGAACTTGTTGGAAACGCCTCGATGAGGCGTTTCCAACAAGTACCCACAATTTATTTTTCCATGGTCACAATTGCTGGTATCTATAGCTACAGGAAAGATTAAAATCTGGAGCAATAGGAAGAATTCAAATCTGGAGCTATAGGAAGAATTCAAAATCTGGAGCTATAAGAAGTATTCATATTTGGAACTATATAAAGAATTCCAATCTGGAGCTATAGGAAGAATTTAAATCTGAAGCTACATGTATGTAGCTAGAGGAAGAATACAAATCTGAAGCTAAAGGAAGAATTCAAATCTGATGCTATAGTAAGAATTCAAATCTGAAGCTATAGGAAGAATTCAAATCTGAAGCTATAGGAAGAATTCAAATCTGGAGCTATAGGAAGAATTCAAATCTGAAGCTATATGATGAATTCAAATCTGGAGCTATAGAGATAATTCAAATCTGGAGCTATAGGAAGAATTCAAATCTGGAGATATAGGAAGAATTCTAATCTGGAGCTATAGGAAAAAATTCAAATCAGGAGCTATGGGAGTAATTCAAATCAAGAGCTATGGGAAAAATTTAAATCTGAAATTATAGGAAGAATTCTAATCTGGAGCTATAGGAAAAATTCAAATCAGGAGCTATAGGAAGAATTCAAATCTGAAGCTATGGGAGGAATTCAAATCTGGAGCTATGGGAGGAATTCATATCTTGAGCTATAGTAAGAATTCAAATCTAGAGTTATAGGAAGAATTCAAATCTGGAGCTATAGGAAGAATTCAAATCTGAAGCTATGGGAGGAATTCAAATCTGGAGCTATGGGAGGAATTCATATCTTGAGCTATAGTAAGAATTCAAATCTAGAGTTATAGGAAGAATTCAAATCTGGAGCTATGGGACGAATTGAAATCTGGAGCTATGGGAGGAATTCATATCTTGAGCTATAGTAAGAATTCAAATCTGGAGCTATAGGAAGAATACAAAATCTAGAGCTATAGGAAGAATTCAAATCAGGATCTATAGGAAGAATTAAAAATCTGGAGATATATGAAGAATTCATATCTTGAGCTATAGGAAGAATTCAAATCTGGAGCTATAGGAAGAATTCAAATCTGGAGCTATAGGAAGAATTCAAATCTGGAGCTATTGGAAGAATTCAAATCAGGAGCTATAGGAAGAATTCAAAATCTGGAGCTATAGGAAGAATTCAAATCTGGAGCTATAGGATGAATTCAAATCTGGAGCTATAGGAAGAATTCAAATCTGGAGCTCTAGGAAGAATTAAAAATCTGGAGATATATGAAGAATTCATATCTTGAGCTATAGGAAGAATTCAAATCTGGAGCTATAGGAAGAATTCAAATCTGGAGCTATAGGAAGAATTCAAATCTGGAGCTATTGGAAGAATTCAAATCAGGAGCTATAGGAAGAATTCAAAATCTGGAGCTATAGGAAGAATTCAAATCTGGAGCTATAGGATGAATTCAAATCTGGAGCTATAGGAAGAATTCAAATCTGGAGCTCTAGGATGAATTCAAATCTGGAGCTATTGGAAGAATTCAAATCTGGAGCTATAGGAAGAATTCAAATCTGGAGCTATAGGAAGAATTCAAATCTGGAGCTATAGGAAGAATTCAAAGTCTGGAGCTTTGGGAGGAATTCAAATCTGGAACTATAGGAAAAATTCAAATCTGGAGCTTTAGGAGAAATTCAAATCTGGAGCTATAGGAAGAATTCAAATCTGGAGCTATAGGAAGAATTCAAATCTGGAGCTATAGGAAGAATTCAAAGCTGGAGCTATGGGAGGATTTCAAATCTGGAGCTATGGGAAGAATTCATATTTGGAGCTATAGGAAAAATTCAAATCTGGAACTATAGGAAGAATTCAAATCTGGAGCCATAGTAAGAATTCAAATCCGGAGCTATAGTAAGAATTCAAATTTGAAGCTATACGAAGAATTCAAATCTGGAGCTATGGGAAGAATTCAAATCTGGAGCTATAGGAAGAATTCAAATCTGGAGCTAAGGAAGAAATCTAATCTGGAGCTATAGGATTAATTCAAATCTGGAGCTATAGTAAGAATTCAAATCTGGAGCTATAGGAAGAATTCAAATCTGGAGCTATGGGAAGAATTCATATCTGGAGCTATGGGAGGAATTCTAATCTGAAGCTATAGGAAGAATTCAAATCTGGAGCTATAGGAAGAATTCAAATCTGGAGCTATAGGAAGAATTCAAAATCTGGAGCTTTGGGAGGGATTCAAATCTGGAACTATAGGAAGAATTCAAATCTGGAGCTATAGGAAGAATTCAAATCTGGAGCTATAGGAAGAATTCAAATCTGGAGCTATAGGAAGAATTCAAATCTGGAGCTATAGGAAGAAATCAAAGCTGGAGCTATGGGAGTAATTCAAATCTGGAGCTAGCGGAATAATTCATATTTGGAGCTATAGGAAAAATTCAAATCTGGAACTATAGGAAGAATTCCAATCTGGAGCCATAGTAAGAATTCAAATCTGAAGCTATAGTAAGAAATAAAATCTGAAGCTATACGAAGAATTCAAATCTGGAGCTATAGGAAGAATTCTAATCTGGAGCTATAGGAAGAATTCAAATCTGGAGCTATAGGAAGAATTCAAATCTGGAGCTATAGACACATCCAAAGTCTTCGTCACACAAGGTCAAAGGCCATTAGCCTCGTTTTATCTGGTGGGCAAAAAAAACTTCCGGTTCCATACTCTACCGTTGATGTAGCACGAATTATTTTCTGTAATAACTATTGTTAAATCGTCTTTCTATCAAAACTGTTTGCCACAAACCCTTTTTGACATTAACTGCTTCTTTTCGTATAAAATTGGATAGAAAATATACATGCCTAAATCTTATTTCCATTCGTTAAATAAAGCGCATCGACTACATTTTGGCATGATAGTGGGTAGTTTTATAACGCTTTTAAGGCAACAAAATGTGCGATAAAATGTCAGAAGAGACTGGTTCTATATCATTTATTACTTCAAAAACACAAACTGACAAGGATCTGTTAATTTTGTGGAGAAGAAATGAGTTTAATCACACGATAAATATTCGAAATTCTCATTGACACTGCACGGCAACATTCATGTTTTGCCAACCAGATAAAAGAGTACCTCTACAGGGGAGGTAATTGGCGCATGCGCAGTGAAATGTAAACAAGGTCACGTGTCAAAACATTGGATCCGTCTATAGGAAGAATTCAAATCTGGAGCTATAGGAAGAATTCAAATTTGGAGCTATAGGAAGAATTCAAATCTGGAGCTATAGTAAGAATTCAAATCTTGAGCTATAGGAAGAATTCAAATCTGGAGCTATAGGAAGAATTCAAATCAGGAGCTATAGTAAGAATTCAAATCTGGAGCTATAGGAAGAATTCAAATCTGGAGCTATGCGAAGAATTCATATCTGGAACGATGGGAGGAATTCTAATCTGAAGCTATAGGAAGAATTCAAATCTGGAGCTATAGGACGAATTCAAATCTGGAGCTATAAGAAGAATTCATGTCTGGAGCTATAGGAAGAATTCAAATCTGGAGCTATGGGAAAAATTCAAATCTGAAGCTATAGGAAGATTTCAAATCTGGAGCTTTGGGATGAATTCAAATCTGGAGCTATGGGAGGAATTCATATCTTGAGCTATAGTAAGAATTCAAATCTGGAGTTATAGGAAGAATTCAAATCTGGAGCTATGGGATGAATTCAAATCTGGAGCTTTGGGAGGAATTCATATCTTGAGCTACAGTAAGAATTCAAATAAGGAGCTATAGGAAGAATTCAAATCTGGAGCTATGGGAAAAAATTCAAATCTGAAGCTATAGGAAGAATTCAAATCTGGAGCCATCGGAAGAATTCAAATATGAAGCTATAGTAAAGTAGAAGTAAAGCAAAGATCAGGAATTGATACAATTAACTTACTCCACCCATAAAAGACACCAAAGGGAAAGAAATACAAACATTAAGCGACCAGACCATAATGGAAACCTAAACAAAGGAAGGCCATAAGGACAGTTACTTTCCCACAAAATGGCCATATGGCCATCCAAAACCAAAAGACACAAGTGATACACACAGTAAGTAACAAACAACAACATAAATAAATCGCCACAGAAGAGCCGCCTTGGAACGGTCAGTGGAAGATTTCCACCGGGGGGCTTAAATCGATTTTACGTGGCCACAATCCTCGCCCTTACTTCCGTCGCGATTTAGACAAATAATTTGTTCAGTCCGCATGAAGGCCTCCTAACTCATCAGTGCAACATCTCCGTGAACACAAAAATCAAAGAACCACAGAGGTGAGACAACGGTGAGGACTCGACAGCAAGAAACCACTGAAATGCTGGAGCAAAAGAAAACCAACAGTTAGACTCCGATGAGCCAGACCAGAGACAGAGCATCAGGCACCAACCGACATTATCTCTCTAATTTTCAATAAGCCTTTACGTTGGAGCCGTCATAGAATCTGAGGCCTGACCCACCGGCGTGCAATTAAAGAGGGAAGCAAAGTTGCCAACCGTGATTGGGTTAACTACCATGCATGCAGTCTGTCGTATAATATCCATGTTGTACCCAATCTTTTTATATCGAAGAATGATTTTACGAAATTGGGTGCTGAAGTCATTGCGGTAATATATTTTTCTGAATTTATATGCTAAGTCACCATAAAATTCGGGTTCCGATAGACCTTGTTGCAGAAGAGATTTAAGTCCAATATTGAATTTTGAAATTAAATCAGAATGGCGTCTATAAAATTTTGAAAAGGCTTTGCGTAGTTTATGGTACCGATAACCCTGATTAAGGAGTTTAGCCGTTAATAATTTATTACGGGTGTTGAAGTCAGTTACATGACTACACACTCTTGCAAATCGAATTAATTGCGAAATATAAACGCCATAGGATGGCACACGAGGAACATATCCTTCCAAAAAAAGGAAAATTTACAATCTCAAAATCAAAGTCATCGCGTTTATCATAAATTTTGCACGAAACAAATCCATCTACAATAGATAGATGTAAATCCAAAAACGGGGCCTCGGTATCAGAATAATTTGCTTTATTTAACTGAAGTTCTAGGGGGTAAATCTGATTGATCAAACCATCAAAATAGGTATTATCAATATTTAATAAATCATCTAAATATCTAGAAGTAGAGCTAAAAGCTTAATAATTTCAGATTGGTTATCAATGGAAAGCGACAAAATGAAGTCTCTTTCATAACAATACAAGAACAGATCAGCCACGAGAGGTGCGCAATTAGTACCCATCGGAATACCCACAATTTGTCTAAATAACTTAGTACCGAATCTAATATAAATATTGTCAAGTAGAAAGGTGAGGGCATCACACACTTTCTGACATGACCAAAGTGTATAATTCTTATGCTCTTTAGAAGTGAAAAATGCATTTCTGACATTACATGCAAGATAGAGAGAATCTTCTCTGTGAAAAGCCCATTCAATTAAATCATTAAGCTTTTCTTTTATACGATTATGAGGAAGTGTAGTGTAAAGAGTGGAAAAATCGTAGGTAGACAGACTAGAAGCACCAAAATGTCTAGATTTCAATTTATTTAAAACCTCATTCGAATTTTTTATAGACCAAAACAGATTTCTTCCTGATCTTTCAAAGACTTTATCACAATATTTAATTACATGCGTTTTAATAGCTGTAAGACAGGAAGTTAATAATTTAGAAAGTTCAGTGGTAGTGCAAGAGCTAGAATTTGCAATAAACCGTGCTTTGTAAGGTTTTTGATGAAGTTTTGGTAACCAGTATAGCGTAGGAAGCTTGTCTTGGCCTTCGTTAACACACCCAGCAAACTTGGTGGCTGAAAGACAAACATGTTTATCTACTATAGCTCTCTCTTCAGCTAAAGGCTGAAGTTCATAGGCCATAGTACCACCAAGCTCCTGCTTAAGCGTGTTAACATAGTGGAGCCGTCACACAACGACGACGTTGTTAGCGGCCTTGTCTGCAGGGGCAAAAACAAATTTCCTATGAAATTCTTGAATACCTAGTTTAAGATGACGTAAAGACGTCTTGGGCTTAGGAGATAATAAGTTAGTATTTTGAGAATAAAACGAAATGCGTTTATTCACTAGTTTTAAAATGCTAAGTTTCCAGTCCTTAAGGGCTTTATGCTCAACATACTCTCGCTTACACCATCGATTACCGAATTCATTCAAGG
This sequence comes from Lucinisca nassula, assembly GCA_963580285.1. Taxonomy (NCBI): domain Eukaryota; kingdom Metazoa; phylum Mollusca; class Bivalvia; order Lucinida; family Lucinidae; genus Lucinisca; species Lucinisca nassula. Next base: position 15,363,854 of record OY757017.1, read on the forward strand.
AAGCAGCGATTTCATCTCTACATTTACTGAAATCAATTTTAGAAGGAAACCGATATTTCGGTCCTTTAGAAATTATATTCCTTATCCTAGAATCAGGAATAATTTTCAAATTGCCAGTAATTACATGACCAGCAGCAGGATAGCAATACTTTGAGTTTTTACAATCACATGAATCAGGAGTATTAGTATCAATATCAAGATCTGAAACAAGTTTATTGAAATTAAAAATGATAGATCTAACAGGTTTGTTATATTTATAGCAAATTATAGGTGTTTCAGTATTTTGAAAATAAGCAGGAATGGAAGAAAGCACCGATCTCTCACGGAAGATACTGGGCAAATCTATAAAATCCATACCCTTATTAATGAAGGATATTTTGAAGAAATGGCGTTTATGATTAATTTCAGAATCAATGTAAGGACGGAGAGTATGCTGAGTATAAAAAGTAGAAGTAAAACAAAGATCAGGAATTGATACAATTAACTTACTCCATCCATAAAAGACACCATAAAGATAGCCTCTAGTTAAGAGAGCCGCATCATATAACTGATGAGAACTATCGTAGAATTTATTCGCCTCGGTGTCCAGAAGACGTAAAACAGAAACGGGTAATGAACTTAAAAATGAAAGCATAGAGTGGCGTCCATGATTTAATAATATAATTGACAGTCACTTCAGTCTAGTATTGTTTCGTTTAAACGCACATATTTTACGTTTAAAGTTACCATTTTTCCTGGTGCCGTGAGATCTAGTTCTGCGTTTTCGACATTCCAGGAGTGAGAAAATATCAAAGTCCGGCATTCTGGAAATATTACCCTCATGATAAATGTTGACATTAAATCCCAGTGGAAAAGGGGTCTGTAAAAATTTAATCCATTTCAGTTCAGCTTCATGTCTTTTGATTATTTTGAATCTAGATGTAGAATTTGCATCGTAATAAAGTTTTTCCACTGGTTGTATAACAATGTTATTTACAGAATGACCTGTACGTCGAAAGTGACGGTACAAGAAAGTGTCAGTTTTCTTAGGCTTACTCATTCTACGATAATGCTCGTTCAATCTAGTTTTAAGCATGCGGTTAGTTTGACCGACGTACTGCATATTACAGTTTGTAGCACGTTAGTAAGAATTCAAATCTGAAGCTATAGGAAGAATTCAAATCTGGAGCTATAAGAAGAATTCATGTCTGGAGCTATAGGAAGAATTCAAATCTGGAGCTACGGGAAAAATTCAAAGCTGAAGCTATAGGAAGAATTCAAATCTGGAGCTATGGGAGGAATTCATATCTTGAGCTATAGTAAGAATTCAAATCTGGAGTTATTGGAAGAATTCAAATCTGAAGCTATGGGATGAATTCAAATCTGGAGCTTTGGGAGGGATTCATATCTTGAGCTATAGTAAGAATTCAAATCAGGAGCTATAGGAAGAATTCAAATCTTGAGCTATGGGGAAAAAATCAAATCTGAAGCTATAGGAATAATTCAAATCTCGAGCCATAGGAAGAATTCAAATCAGAAGCTATAGTAAGAATTCAAATCTGGAGCTATAGAAAGAATACAAATCTGAAGCTATAGGAAGAATTCATGTCTGGAGCCATAGGAAGAATTCAAATCTGAAGCTATAGTAAGAATTCAAACCTGGAGCTATAGGAAGAATACAAATCTGAAGCTATATGATGAATTCAAATCTGGAGCTATAGGAAGCATTCAAATCTGGAGCTATTGAAAGAATTCAAATCTCGAGCGATGGGAAAATATCATACATCCAGCGCTATGGAAAGCATGCACTTTTTAAGCTAGTGGATTAATTAATATCTAGAACTGTGGGAAGTATACATATCTGGTGTTAGCGGGAGAATTCATACCTAGAGTTTTGCGAAGATTTTATATCGGGGAGATATTGGAAGAATTCATACATGTACTCAGAATTTTGCAAACATTTCAAATCTGGAACTGTTGGAAGAATTCAATTATTTCGCTCTAGGAGGAATTTATGACTGAAGCTGGGGGAAGAATTCATTACTTTATGCCTGAAGCTGCGGGAATAATTCATGTCTGGAGCATTCAGGAAAATTCATTTCTTTCGCTATATGAAGAATTGATGCCTGAAGCTGTGGGAAAAATTCATTTCTTTCGCTATGGGAAGAATTTATGCATGAAGCTGTGGGGAAAGTTCATGTCTGAAGCTATTGGAAGAATTCATTTCTTTCGCTAGGGGCAAAATCTATGCCTGAAGTTGTGGGAAAAATCTATGCCCGAAGTTGTGGGAAGAATTTATGCCTGAAGCTGTGGGAAGAATTTATGCCTGAAGCAGTGGGAAGAATTTGTGCCTGTAGTTGTGGGAAGAATTTATGCTTGAAGCTGTGGGAAGAATTTATGCCCGAAGCTGTGGGAAGAATTTATTCCTGAAGCTGTCGGAAAAATCTATGCCTGAAGTTGTGGGAAGAATTTATGCCTGAAGCTGTGGGAAGAATTTATGTCTGGAGCTATTGGAGCAACTCATATCTCGAGCTAAGGGAAGAAATTATGTCTAGAGCTAAGGGAAGAATTAATATTTTGAGCTAAGGGAAGTGTCATATTTGGACATAAGGGATGAACTCATAACTGGAGCTAAAGAAACAATTCATGTCAAGGAAGAATTTATGTCTAGGGACTCAAGACTGAATTAGAATCAGCAATGGTAAACGAGGCCTCTGAAGTTCATTATTACTCACGTGAACAAGTCCGTGAAATAAAGACCCCCTAAACCCCACTTTATATGGAGAAAACTGGGGTTTACGAGAGAAAACATTATTTTCCTTATTTCTGCTCCAAGACATAGGTTGTGGGTACTCGTTAGAACCGCCTCAATGAGGCGGTTCTAACGAGCACCCAAAACCTGTGTTTGGAGTATAAATAAGAAAAATATCACACATTTTTATCAGAAAAAATACCTTTTTTGAGGTTATAAAATGCAATATATCACACGGATATGTTATCGTAATGTTAAACAAAAGTAGTCTAAGCTGAGGGCACAATCAAGATTTATGGTCTGCCGGGATCATATCGATGAATCGTTACACAGTGATATTTTAGCTAGAGATACTGTATCGCGATACTGTTTCCGTATATCGATACTTTATGATACTTTTGCGTTATATCAACAAATGTCCGAAACACAAGCGGCGCATTTTCTTTTTTGTAGAGACGCTTACGCCGATATAAATTGTTTATCCATAAGGCAGCTTATATCCAATAAAAACGGTTGTTGTATCTGAAGGGACATGGTAACTTCAGGAATCCACGGATATAGAGGATATTTACTTTTTTGAGGTGGATACCAAAAACATTTCTTCCAGTGTGTTGACAAAATCCAAATTTTCACGAGTGCGAAGGACGAGTGAAAATTCGGATGTTTCCAACACACGAGATGAAATATGTTTGGTATCAGCCGAAAAAAAAAGTAAATTTTCTTTTTATTTTCTAATTTTATACGGATATTTGCGGCAATTGATCAATTGTATCGTACGCCACAATTTTGACCAGGCTTGTCATATATGACGTCATAACTGTCAGTTTCAAAACATAAACAGATCGCTATTTTGAAAACAACATTTTTACAGTTCAAAGAGTGGTTTTCAAGGTATTATACAGAATTATTTTATCGGTAACGCATAACTTTTGGCAAGAAAAAGTAGTCGGGGCTGCTACTGTGAAAAATAACAAGGTTATACTATGTTTCATATTGTGGACATATCATATATATCTACAGTGTGAAAATATCATATTTATTTGCTTCCGATATGCATTGGTTTCACTGTAAAGTATAAAATAAAATGTCATTGCAGTCTGGTCGAGTGCCATGTACTACATTACTTTTTCCCACTTAAATATTGGTACGTATTTACAGTTATGCCATTCAAATCTATTCCAAACTGTTGCTTACAAAATATATTGCGGGTACTAGTTACTCGGAGGCGGTTCTAACGGGTTCTCATAATCTATGTTTTGAGCAGAAATATGAAACAACAAATAAAAAAAAAGATTTTTATCTGAAAATGTTCAGTTGTAGTTGGTAAACTTTTCAATATATTTGAATAGGCGTTTTTTTTTTTTTTTTTGTTTTGTTTTTTTTTCGTAATACATGAGCCGGCTAAGGTCGCGGTGTAAAAAGTACATTATGGCTAAATCGAGTACGCTTGCACTTTTCAAATGACATTTCAAATGGCACGGTCTTTGTTTTCCAGAAGGAAAACGAACTATTTTCTCTCTGGTGTTATAACTAAACGAGATTACTGGAACCAAAAATAAACCTCCTTTGTGTTTGGCTTAACTTGATTTTAATCAAGAAGCGAGTATCACTCGGGCGAGAAAAGCCTGTCCACGAAAATATCATGTAATATAAATGCTTAAACCTTTTTAAACAGTCCGATTCAAGGAAAAAAAAAACATTTATGTCAAACAGTAATGCCATAATGGAGGCTATTAAATGAATATATCGCACAGTTGACTGAAAATGGAACTGTCAAAAAACTTCTTTCTATATCCTGTGTTGTTTCTATAAAACGTTTGGTGCTTTGCATATATGTCTCTGCTGAAGAGAGAAAATTGACCTTAAATTGCATTTTTATTGCCGATTATAGTTAGGTCTCGACATATTTCTTTTCAAATAGACAGTTTTAACGCATGGCAAAGCAAGAGTTATTTATTGTCTGCGCTCCTGTGCATAGCCTATCTAAGGTAGACTTTTGCTTCAGAAGCATTTTAGAAAAGGATTTAAGTGATTGAATGCTTTTACTTTATGCACTTACCAGAAAAGATGGATATGACGTCATCAATAAGTGCATTTAGGCAAACTCACGGGTACAGATTGTTTACGCACATAAGAGAGTTATTTAAAGAAAAGGAAATATAAACGTGCCTTTGTTCCGGCCTCGGTATCTCAGTCGGGTGCGCGTCTGACTGGTGATTAGGTGGATGCGGGTCCAATACCTGCCGGAGTCGGCAACATTCTTTCGTGTAGATTGATCATGAAATAGTTTCTACGGTCATTCACTCCCTTCCGCTGATTCAAGAAGGGCAGTTGTCAGTTTCTGGCGAAAGAATGTGCACTGTACTTGTTAACCGCTTACGTGTACATGCAAGCCTGCCCAGGAAAAGTGTGGACAGGTAAACTGACGGGCTCAAAAATGACCTAAAATAGTGTTGACTGTGCCGATTAACTCCAATACAAACAAACAAACAAACAGATGCTTCTTTTTTTTTTTTTGCTGCTAGGAAGTTATGAGTACCACTGTGTCCCATTTGTGAAATCAACCTATATTTTCGATGATAGCAGTTTTATTGCCTTAACAATTATAGATGTCCCCACCAACGCCCTGCTACAATATTAACCCTTGTCCTGCTGAGCCCGGATATGTCTTAACTTTCAAGCAATGCAGATCCAGATCAGATGGCTTCTGGAGATCAGCATCTACATTGTTTGTCATTCATATTGTGAATTTGTTGCGATAATTTGCATCAAGTTATCTGATTGGGTGATAATCGGTAGTGGATATGGCATATTTAAATTTTCAGCAGGTCAAGGGTTAAATACTTCTAATTTATACTGGAAAATACATTTTATTTTCTGTTTGCTGATTAGGTTTATATACATTAACTTTATTTAGTTAGTTATTTAGTTAGTACCAAGAAAATAAGTTTTGAATCTTTATCATTTTGTAACTACAATACTAATTCTTTAAAATCTTTTGAAACTTGTCTGTAGTCATTATGTTTTTTTTATCCATTCAGGTCCAGGAACCGAGTTGCGAGGCAGACCGTCCATGCTAATAAACCCTATTGGTTTCATTGGGCGACAGGGCTTGAGATGTCATTTCATCTCAATGTCGGGTAAAAGTCCCACAAAATTGGAAGCAACGTCTCCAAAATAACCTTTACAGTGTTGAGTGGGACGTTAAACCTCGAATCAAACAAACAAATTTATCCATTCAGATAAATCTTGAATTTAGAAACTTTTATTAAATGAAGTAAGAAAATGTAAACTGTAGCAGTAGAATTATATAAGCAAAACAGAAGTTTGAATTCACATTGGGCACATTTTTTTTTTTTTTTTTTTTTGCCATCGATCAAGATATATGGAGCCAAAATATTATGCCTACAAGCAACGCATAATAAAATATATTATATAATCCGCATAAAGTCAATCCGCGAAGCGTCTCTTCAAATAGTTTCACGAACAAAACTGTTAAGAAAAAAATAAAAAATAAACAAAAAGACTTATACATCACCTGACCAAAAAATAAAAATAAACAAAAAGACGTATACATCACCTGACCAAAAAATAAAAATAAACAAAAAGACGTATACATCACCTGACCAAAAAATAAAAATAAACAAAAAGACTTATACATCACCTGAACAAAAAATAAAAATAAACAAAAAGACGTATACATCACCTGACCAAAAAATAAAAATAAACAAAAAGACTTATACATCACCTGAACAAAAAATAAAAATAAACAAAAAGACGTATACATCACCTGACCAAAAAATAAAAATAAACAAAAAGACCCTCGAAAATTTGGTTAAGAGTTGAAGTAAAACAAGTGGTGGGAAAAGACTTATACATCACCTGAACAAAAAATAAAAATAAACAAAAAGACGTATGCATCACCTGAACAAGTCCGTGAAATGAACACCCCCCTCACTTAACCCCATTTTATATAGATAAAACTGGGCTTACATGGTATACATTACCTTTCTTATTTCTACTCCAAGACATAGGTTGTGGGTATTCAATTAGGCTGTTCTAACGAGCACGCACAACCCATTTTTGCAGTATAAATGCGAAAAAAATCACGGACTTTAATCAGAAAAGTAGCCATTTTGGAATGTGAAAAATGCACCATCTCGCACGGGTGTGATACCGTAATATTTGTGACGCTAGTCCAATACCGGGTAAAAAGCAGTGCAAACAAAAGAAAAGAAAGACCCGCAAAATTCTTGTGTTTGTTTGTTTGTATTGAGGTTTTCAGTCCCAGTCATCACTATTTATGTCATTTTAGAGATGTTTCTTCCAATTTTGTTTGACTTTTACTCGACACTGAGATTAAATGACACCTCAAGACATGCCGCCGAAACAAACCAAGAAAGTTAAAATATAGGGATCTTGTTGTCCGACTCAAACCACTTTGCATGGACAGGCTTAGACCCTCACTATTGAACTAACGCACTTAAGGTTTCGAGTGGGTCCCCGTCCATGGGAGCTTGGAGAAATAGGTTGGGTTCATGATGCTTTCAAGCAGAGCTTAAACCGACTGCGCACGAGTACCGATAAACCACTTAGAGCAGGCAAAGATACAAAAGTGGAGGCAATGATGATTAATCGATACAATTACCTCATACTTCACATTAGAGACACCAAATGGAAAGAAACACAAACATGAATTAACCAAACATTGATGAAAACATTACTAGTGGATTGCAAAAAGGACAGTTACTTCCCACAAAATGGCAACCCTTTCGAAAAGTAAATATATATTAAATAGCATTAAAAAGGCACGCCTTTATTCTTTTGACCCCGTTGAACCCCACTTTTATGTAGTGAATCTGGGGTTTACAGGGGTAAACCTTATTTTTCCTACTTCTGCTCTAAAATATGGACTGTTGGTACTCCTACCAACAGCTAAGGTCATATGGAGACAGGACCTCGGTTTAAAGACTCATTCGAAAGTCTAGGTACTCGTTAGAACCATCTCGATGAAGTGGTTCTAACGAATATCCACAAACTATGTTTTGAGTACATACATGAAAAAAAATCAGAATTTTTATCTGAAAATTTTTCTTTTTTGGTGATAAAATTTCAAATATATTTGAATAGGCATGTTTTTATAATGATTATAGGAATTAATCAAAATCTCAGCACGTTGCCATTTTTCCATCTTACAAAACGAGACAATCGACCCACCGATACTCTCAGTGCTTTGATTTGGTAAGTGCATTATGTACTCACTGTGTTTGCATAAGTTTCACCGAACTCTTTGTTTCCATGGAAGTAAATCAAATTATTTTTATTATGTCCACTTTTACATTAAAACAGAGGCAAGTTTCTGTCTGCATGAAGCTTAAGCATAATAAACCAGGCTTTTATCAGATTTCATCCCATTAAGAAGGCCTTCAAATATAGGTCAGAACTGAATCAAGCCAGTGCAAAACAAACCCAACCTTAAGACTGGTACGACCATGGGCTACATGCCTCTGACTCCGACCATCCCTATTTTACATGTGGTAGCTTTGTTTTTGTTTGATTTGAGGTTTAACGTCCCCGTCAACACTATATAGGTCATTTTGGAGACGTTGCTTCCAATTTTGTGGGACTTTTACCCATTATTGAGATGAAATGACATCTCAAGCCCTGTCGCGCAATGAAACCAATATGGTTTATAAGCAAGGACGGTCCGACACCTGTGGCAGCATTGGGGTTACGGAGGGCAAGACCATGGACCGCCAAGTCAAAGGGATATTCGTGTATATGCACAACAAAGGCTCAGATCAGACTGCGTATGACACGTGTCAGAAAAAGTGGCATGAGAGTTGCGAGAGTATGCGGATTAGCCTACATATTCATATCCCAGTCATCACTATTTATGTCATTTTAGAGATGTTTCTTTCAATTTTGTTTGACTTTTACTCGACACTGAGATTAAATGACACCTCAAGACATGCCGCCGAAACAAACCAAGAAAGTTAAAATATAGGGATCTTGTTGTCCGACTCAAACCACTTTGCATGGACAGGCTTAGACCCTCACTATTGAACTAACGCACTTAAGGTTTCGAGTGGGTCCCCGTCCATGGGAGCTTGGAGAAATAGGTTGGGTTCATGATGCTTTCAAGCAGAGCTTAAACCGACTGCGCACGAGTACCGATAAACCACTTAGAGCAGGCAAAGATACAAAAGTGGAGGCAATGATGATTAATCGATACAATTACCTCATACTTCACATTAGAGACACCAAATGGAAAGAAACACAAACATGAATTAACCAAACATTGATGAAAACATTACTAGTGGATTGCAAAAAGGACAGTTACTTCCCACAAAATGGCAACCCTTTCGAAAAGTGAATATATATTAAATAGCATTAAAAAGGCACGCCTTTATTCTTTTGACCCCGTTGAACCCCACTTTTATGTAGTGAATCTGGGGTTTACAGGGGGTAAACTTTATTTTTCCTACTTCTGCTCTAAAATATGGACTGTTGGTACTCCTACCAACAGCTAAGGTCATATGGAGACAGGACCTCGGTTTAAAGACTCATTCGAAAGTCTAGGTACTCGTTAGAACCATCTCGATGAAGTGGTTCTAACGAATATCCACAAACTATGTTTTGAGTACATACATGAAAAAAAAATCAGAATTTTTATCTGAAAATTTTTCTTTTTTGGTGATAAAATTTCAAATATATTTGAATAGGCATGTTTTTATAATGATTATAGGAATTAATCAAAATCTCAGCACGTTGCCATTTTTCCATCTTACAAAACGAGACAATCGACCCACCGATACTCTCAGTGCTTTGATTTGGTAAGTGCATTATGTATTCACTGTGTTTGCATAAGTTTCACCGAACTCTTTGTTTCCATGGAAACAATCCGTCCGTCAACAATTTCTTTAAATGACATCTCCTCCTAGGCAAATGGCCGGATTTCAAAATCATTATACAGAAATGTTCCTCGGGTAACTCTCTACCAAAATTGCTAAAATGGTTCTGCTTCGTTGAACAAAATGGCTGCCAGAGCTAAAAATAGAAAAACCTTTAAACGATATCTCCTCCTAGGCCAATGTCCCGATTTCAAAATAAATTCACAGAAATGTTCCTTGGATGACCCTCTACCAAAATTGCTAAAATGGTTCCGCTCTGCTGGACAAAATGGCCTCCACATCTAAAAATAGAAAAACTTTAAAACGACATCTCCTCCTAGGTAAATGGCCGGATTTCAAAATCATTTCACGGAAATGTTCCTCGGGTGACCCTCTACCAAAATTGCTAAAATGGTTCTGCATGGCTGAACAAAATGGCTGCCAGAGCTAAAAAAAGAAAAACCTTTAAATCACATCTCCTCCTAGGCCAATGGCCAATGGCCAATGGCCCGATTTTAAAATAGTTTCAAAGAGAGGGTCCTTGTCTGACCCTCTACCAAAATTGCTAAAACGGTTTCGTTTTGAATATATGTCCTGCTAGTCTTGAATAAATCTTTATTTCAAACGTAATGCAAATGCATTATTTTTAGCTCACCTGAGCACGAAATGCTCAAGGTGAGCTGTTGTGATCGCTTTTTGTCTCCTCCTAGGCAAATGGCCGGATTTCAAAATCATTATACAGAAATGTTCCTCGGGTAACCCTCTACCAAAATTGCTAAAATGGTTCTGCTTCGTTGAACACAATGGCCGCCAGAGCTAAAAATAGAAAAACTAAACGATATCTCCTCCTAGGCCAAAGTCCCGATTTCAAAATAATTTCACAGAAATGTTCCTTGGGTGACCCTCTACCAAAATTGCTAAAATGATTTTGCTCTGCTGAACAAAATGGCCACCAGATATAAAAATAGAAGAACCTTTAAACGATATCTGCTCCTAAGCCAATGGTCCGATTTCAAAATCATTTTACAGAAATGTTCCTCGGGTGACCCTCTACCAAAATTGCTTAAATGGTTTTACTTCGCTGAACAAAATGGCCACAGAGCTAAAAAAGAAAACCTTTAAACAACATCTCCTCCTAGGCCAATGGCCTGATTTCGAAATAATTTCACAGAGACAGTCCTTGGCTAACCCTCTACCTAAATTGCTAAAACGGTTCTGCTTTGCTGGACAAAATGGCTGCCATACTTTTGCAGAAATGTTCCTAGGGAGACCCTCATCCAAACTTGCGAAAATGGTTTTATTCCAATGAACAAAATGGCCACCAGAGTTAAAATAGAAAAGACCTTTAGATGACAGCTTCTCCTAGGCCAGTGGCTAGATTTCGAAATAATTTTACTGAAATGTTCCTTAGGTGACCTTTTACCAAAGCTGTTAAAATGGTTTCCCTTGCTGAACACAATGGCTGTTGGATATTATTATTTTAGGTATAGCCTGCCCAGGCAAGGTGGTGCAATTTGGACCATCTATGCACATTAACTATATTGGTTTCTTTTGGTGGCAGGGCTTGAGATGTCTTCTCAGTGTTGGGTAAAATTCCAACAAAATTGGATACAACATCTTCAAAATGACCTAAACAGTGTTGACGTTAAATCTCAATTTAAACAAAAAGGGCATAAGAGGACCAGTCTGATCTGGATCCACACTGTTTGCAATATTGACTTTAAAGTAACCAGCCAACACAAAGCAGAAGATAATTCTGAAGGGTTAAACAGAAACATCTTAATCACTCTTTGAAATTGTACATTTATATTAAAACAACAAGGTTTTAGACCTGTCAAAATATCAACAGGCAGTTGAAGATAAGACTATTATACATAGCTCTGTCACTGCTTGCATAATATGGTATGAATCATTAGGACTCAAAACAAACTGTGAAGTGACTAATATTGTTATGCCAGAAGGTATACATATTAAATTGTGCAGTGACTCTGGCTCTCATTAGATAATAGAAGTCACTTAGAGGTTAGAACCCAGGTGTTTGACCTAGTTATAAACAGAGCTGCAAACATGGGCTAGATAACTACTAGGCTCTTGAAAATAATATAGGTGGCTTAAGGATCTGCGCTGCAGTATACAGAATCAGCACCAAAAACTGTTTATTTTTAATGGAGTGATGTAGATAAGGTGGGTATATGTTGATAGTTAAAGGATAATTTTCCTTATCAATAAAACATATGTTGTGGGTATTTATTAGAACCACCTTGCTCTTAATGAATATATACACACCATACATTTTTATCGAAAAATAAGGGAGACTTTAGCTAATGTACCACTAAATACCCACCATATCTACAGCTCTATGAACTAAAGATTTGACTGGTTGATTGTTTTGGGTTTAATGACACGTCAACCCTTGTGGGTCATTTTGTGTCCTCTCAGAGAAACGGAGAAAGGAGGTAGGAGAGATAGTAGGGGATATGAAAGTGAGGGACAGAGGAGAAGAGGCAAATGAATGGAAGGAAGTGTATATAGAAACAGAAGAAATAACATTCCCCCCCCCCTCTACCCATACTTGCAGCAAGGACAGTAGGCCTTGTCCAACTGTGAGCCAATATCAGTTGGACACAACAGTGATACAAGATACACTTATAGTGGTTTAATTACAGTATTAATAAATGAATTTTGAGCCAAGGCACAGAAAAGAATCAAGCTGGCATATAGTATTGGCATGTCTAAATAGTGTCGACATGGATGTAAAGCTCAACACAAACAAACAAATTAACCCTTGCCATGCTGAGCCTGGGTATGCCTTATCTTTCAAACAATGTAGATTCTGATCAGATGGCTTCTTGGCTTCTAAAGAAGCCATCTGATCAAGATTTACACTTACATTCTGTTTGTGAATTTATAGGAATAAATTACATCATTTTAACCCAGTTTGTGCCGAAAACTTAGAATGGGATACTGGCAACCCGGGATTGGCAAACAGTGAAGGCCCAGATCAGATGCTGCAGAACTTGACGTCTGATCTGGGCCTACATTGTTTGTAAAAGGTTCTGCCATTTTCCATATTAGGGGTTGAGGTTGACAAGACAGTGTAGACCTAGAACAGATGCCACAGAATATGGCCTGTCTGATCAAAGTCTACTTTGTTACTTACAGTACAGGAAATTTTGAGTCAGGTGCTGCAGAATGGGCGTCCAATCGGAATTTACACATTTTGCTTACAGTAAAGAAATAAACGAATGTACAAGTAATAAACGAAATGTAAACAGTCTATACTGCAATTCAGGATCATTTTCCTAGCCTACATTCCGACACAATTGGCCCACCAGTGCTGTCAGTGCTTTGAAATATGCTATTGTTTCCCAAAATAAGACTGACTTCATAACGAACTTAAGTGTTTATGCTCGAAAATCTAATGTCATTATTTCCAAAAACAAAACTTAACATCGTTTATATTCAAATACAAAAACTCCAGTGCAAACTAACACAATTTCATGTTATCAGAGCCCAAAGGGGCTTGAAGAAATATATGGGCTGCATGGTGCTTCCACGCAGAGCTGAATCTGGCCCGCACACTAGTACTGGTAAACCGCTTAAAGGATCAAAGCCTGTCCAGGAACCGCGGTGCGAGGCGGACCGTCCATGCTAATAAACCCTATTTGTTTCATTGGGCGACAGGGCTTGAGATGTCATTTCATCTCAATGTCGGGTAAAAGTCCCACAAAATTTGAAGCAACGTCTCCAAAATGACCTTTACAGTGTTGACGGGGGCGTTAAACCTCAAATCAAACAAACAAATCATGTTATCAGATAGTTAGTGTTAGAAGCTTCTATGGTGCAATAGTTAAACTACTTGCCTAATAAACCAAGTTTCATGGGTTCAATCCCAAGCTTCTCCAAACTTGAGGCGTTTTTGATGCCGAGAATCCACATCCTTTGAACACAGTGGCTGAATTTAAGAAAAGTTTTACAAAATCTCCACCTAAGTTCTTAAATGGTTCTGCTACATTGAACAAATAGCACATAGACAAAAATAAAAACATCATCAAAAGATAGTACAACTTGACTCAGGTGAGCGAATTAGGTCCATCATGGACCTCTTGTTTTTTAATTATACCTTATTAATATACATAAGATAATCTAGAATTCTGATTGGTGGAGAGCATGCAAAGAGCAGAGCTATAAATTATCACGTTCTCCTCTGACATCACTGCTCAAAAGTACCAGTGCACCCTAGAAGTCACGTGCAGGTCCATTAATTATCATATATTCCCCTGCAATATTCGCTTCTGACGTCAGGGCTAACAAGAACAAGTGCATTCACTGAAAGAATCTATAGAAGTCAGAATTCGGTATACTTATTCGTTTGTTACTCTTGTATGAGGGAAATATGGCGATTTGTTCACCCTTGACAGGTAATACTGCACTCAGGCTCCGCCCTCGTGCAATATTGCTCGGGTGAACAAATCGCCATATTTCCCTCAAACGAGGACAAATTCCCTTTATACAAGGGCATAAAATGAATAATACAGTAGAACTTCGATGGCTCGAACACCGATGGCTCGTTTACCATCGATGAGTCGAACTCGTACTTGAGCCCCTAGGGAAATCCTCAAGATAAGAAATGGTGGGGGATGATAAAGGAGATTTCAGTCTTTTATTTTGCAAATGTATGCTGTGTGTACTCATTAGAATCGCCTCGGTGAGGCGATTCTAATGAGTACACACAGCATACATTTTCATTATATAACATCGAAAATATGTTCAAAAGTATCCGGGCTCGTTTTGTCTCCTTGCAATAACCCTCAGTGGCTCGAACTACCCCTGTCTCGAATAAATTTTCATGGTCCCAAAGGGGTTCGAGCCATCGAAGTTCGACTGTATTAAGGTCACCATTGGAACTGTTCAAAAGTGGGCTCTTATTAGATAATTCAGCGTACTCTAAAACTTCAATAACTCGAATAACTTTGGGACCAAGTTGTTCGAGTAAGGACCAGTTCAGCTATTAAGAGTCAATAATAAAACAATGCCATTAAATGACTAGAGGCCCAAGTGGGCCAAACATCGCTCATCTTGAGGAATTCAATCATGATATATTACATGCCTTGGTGGTCATAATGCCTTTAACAATTTTGAAAATTAAAAGTGAAGGCAATGATCAGGAATCTTTACAATTACCCCACACCTCCCATCAAAGACACCAACGGGAAAGATACAAGGACATTAAATAACTAAATCCTAAGCGGAAAGACAATAAAACGTTGTAAGCAATAAACACATACAGAGACAAACTATAACAAAAATAAACTGCGACAGAAGAGTCGCCTTGGAACGGTCAGTGAAAAGTATTTCTCCGGGTTGCTAAGTCGACAATACGTGGCCACAATCCTCGGCCTTGGTTCTGTCGCGGTCTAGACAAATAGTTTGTTCAGTCCGCAAGAAGGCTTTCTAACTGCGGTGAACATAAAAATCAAACGACTACAGAGATGAAACAACTACCGAACCCGGGAAGGGACTTTTATAAGTTGTGCGCACAAGATAATATATTGTGCGGACAAGATATTATCTTGTTCGGACAATATATTATCTTGTGCACACAAGATATGATCTTGTTCGGACAACATATTATCTCGTGCAGTCAAGTTATTATCTGCATAATATATTATCTTGTCCGCACAAGATAATGTTTTGTTCGCACAACTTATTATCTTGTTCGCACAACATATTAAAAGAAAATTATGTCCCTTCCCGGGTTCCGTAAACAACGGTGAGGAACATGATGAAATAATATCTTGTTCGCACAACTTCCCAAGATCTGTGTTGTGTAAACAAGATAATATGTTGTGCGAACAAGATAATATCTTGTGCGCACAAGATATTAAGTTGTGTGAAGATATTATCTTGTGCGCACAAGATAATATGTTGTCCGCGCAAGATAAATTATGTTGTCCGCACAAGATAATATCTTGTGCGCACAACAGATTATCTTGTCCGTACAAGATAATATTTTGTTCGCACAACTTACAGTTAATATCTTGTTCGCACAACATATAGTAGGGACAAAAAATAAGGGAACTCCCAAAGTCCAATAGAAAGAAGCGAAACTTCAATGTCACAGGGAAGGTTTATATGCAAAGGGGATCAGTATCTGGTCCATGCACCACGAGGATTGATGCATGCACGACATCTTCTGGGCATATCTCCCTAGGTATCCGTCGCCATTCTTCTGGCAATGTTCGGCCAAGCTGTTGCAGATTGTTACAAGGTGCAGTCTGTTGCAAACGCGGCGACCCAAGACATCCCAAATGTGCTCAATCGGCGACATATCGGGGGATTTGGCTGGCCACGGCAGTGTCCTTATACCTTGTTGTGTCAGAAATTCGACGACAACACGGGCTCGATGTGGGCGTGCGTTGTCGTCTTGAAACTCGAAGCTTCCACCAATGCGCCGAGCGAAGGGCGTAAAATTTGGTCTACGTAACGCTGGCCAGTCAAGATACTTTGATTGATCATGGCAACTTGACTGGCCAGCGTTACGTAGACCAAATTCCAAGACGACAACGCACGCCCACATCGCTCCCGTGTTGCCGTCGAATTTCTGAGACAACAAGGTGTAAGGACACTACCGTGACCAGCCGAATCCCCCGATATGTTGCCGATTGAGCACATCTGGGATGTCTTGAGTCGCGCGTGTGCAACAGACCGCAGCGTTGTAACAATCTGCAACAGCTTGGCCGATGATGATGATGATGATTTCGTGTTTAACGACGCGTCAACCCTCTTGGTGGGTCATAAGCGTCAGTCGGTTAATGGTTAAACGGCATGAATAATTATGACGATATTAAAAGTAACTAGTCAGAATGATAATGTATAAAAAACAGCTTGGCCGAGCATTAAAAGAAGAATGGCGACGGATACCAAGGAAGAGAATCCGTCACACAATCACTAGCATGCCCAGAAGGTGTCGTGCATGCAGCAATGCTTGTGACGCATGGGCCAGATACGTATCCCCTTTGCATATAAAACTTCCCTGTGGCATTGAAGTTTCGCTTCTTTATGTTTGAATTTGGGGGTTCCCTTATTTTTTGTCCCTAGTATTATTAAAAAATAATAAATATAATTTATAAAAAAAAAAAATAATTGATATTAAAAAAAATATATGTCCCTTCCCGGGTTCCGTAAACAACGGTGAGGAACATGATGAAATAACTCAGATGCTGGAGCAAAAAAAAAATATAAAAAAAAACAGTTAGTCTCCAGTGGGCCAGACCAGTTAATCTGCATGTTGTCATGATGCCTCTGATCAAGTTTCTGAACAGCCAATCCTGTTTTACGGTCCAGGAAAAAAAAGTTGATGCAGAGTAAGAGTGTATAAATTTGGCAGGGCAGAGCTATCCTTTTGCACCTGTTTTCGGATAATCCATTGACAGAAATGTCAACTATATAAGTCTCCCGATCATGTGAATTTAACTGCAACACTGAGAATCTATGGTGAACATTGTTACTGGTAAAAATCGTGCAAAAGACACCTGTGGATTCAACGAATCTGACATATACTGACAACATCTGGGCTGCTCCTCCCTTGCAAATCTGTTCTGCGATTCATCACGATAACTCGCCCGTACGACATAGTGCATTTTTCACATCTCCAAAATAGTTACTTTCCTGATGAAAATCCTTCATATTTTTTTTATAAATGCTCAAAACAAAGGTTTTGGGTGCTCGTTAGAACCGCCTCATTGAGGCGGTTCTAACGAGTACCCACAACCTATGCTTTGGAGCAACAATAAGGATAATAATGTGTACCCCCGTCAACCCCAGTTTTCTCTATATCAAGTGGAGTTTAGGGGGTCTTCATTTCACGGACTTGTTCACGTGATGATTGTACAATTTGAAGATGGTCTCCATCTTGGAAACCGGAATGGAAATCTTTAGCAATTCTGAATCTCCATGTCACCCAAATGCCCCCCTCCCCACCCCCCCCCCCCCCCCGCCAAATTTCAAGTCAATATGACTCACCGTGCGGGAGCAGATGTGGTTTGAAGGTTTTAAAGATGGCCACTCCGGCAGCTATCTGAGATACAGATCAGAATGGTACTTACATGTTTGAATCTACCTGTCATCCGAATGCCGCCTATGAAGTTCCGGCTGCACTCCAATTGAAATGGTTTGAAAATTTTCAAGATGTCTACCATGACAGCCATCTTGGATAAGGAAACAGAATAAGCAATTGATTTAAGCTATTCTGTATCTCCATATTGCCCAGGTGCCTCCTCGTCGGGTTTCAGCTCGATCTAATCTTTGGTGCGGGAGGAGATCTCGTCTGCCACGACAGCCATCTTGAATATCAAAAGGGAATGGTATTAGCAACCTGAATTGCCATGTCACGCCGACGCCTCACATCAAGTTTCAGCACAATCGGACCTTTGGTTGAGGATGAGATGTTGTTTCATCACGGAAAAACGCCTATATAATTTTGATCCCCTCGAACCCCACTTTTATATTGTTAACTGGGGTTTACAGAGGTAATCTTTATTTTCCTAATTTATGCTCTAAAATCCAATGTATAGATTGCGGGTACTTGTGAGAACCGCCTCGATGAGGCGGTTCTAACTAGTACTTTGAGCGGAAATAAGAACAAGAAAAGATGTGCCATATCAAGTGACTCGATTGTGATTGCATTGATCCATTTCGGAAAGGAAAGGCAATGATATCTCATTATTAAAGCCGTTTAGTTATAAACTTATAACTATAATTACATAAAAACTGAATTTACAGTATCAAATGCCGGTTGTACATTTTTTGTTCCTGTTGAATTCCATAGATTGAATATCTAAATTGACGTGGAATCCCGTGTTGAATTTAACAATATATATTTCACAGAATTGAATTCGACCTTGACCATGACTGATCAACGAGCACAGCCTTAGCGAAATTATAAACAGACCAGTACAATCAGCAAAAAGTCTGGTCTTCTTAATACTTAACACCCTCCTTTCCAACATCAAGAACAACACATTATTATTATTATTATTATTATTATTATTATTATTATTATTTGTTATCATTTGTTTTATTGTTAATGGTCTTTCGTACAAGCAATATTAGCTATCTTTTTTAATGTTAATCCACTTTTTTTCATCACATTAATAATAATTATAACACTAATAGTTGAAATAGTGGTAGTAGTACAGTGATAGAAGCAGTAATAGTAGTAGTAGTAGTAGTAGTAGTAGTAGTAGTAGTAGTCTACTACTAGTGGTAGTAGTAGTATTTGGAGTAGTAGCAAGATGTAATTTTTATAACCATCGTTTCGATTATTATTATTTTTGTAGTACTGAGTTGTAGTAGTGGGAGTAGTAGTAAGTGTATACTGAATTATTATTGTCATCGTTTTTATTTTAAGGTTATTATTTTCGTTATCATAATTAGTATCATCAGTTGTAGTGGTTTGTTTGTTTGTATTGAGATTTTATGTTCCGACAACATTATCAAGGTCATTTTGGAGACATTGCTTCCAGTTTGTGATACTTTAACCCGACATTGAAATGAAATGGCATCTCAAGCCCTGCCGCCCGAACAAACCAAAAGGGTTGATATACAGGGATGGTCCGACTCAGATCACTTTGCCTAGGCAGGCTAAGACCTCCTAAGCAGTTTACCTTTACTCATGTTCGGTCAGTTTCAGCTCTGCGTGGAAGCATCTTGCAGCCCTTTTTTTTTCATCTAGCCCCTATCAGCGGGGGCCCAATGATAGTAACAGTAGTGGAAAAATTAGTAACAGTATAATATTTATCAACGTTTTATTATTAAAATTATTATCAGTAGTTGTAGAAGTAGCAGTAGCAGTAGTAGAAGTCATATTATTATAATTATTATTTTTATGTATATTCCAACAGACCATAATGGCTACTTTTATTAGATTTCATTTTCATCACGTTAACATGCTCATGCTAATACCCTTATGCCAAGAAGTAGAAAACTGCCAAAACATTTAATTGGACGATAATGTCAAAATCAAATGCGTTGCGCACAAACAGTACCCACATAAGGGCAACAAAGGGAATAACTCCGCAAGATGAACCCCGAGTATTTCCCCTTGTTTAGTTTATCTTTATTATAATAGTTAATGGGATTTTAAACTGAAACTAAAATGTTTAGACAGAAATCAATTTTATTTTGTTTTTAGAATTCCGTTAAGTATTTTTCACATTGTTTAATTTCTATTTGTGTTTTTTGGCTTAATATAATTTACTTTTGTCATTAATAATTAGAGAAAATATTCACCACTGCTCACGTATAATGAATCTGGAATTTATAATACTACTCTGGCCAATTTCTAGTATGACCAAATAGTGTTGATGGGTCGTTGAACCCTTATATTGGGCCTTGGTGGCTTCCAATACGCGCGTATTTCTTAAGTGATCAATGGCAAATTGGTCACCAATATTAAAAGAAAAACATTTCTGCCTAAAGTTGATCTTCCTAAATCTTCTTTTGCAATTTGTTTCTTATTTTGGATTTTTGGTCCAACGACTCGAAGCTTCGCCAACTTCTCTGATACATGTAGGTTTCATGCACCTAAGTTATATGAGTAGAGCTGTAATCAGATGGAGATTTCTACAATTATAAGTTATGCTAAATTTTCTGTTTCCCTTTGTCCCACCTTCGTTGGCGGTGTGGTTTGACCATTTGTCGTCTGTTCAGTGCTTGACTGAAGGATAGTTATGTTGGTCGTTCCAATATCTTGCATGTTTACAATGTGCACCTTCGAGAGTGAAACACACTCGCATTGGACGCTTCGTTGGCTGCACGGGATTTTTCCATATATAAATAGGCAAGCCATTTAATTACATTTCGAGAGTGTGAATGACAGAATTGAACTTAGTTTTTGTCGAAAAAGCCAAATATTGTAAAAAGTCCATCGGATTAGACCAAACAGTATACAAACCTAGAGGCTGAATCCCCCATGAGAGATTAGCGGAGTTTCTCCTCCACAACTAACTCGCTGCATTACGAAAACCCGCCTATACAAATACATTGAAACCTTTATCGACGAAAAAATGAAAATTTTAAGATGAAAAATTGTGATTTTTTTCTTATTTCTGCTCAAAAATATAGATTGTGTGTTCTGGTTCTAACGAGTACCCACAATCTATATTTTGAGCAGAAATAAGAAAAAATAATGTATACCCCCTTAAACCCCAGTTTTGCTATATAAAAGTGGGATATGAGGGGGTCAAAATTATATTGGCGTGTTCTCGTAATGTTACATTTCGAGAGTATGAGTGACGGAAATTGAAGTCAGTTTTTGTCGAAAAATCCAAATATTGTAAAAAGTCCATCTGATTAGACCAAACAGTATACAACTCTGGAGGCTGAATCCCCCACGAGAAATTGGCAAAGCTTCGTCTCAACAACTAACTCGCTGCATTACGAAAACACGCCTGTACAAATACATTGAAACCTTTATCGCCGAAAAAATGAAAATTGTAAGATGAAAAATTGTGATATTTTTTCTTATTTCTGCTCAAAATATAGATTGTAGGTACTCGATAGAACCGCCTCGATGAGGCGGTTCTAACGAGTACCCACAATCTATATTTCAGAGCAAAAATAAGAAAAAATAAATTTTACCCCTGCAAACCCCAGTTTTACTATATAAAAGTGGGGTTCAAGGGGGTTAAAATTATATAGGCGTGTTTTCGTGATGGGATATGTTGATCAAAAATTTAAAGTAACAAGAAACGATATGACACAAAGTGCCATATCAAGTGACCCGATTCTGATTGCATTGCTCTATTTGGGAAAGAAACAGGCAGTGAAATCTTATTAATAAACCGTTCAGTTATAAACTTATAAACTAGAATTATTTGAACATGTCGACATCTGAATTCGCAGTACCAAATTCAACAAAACCGGTTGCCTTGTCAGTTTGATTATGTTTGTGGAAAACTGTACTGAATTGAACAGAGTAACAAAGTTGAATTCGACAATGACTGATCAATGGGCACAGCCTTAGGGATGTTACATAACGACAAACACAATCAGCAAAGACACTGGTCTTCTTTATACTTAGCATCCTCCTTTTCAACATCAAGAACAACACGAGTCCTACGATGCCGTGCGTGTTTATACATTATTATTATTATTATTATTATTATTATTATTATTATTATTATTATTATTATTATTATTATTATTATCATCATCAACTGTATCATCGTTTTCTATATGTATTATTATTATTGATGAATTTTCAACAAGTGTTTATTCAATTTTCCAACACATATATTACAATAACAATAATAATAATAATACCAATAATAAAAATAATAATAATAATAAAATAATAATCAGTATTATAATACTTGTTGTAGAAGTAATAGTAGCAGTTGAAGTAATAGGGAAAACAGTAGTTAGTAATTATTATAATCATCGTTTTGATTATTGAAATTATAATTATCATTATTATTATTATAGAAGTAGTAGCAGTAGTAGCAGTAGTAGTAGAATTAGTGGGGGTTTAAGCGGTTTACCAGTACTCATGTGCGGTCGGCTTCAGCTTTGCGTGGAAACATTATGCAGCCCAGTTTATTTCTGTTAACACCGATGGGCAGGTGCCCATGTAGTAGTAGTAGTAGTAGTGGTTTAATAATTGTCAGCATCGTTTTCATTATTAACATTATTATCAGTAGTAGTAGTTGCTAATGTGATATTATTATTATTATTATTATTATTATTATTATTATTATTATTATTATTATTATTAATGTCATGTACATTCAAACAAACAATATTGGCTAGTGTTAATCAAATTTCATTTTCATCACGTAAACATTAGAAAAATAAGTTCGTCTGAAATAATGGCGTCCGAAATGGTGTGAGAAGTGAGAAGTTTTGGTTAAAAATTATAACATCTTTCTTATTTCTGCTTTCAACATAGATTGTGGGTGCTCGTTAGAACCGCCTCAATAAGGGGGTTCTAACGAGTACTCACAATCTATGTTTATCAGTAATAATAAGGCAGATAATGTATACCCCTGTAAACCCCATTTTTCTCTTTATAAAGTGGGGTTTAGAGGGGTGTTCGTTCTACAGACTTGTTATCGTGATGCATGTTCTTGTATTCCCAATATAAATCATTTACATTATTTTGACAATATTTCAACCCACAACCTACAATTGAATTGTTAGAAAAATGCAATGTTTACAGTCAAGAAACACAGTATTATTATGAATGAATTGTAAATATGTTTTCTGTTCTTATGAATTAAAAACAAAAATGAGTTCCTTTAAGAGCAATGAAAACATTCATAAGAAAGAAGATGGGCCATACTACGTAGTTTCGGCTAATAAAGCCTCATCAGTGACCCTGTAATGATCCGGCAAAACAAGCCAGAGGAAACGTACTGCAATTTTGCGAATTTCGAATAGGCAGTCGATTCAAAGACTGATATAAATCAAAATGGGGTCCAAATAATTAAAAACCTGTCTAGAATGAGTCTAAACCAATAATTTATTTCTGATTTCTCAGAATATTCACGATGATCTCAAAGGACCAAAAGTAAAATATAAACTGCACTATGAACTTCATTTGAAACAAATGAGAAACATAATAAAACGATATTATATTATTTTCTGTGACTAAAGTGCTTATAGCAGTAATAAGTCTTCTAAGTGAGCATATTGATTGTTTATACATGTAATCCACAGTCATGGCACAGCAAAATGTACAATTTGGCAAGTTTGAAACACAACTTCCCATACAAAGTGTCCACTAAGTTCATTTCGCAACCATATAATATTCATCAACTGACCTTTTCATGTGGTACTCGAGTATGTATAATAATGAGAGTCAGTCTTTATCAACCTGTAGCGTTTTATTTAATGTGATGTGCAACCTGTCTTAAGCTTCACCTTAAGCGGGTTAAGAAATGAACAAGAGGTTAATTTCTTGCAATTAGCGAGATTTATGCGTAGAGAATAGTAATACATACAAGATGGACGGTCATAAACATTCAAATGATATACATGCAAACATGTTTGGAAAATATTATATCATTGGTTTCAGATCGATGTATTATCTCTACGCTTGCGTAACTGGGAGCGGGCTACCCAACCCCTACCTTTAATATCTTTTTCTTGTTAAGGACGGGGAGGTAGGATTTCCAGGCTCGACAAGCTGGATCAAGTACAGCATCACACGCGTTAATAATGATCAAAAATAGTTTTTCAAAAGAAACACGTGTGTGACTATACCCATCCGAGTGTTTACTCACTCCATGATACAAAAATTGAAATTTGTAAATAAGAAAAAACGTTGATGTTTACTGTGAGAGATCTCGCGTAGAAGTGATTTTGTTCACGCCCTTATACACCCACACCTACTTTACCACATGACCAATAGCTCGTTCCAAACCACTCAAACCGGTTCCATTAAGACAATAATTTCCCGCTATACGTCGTACCGCGGGAAATTGATAATTTCTCGCTGAACTGTTAGAAGATCACGTAAAACCTTCCTGTAAGAATTGCTGCATTTCAAGAACTACTTATGCAAAGAAAATGTGTAAGAATTGCCGTGTTGAAGTCTTAAACAACAATATTAGTGACATATAAACAGTTTAGGTCAGTCAAAAGTTCGAGTCAAAGAATATCACAATTTGTCATCTTAAATTTTTCATTTTTTTTCGGCGAAAAAGGTTACAATGTATTTGTATAGGCGTGTTCACGTAATGGACGAATTTCAAGATGGCTGCCATCGGACCAGCTTAGATATTGGAGCGGAATGATTTTAGTCACCCTGATGACTCACACCAAGTTTCAGCTCCATCCAACCTATGTTTCGGGAGGAATTGCCGTTTGAAGAATTTTAAGATAGCCTTCACGGTGGCCTTCTTGGATATCGGAACGGAATAATGTTAGCAAATCTGAATCTCTATGACACACCGATGCCTCCCATGAGTTTTGGTCCGACCTTTAGTGAGTGAGTGTTTGAGTTTTACGTCTCACCAACAGCTAAGGTCATATGGAGACGGGACCTCGGTTTAAAGACTCATCCGAAAATCTGGAGAAGCCCGGTATCGATCCTGCGATCCCTGGTTTACAATGCGAGTAGCATAACCACTACACCACGGAGGCTTCCCCGACCGTTAGTTAGGGAGGAGATTTCATTGAAAGAATTTCAAGATTTGATTAATTCGGCAGACGACAAATGGTTGTTATTATTGGACTTGACTGGTGCAATTTGTACATAAATCACGTTAACAATTCCGTGAAATGAAAACCCCTCTAAAGCCCATTTTATTATATAAAGAAAAATGGGGTTAACGCGGTGTACATTATTTTCTTTATTTCTGCATCAACACATAGGTTGTGGGTACTCGTTCGAACCGCCTCAATGAGGCGGTTCTAACGAGCACCATCAACCTATGTTTGTTGTAAATATAAAACAATAACAGAGGACCAACGTATAACGACAGTATTTGTTCCTCTATTATTGTGCCGTTATAATGAATTCGCCGTTATAATGAACCCCAGTTAGGATTATGGTTATATGATTATTATGGTTATAAAAGGTCTTTTCCACATCATTGCGCCAAGAAACAAATGTTGTGGACATTTGTTAGAATATCCTCGACGAGGCGATTCTAACAAATGTCTATAACATTTGTTTCTTGGAGTATTAAATTACAAGAAAATCTTTCATGACTATGGATTCGATTTGGGCCTTTCCAAACAGAGGGAAGCCCAAGCCGCTCGGAATTAAGGCTAAACCTTGAGCTGAGAATTCATTCCATTGACATTGTCGTTATAACGAGTTTTGCTGTTATAACGAATGTCGTTATAACATGGGTCCTCTGTATAACACGTTTTCAAAAGAAAAAATCTACGTTTTTGAGATAAGAGAAATGCACTATGCCTCACGAATGGGAAGTGCCGACAACCCAAGCGGCGTAACATCGATTTAACCCTCCCCTACCACACCACCGCCAAGCACCCATTCGCCGTTTCCAAAACGATTCTACCGTCTTGGTTTATAATTGATACGCATGTAGCTCGTCATTGCATGAATGCTTTTTTTTTTTCTTTTTTGGATAACCGTTTGGCCAT
Source organism: Lucinisca nassula (assembly GCA_963580285.1). Lineage (NCBI taxonomy): Eukaryota > Metazoa > Mollusca > Bivalvia > Lucinida > Lucinidae > Lucinisca > Lucinisca nassula. The sequence goes on from OY757017.1 coordinate 15,389,600, forward strand.
ATTGTTGATAAGTACAGAGGACCAGCGATATGACGACAGTATTTGTTCCCTTTTATTGTGGCGTTATAATTATTTTGCCACTATAAAGAATCCCAGTTAGGATTATGATAGGTTATGAAAGGTCTTTTCCACATCGTTACTCCAAGGAACAAATGTATACATTTGTTAGAATCGCCTCGATGAGGCGATTCTAACAAATGTCTATAACATTTGTTTCTTGGAATATTAAATAACAAGAATCTTTCATGACTATGGATTCGATTTGGGTATTTCCAAACAGAGGGAAGCCCAAGCCGCTTTGAATTGAGGCTAAACCTTGAGCTAAGAAATCATTCCATTAAAATTGTCGTTATAACGAGTTTCGCCATTATAACGAATGTCGTTATAACGCGGGCCCTCTGTAACTGAACCGTCCTTTTGGCTTTCCGCTTATGACGTTTTCATTATGGTGAAGTTATTTTATGTTTGTTTTTGTATTGGTTGAGTTGATGTTTTACGTCCCCGTCAACACTATTAAGGTCATTTTGGAGACGCTGTTACCAATTTGGTGGTTTTTTTACCAGACATTGCGATGAAATGACATTTCAAGCCCAACCGCCCATAAAAACCGCTAGGATTGAAGACGCGGTCAAACTCGCATCACTTTTCCTGGGCAGGCTTAGACCTAAGTTGTTTAACAGTACTTAAGTTCGGTCGGTTTCAGCTCTGCGCGGAAGCACCGTGCAGCCCAATCTATTTCTCCAGGCCCCGATGGGCGGGGGTGCATTTATGTTTGTGTTTCTTTCCCATTTATTTCTTGGATGGGAGATGCGAGCTACAGGGGACGCGCGTTATAACGACATACTTTATAACGGCAAAATTCGTTATAACGACAATTTCAATGGAATGAAATCTTAGCTCAAGGTTTAGCCTCAATTCCGAGCAGCTTGGGCTTCCCTCGGGGTGGAAATGCCCAAATCGAATCCATAGTCAACGAAAGATTCTTGTAATTTAATACTCCAAGAAACGAATGTGATAGACATTTGTTAGAATCGCCTCATCGAGGCGATTCTAACAAATGTCTAAAACATTTGTTTCTTTCAGGCGATTCTAACACATGTCTATGACATTTGTTTCTTGGAGTAATGATGTGGAAAAGACCTTTTATGACCTATCATAATCCTAACTGGGATTCTTTATAACGGCAAATCATTATAACGCCACAATAATAGGGAGCAAATACTATCGTTATAACGCGAGTCCTCTGTAATTGTTTCGATTCCTGATCATTGCATTCACTTCTGTTTTGTTTATGAGTCGTTTTGCAGCCACTTTGGCGAAAAACAAAAATAAAAAATAAAAGGAAATGAAGAAACGCCAGTAATTCATTTTCAAACAAAAATATCCAATTTAGTTTGTATTAAAGTTTACGTTTAAGAAAACTGTAATTAACTATTTCATCCTTTCTGTTTCCTTGGTGACATTTTCGCGTGACTTCTGGTGATATATTGTCGCCAAACAATTTTCTCATTCAACACATTACAATAACAAATCCGTGCGACAGAGTGCATTTTTCTCATCTCCAAAATGGCTACTTTTCTGATGAAAATCCGTGATATTTTTCTTATCTATAGTGCAAAAATCGGTTGTTGGTGCTCGTTAGAACCGCCTCAGTGAGGCGGTTCTAACGAGTACCCACAACCTATGTCTTGGAGCAGAAATAAGAAAAATAATGTATACCCCATACAACCCAGTTTTCTCAATATGAAATGGGGTTTAGGGGATGTTCATTTCACGGGCTTAACGTGATGAATTTTGGGTGTACATTTACCATGTTTGCCTGGATTTTTTTTTTTCCGCAAGCAGACGACAAAGTTTTGATCTCTTTCTTATTTTTTCCTGCACTCAAACAGGTTCTGACACGTGCAGGAAAATCCTATTGGAGAAGATTCGCATAAAATGGCAAATCCTGTTTTCTAGGAAAATTCAGAAAACTGTTTCAAAATGCCATCTGCTGAAAAGACTCCCTAGCATGCATCAAAACAAGTATGGTTGTTTTCGTGTAAATGCCATCGTACCATCGTACCCATGAACAGCGCCAACACACATTTTTGAATTAGTTTTACGGCCATTCAAGTTAATTTCACTTATTTCGAGCCAATCGATAATCAGAGGTGGGTAAAAAGAAAACCGGAGTACCCTGCGAAAAATCACATGAACTTCAATCGCAGAGCTTGGCGACCTTAGCGAGGCTGGAACCACAACGTAGAGAGAGTTAATGATTAAGAGTAAGCGCTCTTACCCACTTGTTGTTTAATCAATTGGTGATACACTGGCCGCCTATATTGCCAATTTTAAATCAAGTGACATATTTAGTGACAAATCACTAGGCGAAAAAGCGTGACGACGTCATCTATCGCTTCCTTGACGTTAGACAGAGTAACGTCTTTTTCACGCATTCAAGGACCTTACAAAACAGGTAACTGTATGTGTTACAGCCAAACATGTTGGTGGGATTTCTTCAAACAATGGCGGAATGTTGAGAGAATATGAAGGAAACAACAGTACTTAGTCGACTTCCAGTGTGTTAGAATCGAAATAGATCAGCTCTATTGTGTGATTTGTAATGTATCACAGTTTGTCGGTCAGTTGTATCACTCGCGCTACGCGTTCTTGATTCGAACTACCTTATAACTGACCTCCAAACAGTGATATATTACTCAACAAATCACTGCTAGAGCTGATCTATTTCTTAATTTTAGCTCACACGTAAAAACCTAATAGCATGGTACTGGACCATTTACGGTCACAGATTTTCAAGTTTGTTTGTTTTGGGGTATTTTTGTTCCTTTCTCCACAACTACCGTGAAATAAACACACCCTATACCCCCTTTATATATAGAAAACTGGGGTTAACGGGAGGTACATGTATATATTATTTTTCTTGTTTCTGTTCCAAGACTCCAAGACATAGGTTGAAGGTACACGTTAAAACCGCCTCTATGAGGTGGTTCTAACCAGCAACCACAACCTATCTTTGCCATATAAAGATATAAAAAATAACAGATTTTCATCAGAAAAGTAGCCATTTGGGAGATGTGAAAAAATGCAATAGGATGCACGGGTTTTATCGTAACGTATGCTTGCGACTCAAACGTGGGACCATTTCGAAAACACACCCCAGTTCAAATATATTGAAAATGTTACCGTCAAAACTGAACATTTTCAGATAAAAAATTCTTATATTTTTCATATTTCTGCTCAAAACATAAACTATGGGTACTCGATAGAACCGCTTCGGTGTGGCGGTTCTTCGAGTACCATAGTCTGTGTCTTTATGCAGAAATAAGAATAACATTGTACACCCCTTTAAACCTCCCTGAAAATTGTCAGTACTGTGTGTACAGAAAAGATAGGAACTCTCATGGCGGTGGGGTGATGTTGCTCATTCATAGAGACATCCCTCACATGCCTTTCATGGAACTTGAAAATGACACCGAATCGGTCTGGGTTAAGGTTTTTGCAAATAAAACTTCCCACTTCGTAGCAAGTTGGTATCGACCACCAAATGGTACAATCGAAAACTTCCAGTTGTTTAAAGACCAACTGGATTGCATTAAATTGCAGCATAAGGGTAAAAAACTCCCGGCTGTACATGTTCTAGGTGACCTCAACTTCAGAGACATTGCTTGGCCCGACAGGCTCAGCAAACAAGGCACAATGCTGAGTCAGTCGGAAGGACAAATATAAATTGACATTATGAACGATCATGGTCTTGAACAAATTGTTAACTTCCCCACTCGTGATAAGAACACATTGGATCTGATGCTTACGACTTTGCCAGGACAATGTGAAGACATTCATTCCCCAGATAAACTAAGTGACCACGATGTTGTCTCCGGATATTTAAAAATTCACATCCCACCAATAAAGAAACCTCGGAGGAAGGTGTACTCATATCAGAAAGGTGACTATGAAACTATGAGGAAGGATGCACTCAGATTTGCAAAGGAGAATTACTTTAATGGTCATTCAGATGCTCGGTCTGTACAGGAGAATTTTGATTTGATACTTCGGCCGAAAATCATATCCCCTCAAAAACTAGTAGGTCTGTATCTTCTATTCCCTGGATCACTCCAGAGATAAGAAGGAAAATTCGCAGAAGGAATAAGATTCATGCAAAGGCAAAAAAGACGGGAAGTGGTAAACGGCGGACAAAATTTGAAAACTTGAGACGTGAAATCAAGACTGATATAAAAAATCAGCATGATTTGTATGTGAATAACTTGGTAGGTGATGTAAAGGCAAATCCCAGAGACTTCTACAGATATATTAATAGCCAGAAGAAAGACAGGCAAGGTATCCCGCCCCTTAATAAAAGAGGAGGGGACGGGGTTGCTGAATCAGACTCTGAAAGGGCAGAGGAACTAGTTGGTCAATTCAATGCTGCATTTAATAAAACTGAGTTCACGGAGGTTCCATTGACTGGAAGATCGGCCCCATTCATTAATACGGACATGAACATGTCCGTCTATAGACTAATAGGTGCACGCGTTGTCATAACAACGTAATTCGCTTCCCTGATAAATATTTTTTGATGGTCAAATCGCGTGAATTCTCGGTGAGACTATGCGAGACAACTTCCTGTGTATGGTTCACGCGTTCTTCCTTCTAATAAAATGTCTGCCTTTCATACAGTCGGTCCCCAGTCTAGTACAACATTCATCTTTTACGATTCTTTTTTCTCCTTTTCGTATTTCCATCCGCTATATGTATTACTTTTTGACGTATCCGACCAAATAAAAATAAATAAATAAATAAAAACTGTAAATTCGGATTCTTCAAAAACGTCACGATGACTGCTTCTCTATTATTGATCCATGTTGCACAGACGCTTATTGAATTTTCATAGACAAACTGTCTGACAGTTGGCGCATCTCGAGTACCAATCTTATGTTTACCTTCCGGCAGCGTTATTTTGACAGAAACAGGTTAGTTTTCGTTTATTTCCAGTATTCCCATGCTAGCTCCGACTCGCAGTGTGATACAATCAAGCATGAATTAATGCCTAATGAGGGCCTTTGAATTCCTTTTCTTCTTTTACTGCAACACCCTCACACGAGGCTTACGTGCAGGTGTACATTACACTCGAAGGAGGGCTTGGCAGTAAACAGAGATAGTTAATTAAAAGGAGCACTAAAAGATTTTGAAGGACATTGTAATACGGACATGAGTCAGCCGATGCCGAAGGCATCGGCCGATGTCGTCCATAAGGACGACATCGGACTCATGTCCGACTATAGGTAACGCGTATACGAGCACATGTTGTTGTTCTTCTTTTACTGCAACACCCTCACACGAGGCTTACGTGCAGGTGTACATTACACTCGAAGGAGGGCTTGGCAGTAAACAGAGATAGATAATTAAAAGGAGCACTAAAAGATTTTGAAGGACATTGTAATACGGACATGAGTCAGCCGATGCCGAAGGCATCGGCCGATGTCGTCCATAAGGACGACATCGGACTCATGTCCGACTATAGGTAACGCGTATACGAGCACATGTTGTTGTTGTTGTTGTCAGCGGCATTGCCTATGAAAAAAGTTGAAGTGATTCAATTTTCTCGCGAGATGCGATGAATTCCGATGAGGCGCACTGCATGACTATCACTTTTTTTATTTATTTTCTGTTTTCGATCTTAAATGCTTTCTACTTATATACGTATGTATTACTTTTTGTCGTATCTGACCAAATAAAAAATAATAAATAAATAAAAACTGTAAATTGGGATTTTCAAAAACTTCACGATGACTGCTTCTCTATTATTGATCCATGTTGCAGAGACGCTTATTGCATTTTCATAGACAAACTGTTTGACAGTTGGCGCAAAATAAAAACATCAAGTACCGGTCTTCTATTTACCTTCCGGCCGCGTTTCTATTCGGCTATTCGACAGCAACATCCTAGTTTTCGTTTATTTCCAGTATTTCCATGGTAATTCCGATTCGCTTTATATACGTATGTATTACTTTTTGTCGTATCTGACCAAATAAAAAATAATAAATAAATAAAAACTGTAAATTGGGATTTTCAAAAACTTCACGATGACTGCTTCTCTATTATTGATCCATGTTGCAGAGACGCTTATTGCATTTTCATAGACAAACTGTTTGACAGTTGGCGCAAAATAAAAACATCAAGTACCGGTCTTCTATTTACCTTCCGGCCGCGTTTCTATTCGGCTATTCGACAGCAACATCCTAGTTTTCGTTTATTTCCAGTATTTCCATGGTAATTCCGATTCGCTTTATGTCCTACCAAGCATAATGCCTTGGAATTCTTTTCTTTCTTTTACTGCACCACCCTCTCACGAGGATTACCTGTAGGTGTACATTACATGTACTCCAGGACCAGTTGCCAGTGGCCAACGCAAAGCGGTGCAAGTCGGTCCCATCCTATCTATCTATCTATCTATCTACTGATACTGTGTCGGTCACATTTGACCATTACCGCAGGTGTACATTACATACACTCCAGGTTTGCATGATGACAGCCTGCACAGTAATCATATAAATACGGTAGGGATCTTTAACCTGCACAGGGGATGGTTCTCCCTGCACAGGGGGCCTCTAGTTAACATCCCGATCTAAAGGACGGTGTACATTTTGACATTCATCCCTGCAAATGATGCCAATGCCGTGAATGGAGCGTGTTTGGACATCGAAATTTTATCGCCACTGCTGGGGATCGAACCCGCGACCTCTAGCATCAGCGGCAAGTGCACTAACCACTGAGCTACCATGCTCTACCGTCCTTCCATGCTTATAAATTGGGAGGCAGAGCTTGAGATGTCATTTCATCTCAATATCGGGTAAAAGTCCCACAAAATTAGAAGCAACATCTCCAAAATTACCTTTTCAGTGTTAAGGAGGAGGTTAAACCTCAAATCAAACAAATACAGTCCAGGTTTGCAGAATAAAAGCCTACATAGTAATCATGCAATCTGCCTGTAACACTCGAGAGAGGGGTTGGCAGAAAATAGAGATAGATATTTTTTGTAGGGATCTTTTACTTGCACAGGGATGGTTCTCCCTGTACAGGGGGCCTCCGGTTAACGTCCCGATCCGAAGGACAGTGCACCTTGTGGCATTCATGATGCCAGTGTAGCTGTTCAGACACCACAATTTTCTTACTGCTGCCCAGAATTGAACTGGGGGCCTCTAGCATATGCATGATAGGCAAGTGCACTAACCACTGAGCTACCATGCTCCATAGGCAAACAGAGTTAATTCATTTTTTTTTTCTATCCATTTCTGCTGATCGTTTATCTTGTCACTTTAGCATTTCATTGTTTCTCTCACGTTTGTATAGGAAGCCAGTCTGTTCTGAAGGTATTGATTAATTCAGGGTTCTTTTAAAGTGTAGCTGTTAATGTGAATTTCTCCAAAAGCATCAATACCGAAAAATCATATGTACACATATGTTGAAAATTGTGCCCCCCCCCCCCCCCCCCCAACACACACACATACATCAGGGCTTGAAGAAATAGATGGGCTGCATTTGAGTATAATGAATGGCAAATTCGATTGATAGCCTTTCGTACAGCAGACTCATTATCTGGATGAAGAAGAGAGCAGTTAGAGTCTGACTTGGGACCAACGGCGATAGATCAGGACACATCCATGAAAGACACTGGTTGCATGTCTTTGTAAACATTGTCAGTTAAAGAAGTGTTTCTTTGACATGCTCTTGTGTACCATTAAGGCAGCTAATTTGATTTTGATCTGTTCATGGACAACCAGATTGAGACAGATGTTCGTACGACCCTGTAGAGCCCAGCACATGGATGGTAGATGACTTGGTTAACAGATAGGGTTGGCTAATCGGAGCTGAGAGTATAATGGATGGCAAATTCGATTGATAGCCTTTCGTACAGCAGACTCATTATCTGGATGAAGAAGAGAGCAGTTAGAGCCTGACTTGGGACCAACGGCGATAGATCAGGACACATCCATGAAAGACACTGGTTGCATGTCTTTGTAAACATTGTCAGTTAAAGAAGTGTTTCTTTGACATGCTCTTGTGTACCATTAAGGCAGCTAATTTGATTTGGATCTGTTCATGGACAACCACATTGAGACAGATGTTCGTACAACCCTGTAGAGCGCAGCACATGGATGGTAGATGTAGATGACTTGGTTAACAGATAGGGTTGGCTAATCGGAGCTGAAAGGATGATGGATTATCAGTCCTGTCACTGTGGTCGATAATCGATTAGTAATCGCTAAGGTTTTTGTCATTATTTTACCTGTCTGGCTTTCTGTCTAAGCATGACTCTTACCATATGTTGGTCTTTTCCATATGTATATTTGAACAGACAGGCCTGAGCAAACAGTGTAGACCAAGATGGGATGCCGCATAATGCAGCATATCATCAGGGTCTGCACTGTTTGCCACTCATCCAGCTGTTTTAGGCATAACTTTGGGTAGTGATTAAATTGTACCTATCAAGTAATCGATTAAAAGCAAGTCAGAAATGATTATCATTCTTGCAGAATTTATCGATCGATTATACGATTAGTCGTGTCAGCCTTTTTAACAGACAAATTTACTGCCCATGGGATCTGAACTCATTCTTGTTGCTAGAAAGTATTTGCAATTCAGATAAAGAGAAAAGATGGGAAAATGGGGATAATATTTTTGATTATTTGAAAAAGATGTTATTGATACCTGTGAAATGCTATGTTGTGACTGGTCCAACAAGTACCTACAACATTCCTTTTAGCTCACCTGTCACGTAGTGACAAGGTGAGTTTTTGTGTTCACTTTTCATCCGTCGTCCATGCGTGCTTCTGTAAACAATTCTTCCAACGACATCTCCTAAACCACTGATCGGATTTTTACCAAACTTCACAGGAATGATCCTTAGCTGGACCCCTTTCAAAGTTGTTCAAATGGTTCCAGTCCATTGCAAATCTAGGTCACAGGAGCCGAAAATAGATTTTTTCACTGAAAACTTGAAAAATCTTCTCTGAAACCACAAGGCCTGGGCCTTTGATAATTGGTATGAATCTTCATCTAGTGAACCTCTACCAAGATTCTTCAAATTAAAGCCATGGGGCCAAAAATGCCCCCGTCCGGGGGCCTTTGGTTTTACAGAGGCTTATACAGGGAAATTTTCTCCGAAACTGCAAGGACCAGGTCTTTGGTATTTGGCGTGAAGCTTCATCTAGTGAACCTCTATCAAGACTGTTCAAGTTATAGCCCTAGGGCCAAAAAATTGCCGCCCCGGTCCCTTTACCGGTAGTTAAAATATTTAAAATCTACTTCACTGAAACCACAAGGCCCAGGTCATTGCTATTTGGCATGAAGCTACATCTACTTAACCTCTACCAAGATTGTTCAAATCATAGCCTTTGGGCCAAAAATGCCTCCGCCCGGGGGCCCTTCAGTTTAACATTGACTTATATAGGGAAATTAAAAACAAGTCTTCTACTCTGAAACCGCAAGGCCCAGATCTTTGATATTTGGTGTGAAGCTTCATCCAGTGGACCTCTATCAAAATTGTTCAAATTATAGCCCTAGGAAATAGAAGTCGAGTCAAATGCAGAAGGCCAAGGTCTTGGATAATTGACATGAAGCTTTGTCTTATGGATTTCTAGCAAGATTGTTCAAATTAAAGCCCTGGGGTCAAAAATGATCCAAGTACGTCAACGCCACAGAGTGGGCCCTGTACTTTAAACTGAAGAAGAGGAAAAACCTTGAAAATTTTAATCTTCTTGTCTGAAACCAGACTGCTCCAGTCTTTGATATTTGGTATGAAGCTTCACTTTTTAGACCACTACCAAGATAATTGAAATTATAACCCGGGGCCAGTAATGGCTCTCCCAGGGGCTCACTTGTTACCCTATGGATCGGGCCATCATGGCCCTCTTGATACTTTAAGAGACAGATAAGACAATTATAATACTAGTATCTCCAATGAACTGTTTCTCCATTGTGAATTTTGCCTTAGATTAAGTCTAATCATTTAGTTCTAAAATTAGGTTAGGAATTTATTTTTAGCACTATGGTGTACAGGGATACTCTGTGGGGCACAAGACAGGATTTTTAGGTGAGAAAATAAGTTCCGGCAGGGTAATATTTCTCAGTGGGAACTATTTCTCTTTGTGATATAATATCATTTTTCTTTTTCATAGAAAATCCTGTATTTACTTGGTAAAAATTTAATATACATATTTATTTCACAATTTCTGTGACATGCAATACATATATACATACAATAATAATTCATAGGAACGAAATCTTACATTGTTGATGGGGACATTAACCCATTGTATGCTATTAGACTCTTCCACTGCCATATATTGGACAAGTCCATTTGTCATATAAGGGGGTCAGGCCTATTTTTTTTCGTTTTTATTAGCTCACCTGTCTTGTAATGATGAGGTGAGCTTTTGGGATCACTTTTCGTCCGCCAGGCGTCCATCCTTGCGTAAACAATTTCTTAAAAAGACATCTCATTAACCACTGATCGGATTATGACCAAATTTCATAGGAATGATTCGTAGGCGGTTCCCTTTCAGTGTTGTTCAAATGGTTCCAGTCTGCACATCAAGGTCACGGGAGCCAACAACAGATTTTTTTTTAATGAAAACTTAATCTGAAACCAGGCCTTCGATAGATGGTGTGAAGCTTCAGTCTAGTGGACCTCTGCCAAGATTGTTCAAATTATAGTCCTGGGGCCAAAAATGCCCCTGCCTCGAGGCCCATTGGTTTAACATAGTCTTACATAGGAAAAAGCTTTAAAAACTCTTCTTGTCTGAAACCAGAAGGCTCAGGTGTTTGATCAGAAGCCTCTGTGGTGTAGTGGTTACGCTACTCGCCTTGTAAACCAGGGATCACAGGATCAATCCCGGGCTTCTCCAGACTTTAGGATGAGTCTTTAAACCGAGGTCCTGTCTCCGTATGACCTTCGCTGTTGGTGGGACGTAAAACCCAAACACTCACTCACTCAGGTGTTTGATATTTGGTATGAAGCTTCGTCTTGTGGACCTCTATCAAGATTGTTCAAATTATAGCTCTGGTGCCCCTTGGGCCAAAATTAAAAAGGTGTTGGTTTGCTGTTTACCGACCGACCCGAAATTTTCGTGCGACCCGAACATTTTTTTTTTGCCGTCAAAAAAAAAAAAAAAAAAAAAAAATCCGACTCGTTCCGGTAACGTCCGGATTTTAGTCCCAACGTTTCTTTTTCCATATTTGAGTTCGTGTCGCATCATTGTAACGCGTGCGTGATCCGCCTCAGCTGACCGCTTTAAACCAGGGCTTCCGTTAGGCGGACGTACGGCGTATATTACGTCCTGAAATCGCTTCCGGACGCCCAAATTAAACATCAAAGGCGTCCCGCGGACCCCCGAAAATTTCTCTGTACGGCCAAAAATCTTTACCGAGACGTATAAACCCGCACACTTTTAGCGGTTTGTAATAAGTTTGCTCCGCCTTCTTAGCTGAAACCGCTACTGTTGTCGGAGGATAAGTTGAGAGTGACGTCAGCGAATGTTTTTGTTATTAAGCATTGTCCACTATTGCCAAAGGGTAACGGCGCTTCGGTAATGATAAGTATAACGGTATAGTCTGTCCTGCCAGCCAATGATGGGTATGATGATGATAACGGTACAACCTGTCAAACCTGCCTGTGGTGGTTTATTCTTTCACGTCACTGTCAACTTATCTTCCGAGAGCAGTATCTGTGTTTATTGAGTACTAAGGACGTCCCATTTTCTGCCTGCGCGGTAATATATTGACAGTCAGAATCACGTGCGTCGGCACACCTTTGCTCGTCATCGGTGTGTGAAAAACGTGTCGAGGTTATTGTTCGGTGTTTGCATATAATTAAACGGATTAGTATTTGAAGATGAACTAATTATCTCATTGACGATAAGTGTTTTTTTAATCCTGTAAACTTGTTACTGTTTAAATTAAAGCGGGTCGTAATTTAGGTGTTTGGTAGTGAAATTATCATTAGCGATGCAAAGTGTGACAATAGTTTCAAAGATTGATACGCATTTTTTTTTTCTTGAGTAAATAGGTGAAATGACGAAAATATTTTATAAAATCCAAAAAGGTAGCTGCGACCGCCGTTAGATTTTGGCGCCTCGAAAATACGTTAAACCCGCGAAGGTGACCAGGCCGGTGCGTCAGGGTCCGAGCTGCAGTCTGAGATTTCTCTGTACGGCCAAAAATCTTTACCGAGATGTATAAACCCGTCCACTTTTAGCGGTTTGTAATAAGTTTGCTCCGCCTTCTTAGCTGAAACCGCATTCTGTGTGGACGTCCCATTTTCTGCCTGCGCGGTATTATATTGACAGTCAGAATCACGTGCGTCGGCACATCTTTGATCGTCATCGGTGTGTGAAAAACGTGTCGAGGTGATTGCTCGGTGTTTGCACATAATTAAACGGATTAGTAGTTGAGGATAAACTAATTATCTCATTGACGATAAGTGTTTTTTAATCCTGTAAACTTGTTACTGTTTAAATTAAAGCGGGTCGTAATTTCTAAAGGCGTTTGGTGAGATTATCATTATCATTAGCGATGCATTGTGTGACAATAGTTTCAAAGATAGATACGAATTTTTCTTGAGTAAATAGCAGGTGTTCACTAGGTGAAATGACGAAAATAATTTATAAAATCCCAAAATTTCGCCGCGATACGTACAACCGGCGAATGTGACCAGGCCGGTTCGTCAGGGTCCGAGCTGCAGTCTGATCTGTATGTTAGCCAAAAAGCCAAAAAAAAAAAAAACAACAAAAAACAAACAAAAAAAAAACTACCGCTGACTCGTCTAAGTCTGCTCCAATTGACCAATGTTGCACGTGTTTCTGCCTGTTTGTCTGAAGCATTTCTGAGTGTTTAGAGTACAATGAAGACTCGAAGCTTATGTTTTGCAAAGTTTAGCAAAAATCTTTTGCAAAAGAATTTCTCTATTTCTTTTTAATCCATATATGACAATGGGTGTCAGGTTTGTTTTATTTGTGTTAAGTTCTACAAACTGTAGACAGATCAGACGCTATGTTCTGTGGCGTCTGATCTGGGTCTACACGGTTTGCTAATGGCTCAAAAATGGGCCACTAGGCATATATGGGGATGGGTAATGTGGTTGTTTTCTTTACTATTTTTTGGGGGGTGGGGGGTGGGCAAGGGATTTTTACTTGGAAAGTTATATGATTTATACAGGCCAAGCAAAAATAGTTTTCTTTTTTGTAAGCACTCCTCTGCACTGTACTGACCGCATGTATGTCACATAGTTATGAGTAGTTTTAACTTCCTCACAGAGCTTTGCTTGATTGTTTTGAATTTAACGGCCCAGTCAACACTATTCAAGTAATTTTTGAGCCGGTCAGTTTACATATCCACACTTTACTAGCAATCTAAAAGAAGATACAAGTGATTAAAAATGCAAACAAGAGATTCATAGATTGAATGATATATATTTCTTCATCAAAACAATTTTACGATCCGCAAACACCTTGATTAAAAATTGTGACTTCCTGAATTTTCCATTGGGACTTCCAGATTTCAAGGGGAGGAAGTCTGGGACTTCCTGAATTTGGGAGTTAATGGAAGCCCTGTTAAACTTCATTCAATTGTCAATAAGCGTTTCGATGACAGCAGATCGTCTCTAGAAAATGGCCGCAAAGGCACCAAGTGCCGAAGCTACATTCTGCGTTTCGGTTGAAGTTCAAAAAGCACAACACAAGCGGATCACAGTTGTCAAAAATGTATTAAAGCGTTTGCCAACTTTTCACACATGGGAGGACTTGTTTAATGACGCCATTGAAAACGATTTATTTCTTCCTTCCACTGTTCAATTACAAATATCAGAAAGAACTTCTTGCTCTTAAGTTTCACTTTTTGGCAGCAAGACCTGGGAAATAATGATGCAGTTGTTAGCAAGTTTATATTTTAAGCAAGTTAAAAGATATCAAGAACAGAAACATGCATCAAAGTTATGCAAATCATATGCTTTGTCTATTTCGGTTAAAAAAAAACGAGGGAAAAAAAAAAAGAAGCCGACCGACCGACCCACTTTTACAAGAGAAAAAAAAATAAAATAGCCGACCGACCCACCCACCTAAAATTTTCTGGGTCGGTAAACAGCAAACCAACAATTTTTTAAGGTTGGCCTTGGTTTTACATTGACTTATGTAGGAAAAATCTAAAAAAATCTTCTCCTCTGAAACCACAAGGCCCAGGTCCTTGAAATTTGGTGTGTAGCTTCATCTATTGGACCTCTACCAAGATTGTTCAAATTATGGCCATGGGGCCAAAAATGCCCCCGCCACATTGAACTTCATCTGCCGATCGGCCTCCCACTCTGCAAGTTGATCCAGGTCATCTTGTAAAATAAGACAGTCAGACGGAGAATATATACAGGACACATCATCAGCAAACAAACTGACTGATGTCCTGATATTAACAGTCAGATCATTGATGAAAACCAAGAAGACTGGTCCCAAGGACTGAACCTTGGGGGACTCCAGATAAAACAGGGACTGATCAGGTGCTTGGCCATCAAGTACAACTTGTTGTGAGCACCCAGAGAGCCATGAGCTTATCCACCTATGTGTGGATTCACTTATCCCATAGTAGTCACTTTATATAATAGCCCTCAGTGAGGTACCTTCAACCTTGTCAAAGGCCTTGGCGAAGTCCATGATGATCAAGTCAGTCAACTTAGTCAAGTGACCACGATTTATGACCCCAACCAGATTCCCCACAATGTCATGGTAAAATTGAACTACCTTATTCGACCTATTTACCGCACATGCTCCTATAAGCGCACACCCAAGCTTTTTCTGGAAAAAAATACACAAGCGCTCACTTTACAGTAACCTCCCAACTAATTCATATTGAGTTTTGCTGCATCTTTGACCCGAGGAAATCATATGTATATGTGGTGAACCCCTATGCTGAAATTCAACTCTATAAAATAATCATATCGGAAGCTTTTTTTTTTCGTATTGACTGTGCGCTTATTAGGTAGATTTTTCAACACAATATTTTCATACAATTTTGAAAAAAAAAACTAAGCGCACGGTGCGGTAAATAGGTCGAATACGGTAGTTGCATTTTGCAATACCTTTGACTTCAGAAACCATCTTGACTTGTGAAGGATTGTCTTTGGACGTGTCACCAGTAAACATTTCTGATTCTGACAGTCAGCAAGAATGCCCTGAAATGCTATTCAGTCAGCAAGAATGCTCTCAAGTAAAGCTATACAGAACCAAAAACGCTGTCTGTTTTAACAAGGGGCGTAAGGTACATTCAGGTACAGTGGCCGTTAATAAAGATAAATACTTGACCCCTGTGACAGTATCAACTCGAACAAGGGCATCAAAAGTAAACAACTCACAGTATCACAGGTACCAGTCCTACAGTGATGCCCTGAAAAATTCCTTCTTCCCTAGGACTATTCCCCAGTGGAATAGTCTTCCCTCTTCTGTGGTGAATGCTAAGACTGCAGAGGAGTTCAAAGCCCATAGTGTAAGATTGGGACTCAGAGGTATGCGTTTTAGTATACCTCTGTTATTCAGATTGTAAATAGTTTTAAGGACTCATCCAGTGACTTCTCTTTTTTTTTTCAGCTAAATTCTAAATTTAGCTACGCACCCAACTGAGGTAATGGCCAAACATGACCGACTCAGTATAAGAAGATAGAGATAGATAGATAGTAAGATAATGCTTATCTGTATATTGGTAAAATGGTTTGTTGTCACCATTTATTCACTTCCCCTCTAGTGTTCGAACTTCAGGTGGGTTAAAACACTAGCATCTTTGCTTTTAAACATTAACTGACTGGTAATGCTCATGTCCGTATCTAGGCTGTGCCTAAGTTCATATTAATATTGTTGTGACAGCTGCAGGAGTGATAAAATTACTTCAAGGCTTAAACCCCAGTAAGGCCTTAGGACCTGATGAGCTTCATCCTAGAGTCCTGAAGGAACTAGCAAATGAGTTGGGTCCAGTTTTTGCACATTTGTTTCAACAGTCTCTTGATACGGATGAAATCCCCAAAGAATGGCTCTTAGCAAACACATGTCCACTCTTCAAAAAAGGAGATAGGGCTCTTGCCCATAATTATCGCCCTGTGTCTCTGACTTGTGTTCTGTGTAAATTGCTGGAACATATAGTCTGCTCGAACATCATGGCCCACTTGGACGAACATAAACTTTTGTCAGACAGACAGCATGCATTTAAGAAAAGGCACAGTTGTGAAACTCAGCTAAACACAGTTATTAATGACTGGGCAAAAATCTTGGACAAAGGGGGACAGGTGGACACATTTATTCTGGACTTCGAGAAGGCTTTTGACACCCCTCCTCATGAACTACTTAAATCTAAGTTATTTGGTTATGGAATTGGGGGAAAGACCCTCAAATGGATAGATTCCTTTCTTTGCTACAGAAAACAGCGGGTTGTTGTTAATGGTGAATCTTCGGAGTGGCTCCAGTTTTGTCTAGAGTCCCGCAAGGGACCGTTCTTGGTCCACTTTTGTTCTCCCTGTACATCAATGATATTTCCACTGACATTGACTCAGAAATAAGACTGTTCGCAGTTGACTGTGTTTGTTACCGGGAAATTAGAGATACAGATTACTCATTGAAACTTCAGGCTGACATAGATAGATTAGGGTGTTGGGCACGTAAATGGGGCATGAGATTTCAGCCAGTTAAATGCAATATTATGCAGATAACTCGGAAGAGATCTAATAAAGTTGAGGCTTCATACACCTTAGAGGGAACGGTCCTCGAGAATGTGGACTCCATTAAATACCTTGGAGTGACAATCTCACACAACTTGAGATGGAATACTCATATTAGCAACATGTGTACTAAGGCAAATAGAACGCTTGGTTTCCTGAGGCGAAATCTTCATCAGTGCCCTCAGGATGTAAAAGAGGCAGCATATAAAGGTCTTGTTCGCCCAATCTTGGAATATGGTAGTTGTATCTGGGACCCCAGTGGAGTGGTCCTTAACGATGAAATTGAGAAAGTTCAGAATAGAGCTGCTAGATTTTTAACAGGCAATTACTGCTTTGAAACTGGGAGCATGACTGGAATACTTGGAAAATTAAAATGGGAGTCTCTCAAGAAAAGGAGAAACGACAGTAGGCTATTCCTTTTATACAAAGGTCTAAAGGGTGCTGCCAGCATTCCAACAGATGACCTTGTTCCCCCAGCTAGACACTGTAGAAATCACCATTCGTTGGCGTTTCAGACCCTTGGCGCAAGAACTGACATTTATAAAGAGTCGTTCTTCCCCAGAACCATTAGAGATTGGAATGCGCTTCCCGATTCGATTATTTCGACAGCTGAAGGTGCTGATGATTGTGTGGCTAAATTTACCTCTTTGGTTAGAGCTAGGGACTAACTTCCCACATCACAGGTCCTGGTGTATGAATGTCATTTGACGTGTCACCAGTAACAATTCTGATTCTGATTCTGACCTCAGTTTCACGATAAAAAAGTGGGGTTTAAGGAGTTCAAAATTATAAAGGCGTGTTTTAGTGATGCATTGGCAAAATGCTCAAATCAATTTCACAAGCCAAAGAACGCGGCGTCTGATAGGGTTATTCACAGTTCGACAATACAATAATATTTGTTATAGGAATGGATTTTATCGATGTGTAAACTCCGGCGAATCACTAACAAACTGCAAGGGCTTCATGATTCGCCAGAATTTACACATCGATAAAAGCCACAAATAGATTTGCTGATGCCCAAGCCCCTGGATATAGTAAATATATGGTTAGTGTCTTCAATAATAAAATATAATCGGTGAGCCTTAGACAATTTTATGGGGGCGAGCTTTAGCTTTAATCGTTTCCTCCACGTCTATTTTTACAATTTACAGAAAATCTCTTGGAATAAATAAGAAAATAACAGGGATAAAGACAAACTCATTGTGAAGAAAAACCAATATCTTTTAATTACTGGATACAGAGAACTTGCGAACTTTTCGTTTTCTTTTCTTTACTTTTTATTTTTTGCTTTGTAAAATCCAAACGCGCAATAATCTTTGCTAAACTCTGTCGCACCTCTTTCTAAAGATAGTTCTTTTTTGTATGCACTTTGGAGATTCAGAGATAAGCTCATGCATCTCCACATTCTTAGGCAAAGTTCGCATGCACCCAGTTATTCAGTACGTTAATAAGTCCATGTAATGAACACCCATGTAAACTAAACGTTATATAGAGGATCTTACAATAGTGGTCATTTTATATGAAATTTATGAAACTCGCCGAAGGCTCGTTTCATAAATTTGGTATGAAGTGACCAAGAGTGTAAGATTTTGTTTATCATATGACTACTTTAAAGTGGATTTCATTGCCTTTAAAACTGACAAATTTTCCATAAAAATGCATGGTTGACATCGACGTCGTCATGACGTTACTTAAACCCACTAAAGTGTTATTACACGTGTGGTCATACGGTTTTTATTACACGACGTAATCCACTGCTTATCAATGACGTCGTATGATAAAAAGAAAATAGTGGTTTACAGGGGTATATTTACATTCTCAGTGCCCTATATATGTTGTAAACTGCTGGGAAACAATGTTGTTTATTCTTAAATAGTTACATTTCCAGTCTAATGTAAAACTATAGAAAACAATGTATTTCATACTTCTAAGAACGCATTGAGTCACATGATTTTCAGTGACGTCAAGTGACGACAGTCTAAACCATGGTTCTCTACGGGCGTTGGTGACGTCATCCCTGTTCCACTCTTTGTAGAAAAAACAGCGGGTAGATATTTTTCAGCTTTAAAAGTTTGCTCTATAAGCATTTGTTTTTGGCCTAGTGATGAGGGGCCCTTATGTCGCCATCATCCAAGTATATTGAAGAGAGGCTTCAATATACTTGGATGATGGCGACATAATGGCCACAGGCCACAATGACGCTGTTCCACTGTCAATAGGAAAACTGCATGCAATTTTTTTTCATTTTAGCTCTTAAAAGATTTTTTCGTCATATGATGGATGGGAAATAATGTACACATAAGTAATAAAGGTAATTTATTTAACGATCACCGAAATATGAACATCGGGTCACGAGCAAAGTTTACATGAACCCCTTTGGGGCTCACGTACTTTACTCGTGACCCGATGTTGTTCATACTCTGAATTACAACCATTTCCTAAATACATTATTATTTTTATTTCTGTTTCAAGACATAGGTTGTGGATACTAGTTAGATCCGTCCGAAAGTTTTGAGTAGAAATATGAAAAAAAAAAAAAAAAAAAAAAAATCTCAAACTTTTATTCAGAAAATTTTCATTTTTGGTTGCAAAATTTTCAATATATTTCAATATATATCAAGACAATTATCTTTGCTTAACTTTCTAAGATTTCTACATGTTTTTAATTTTGTATACACTTTAGTAAAGCTCTTGCGAAGTTCTCCCACACTGGGTTATTCATTATGCACCACCCTAGTCTTTGACAAAGTTCGCTTGCACCGAATTATTTTGGTAACACCCTTCACCATGTTAACACGTCTACGCATTTAACACCCCTTTCAACCCCACTTTATGGAGAGAAAACTGGGGTTTACACACCACGAAAACACGCCTATATACATGTAATTTTGACCCCTCTAACCCAACTTTTATACAGTAAAACTGGGGATTACAGGGGTATGCATTGTTTTTCTTAATTCTGTTCAAAACCATAGATTGTGAGTACTCGTTAGAACTGCCTCTATATTTTGAGCAGAAATAAGAAAAATATCACACTATTTCATTCGGCAGTAGATTCACAGTGTAAATGCATAGGCGTGTTTTCGTAAAGAAAAAAAAAAAACAAAACAAAAAAAAAAAACAAAAACACACACAAAAAAAAAACAATAAAAAACAAAAAAAAACGGGGATCATGTATTACCACCCCCCAACGTCGTCCATGGTTATGTTACTGATTTTTTTTTTTTTTTTTTTTGGGGGGGGGGGAGTGGGGCTGAAGATGATTATATGTGACTGTTTCTTTGTAAGCGACCGTCACTTATAAAGCTTTTTTTCTATGTAGAAATACTTTTACGTGACTACTACACTAATCATCACGAAAACACGCCTATATGATTCTGACTCCCCCAAACCCCAATTTTACATTACACTAACACACCCGTGCGACATAGTGCATTTTTTCACATCTCCAAAATGGTTAGTTTTCTCATGAAAATCGATGATATTTTTCTTATTTAAACAGCAAACATAGGCTGTGGGTGCTCGTTAGAACCGCCTCATTGAGGCGGTTCTAACGAGTACCCACAACCTATGTCTTGGAGTAAAAATAAGAATAATAATGTTTACCCCCGTAAACCCCAGTTTTCTCTATACAAAGTGGGGTGTAAGGGGGTGTTCATTTCACGGACTTGTTCACGTGATGATGTAGAAAAATTGGGTCTGCAGGTTCAAATAATGTAATAGGATCAACGCACTTGATTTGTTGGGCTCAATTTACAGTCGAAGTATTAACTGATTAATGGGTCACTTTAAATTTGGACAATGTCACACAACTCATTTTGTTAGAACATTTGAAAAGTCACGTTAACACCTGGAGAAAAGTCACTTAAAATGGCCATCACATATGCCTCATTTCGTGGGTCCGTCCGTCCGTCCGCCTCCCCATAAATCGGTCTGTAATGTTCCACAATTGCTCCTACATTTATAAGCTATAATCCCATAACCTTCGAAGGCTATAGCCCTATGGCCGTGGACTGCAGGAACGTATTCAGAATTTTGATGTGCCCCCACGCCTGGAGGGGTGGGACCAAACAATGCCAGAAGTGTCAAAATTCATTTTGTAAAAATATAGTCAGTAGCATATCAGATCTGAGGTAATGAAGAGTAGAATACAGTGGTGCAAAACGTTTGCCCCTGGGGCATGCCTAGGGATCACGTAGGATTTTGGGGCCTTAATTTTCGATTTCAAGATTTTAGCTTTTTGAGCTTAAATCTTGAAAGTGTCACAGAATGAGGACTGGTAGAACGTTTGTGGAATTTGGAAGTGACCCCGGCAAGGCCAGGAGAGGGTGGAGCCCTCGGGTCAAAAATCTTTTTTGTACAAATATAGTCATGTTGCATATCAAATCCAAGGTAATGAGGAGTGGATGTTACGAGCCAGGCGTAGCAGAAAGAAAAAGCAAACAAGCCTATTGGAAAAATTTAACAAAATTTATTTACAAGTTACCTTTATTCTGTAGAAGTAAGAAAATTAAATGCACTTAGCTCTGTTGTTATGAAATATCCTTGAATGAATCTATTTTCCTTGATCCCACAGAATTCACAGTCCGAAATAAAATATAATATCCTTTAACAATCCAACACAGAATTTAGAAATAACTTTTCTTAAAAGCCCATACATCAAACTCCAAAGTCTGACTCAATGAGAATCTCTTATAGACCGTAAGATTTCTCTAGAATGTTCCACAGGGCTGTGGAATAAGATGATGTAATTTTCTAAAAAATAATGCAAACCTGAACTTTCTGGAAGGTTCCAAATTAGTTTTCCTTGTAAACATCATGTTTAAAAATATATGACGCATTTCTAGAATAATCTTTAAAAAGATATTTATAGCACTATTAGGTCACCCAGTGGGGTGAAAGTGGACATCAGAAAAATAAATTCTTATGCATAACAGGACTATAGTGGTGCAAAATTATTTGCCCCGAAGCATGTCAGGCGGTCACCAGAGGTCAGAAAATAGGATTTTACGCCCTTTTCTCGATTGTCACAACTCCTCCTAGGCTTTTTTAGTTCGAATCTGAAACTGTCGCAGTGAATAACCCAATGCAATCTGGTATATGACAATCTTTTGGGTTAGGTTTTGTCAATATCTATCCTTATGCCAAAAAGTGATCAAAATATTCCAAGCTGTTTAAAATTTACATCTGTTTTCACAAACTGACCACGGACGGACGGATTCACAGGATATTTATAGTGCACACTCCGGAAGTCGGCATTGCCGACTTAGCTTCGGGTCGTGCAATATCTCAGACAAATACATTTTCAAGCCCATGAAGTACAACATAATCTCATGAGTATGCTTTAAAAGTACTGGCACTCATTACGAATACACGCCTAAATTTTTACCGCCGAAAAATTACAATTTTCAGATGAAAAATTGTGACATTTTCTTATTTCTGCTCAAAATATAGATTGTGGGTACTCGTTAGAACCGCCTCGATGAGGCGGTTCTAACGAGTACTCACAATCTATATTTTAGAGCAGAAATAAGATCAAGGCGGTTCTAACGAGTACCCACAATCTATATTTTGAGCAGAAATAAGAACGCGACATCTTATCAGGGACTCCACTGATTGCTAAAAGTTCAGCCATTTTCCAAATAAATTTTGAAGAAAACACAACCTGACACCCCTAAATTTTGAAGTGGACTCCTGCTATATATAAAGAGCAAGTTTCCATTCGGCACAAAAAGGGTTAAATGTATGATCCGCAGCAGATCTAAGAATAATTTGTTTTGTTTCATTTGAAGTTTAATGTCAACACTGTAAAGGTCATTTTGGAGACGTTGCTTCCGATTTTGTGGGACTTTTACCCGACATTGAGATGAAATGATATCTCAAGCCCTGTCGCCCAATGAAACCAATAGGGTTTATTAGCATGGACGGTCCGCCTCGCACCGCGGTTCCTGGACAGGCTTAGATCCTCTAAGCGGTTTACCAGTACTAGCGTGCGGGCCAGATTCAAATCTGCGTGGAAGCACCATGCAGCCCATATATTTCTTCAAGCCCCTATGGGCGGGGGCCGGATCTAAGAATAATAAAATATATTCCTGTAATCCCTAGTTTTCTCTATAGTGAGATTTGCATGGGGTCCTCAATTCGCGGATTTGTCAATGATTCGGTTTGCAACCACATTAGCCAAAAACCAATTTGAAGGATAAGAGGAAATGAAGAAACGCCCATAATTCATTTTCAATCTAAAATATTCAATTTAGTTTGCGTTAAAGTTTGTATTTAAGAAAACTGCAATTTACAATTTCATCCGTTCTATTTCCTTTGTGACATTTTTGCGTGACCCCCGCCAATCAATTTCCTTATTCGACAGCTTTTTGTGTAACATCCCAAGCCAGCAAAGAATGTCGGGCCAACGATATGTATCACTGTCGGTCCGACGTTAACCGGACATTCCTTGCGGTCGCGGCAGAATGATTATTCAGTTAGAAGCTGCCATCTTAAAAAATATCGTCCTTTAATCCATTTTTTGTCTTCAAGCATTTACAGTTTCAATAGTTCCCCGACTTATTATCAGACGCCGTCGACGTCGCTTTTTATAAAATGACGTAATGCGCAGGTTCTAAACGTGCACTTCGACGTCACGTGATATTATCACCTGTCGCTGTGTGAAATATATCTAAGATTCTTGCTCATGAAATCTATCGAAGTATAAAACTTCTATTTCACCCAATCAAATTGCTCGAAATGTACATAATGGTGGAAAACTGGAATTATAAGACATATAAGGCCGCAGGCCAAGTATACCCCGACGTTTGATGTTGTGAGTATGTCTATAACGTATGTCGTGATACATGTTAATAAAATGGCTAAAACTGAAAAAGAGCCATAACTCTGGTAAAAATCAATCGAGCATGACCTCCATGAAATATGATCATCTTCAGATCATGGAACAAATAAATGGAAACTTTCATCAAAAGCCCTTGAAAACTGTGGGAGGAGTTG
The DNA here is from genome assembly GCA_963580285.1 of Lucinisca nassula. Lineage (NCBI taxonomy): Eukaryota > Metazoa > Mollusca > Bivalvia > Lucinida > Lucinidae > Lucinisca > Lucinisca nassula. The sequence goes on from OY757017.1 coordinate 15,413,343, forward strand.
ATGAGACAAGAACTTCTGTTGATAAAAATGGCTAAAACGGACAAAGGGCCATACATGTTACTCTGGTTAAAAATCAGTCGAGATGACCTCCATGTAATATGTTCATCTTCAGATCATGGGAACGATAGCAAATGTTTCATCAAAATCCCTTGAAAACTGCAGGAGGAGTTGCGAAGTCAAGAACTTCTGTTCTTTTGTTGATAAAATGGCTATAACTGACAAAGGACCATAACTATGGTAAAAATCGGTCGAGCATGACCTAAATGAAATATTGCCATCTTCAGGTCATGGCAACAGTAACTTGGAAGTTTCATAAAAATCCACTGAAAACTGTAAGAGAAGTTTCAGAGACAAGAACTTCTGCTGATAAAATGGCTAAAACTGACAAAGGGTCATAACTCTTGTAAACATCAGTCCAGCATGACCTCAATAAAATATGATAATCTTCAAGTCATGGAAGATTAACTGGAAAGTTTCATCAAAATCCCGTGAAAAAATGTAGGAATTGCGGAGACAAGATAGTGTCTACGGGCGGACTGTTTGGCGGACGGACGGGCGGACGTACGAACCAATTACTATAGTCCACTTCGACTAAGGTCGGGGAACAATAAACATTACACCCTTCTATAGAAAATGGGTCTGTACACTAGATGGGAGCTTCTCAGTCTTGGTTACTAAATCGTAGGCAAAAATGAGACTCTGCGTCCGATCGGGTACGCCGTTTTGAGCTTGGCATTTATCGATTTTTTTTTTATATATCAAATTTGCGAACAGAGACCACTGGTCACGTGATTTGATTTGACCGAAGTGAAAAAATCGTTCTCTCGGAAAAATGAGGTTTTTATATTTTCCTGGGACTTTTGGAATATGATTTTGGCATGTAAGCAACTATAATGATCCTGTTAAACGTATTCAGAGTAATATTGCAAATGAATTTCGGCATTTGAGATATTTGGAGCTTTAATAAATTTTGAATGAGCGAATCACTCACAAACTTGGCACAAACACCCTTCTGCAGTTTGTTAGTGATTCATCGATAAAAACCACAAAAATTGGAATTCATTCCTATAATAAAATAATAAGATTAGCCCACGGAGACAATAAGGCAGTCATCTCTCGCCTAGGAATTATTTCGAACGTGAATGTCATTAGAAAAATGTCTAGACTCGGCAAGAACATTTTCTCAGTCACGTTTGCCTTTTAAATACAAGACGGTGAAGACAAGGCAAAGCCGTTTGCTAACAATACTATCTATCTGCCAATCAAATGACAGAAGGACAGAATAAGCGTAAGGTATCTGTGCGTTCTTAGCAATTTCAGTTTATATAACAGGAACAAACAAAAAAATGGATCGAGGTTAGAAAGTATCGTTGAGATATGAGTGTGCAATGTGAAGAGGGTTATCCGAAAAGCATGGTTTGGGCTCATGTTCTTGGACAATTAGAAACAGTTTAGAACCTGATCAGACAAGCTCAGAACGCGGAGTCTGATCAGGCTTTGCACTGTTAGCTAAAATACAGAAACTTTAATTTCCATCTGGATCCTTTCCAAGTTCTACACTCAGAAACAGTAAATTCACCAGTCCTGTCAGTGCTTTAAATTTATTTCGGTTGAGTAGATTGATCTACAGTAGAACTTCAATGGCTCGAACACCGATGGCTCATTTACCATCGCTAAGTCTAACCCGTTATTGAGCCCCTAGGGAAATCTTTGACATAAGTAAATAGTGGGGATAATGTAGGAGATTTTCGTTTTTTATCTTGCAAATGTATGCTGTGTGTACTCATTAGAATCGCCTCGATGAGGCGATTCTAATGAGTACACACAGCATACATTTTCGTTACAGAACACCGAAAAGATGTCCAAAAGTACCTCGTTATATTATGTTTCCTGGCAGTACCCTCAGTGACTGGAACTACCCCTGTCTCCAACAGATTTTCGATGTCCAAAAGTTGTTCGAGCCATTGAAGTTCGACTGAAATAGATGCATATAACATAGGCGTACATTGTTCGACACTTACCACGATTGAAGACTTTATTTGTACATGATGCATGTAAGTCATAGGCACGTGGACAATGGCAGGCAGGAAGCGTATAGCCGGCGAGAAGTATCTTGGGTATAGTAACTTAGCATATGAGACGCAACGGAAGGTCAGGTGGTTTTCTCCGGCTACTCCGGTTTTAGCCCACCTATGAGTAACGATCGGCTCGATATATTAAGTGAAAAACAAAAAATAAAATAGTAACTTAAGGTCGACGATCGACCAAGCAAAAGAACGTTCCGATTAACTGTTCATCACGAAACTCGTCTATATTAATGTGACGCCCTTAAACCCCACTTATATATAGTAAAACTGGGGTTTGCAGGGGTATACATTATTTTTCGTATTTCTGCTCAAAAATATAGATTGTTGGTACTCGTTAGAACCGCCTCGACCGGGGATGATATGTATAGGCATGTTTACGTAATGTTTTCAACGCTAAATTCAGCTTTTAAAAACACAATATTTGTTTCGTTAAACCTACGATACATCTGAATAGTGCTATCAGTCGGTTCACCCGACAACCGCAGACAAAAAAAGAAAAAAGTACCGGAAGTAGTCCCGGTCTTTAGACTCCCGCACCGCTCGGAAGCGTAAGCCAACAACAGGTGCTACAATCAATTTTACCTCTGCGCTTCAGGAGACAAGACACGTTTTTGTCGGAGAGATATTTTCTCGAGTATAGAAGCCGTTGTGGGTAAACGAGGTCTCACCCGTTCGCAGACTATTTTCTACAGTGTTTTCTCATCAAGTAAAATCATTTCATATTGTTTTCTTGTATTATTTATTATTCTGACTTTGTCGGTCTACCGACCTAGTTGGGATTTTCGTTATGTTCATAAGTTCGGATTCTTGTTTTTTCCGTTCTTAGTTTCTTTTGTTCTGTTTTCTTTTTGTTGTTTTTCCTTCTGGTATAATTTTCTTTTGATCTGTAGTCCTGTTTTCAGCCATTTCAGGATGAGTCATCAAAACAAGCACTGCCCTGGAATAAATGGTAAGTGTGCGAAGATTATGCCATATTGGGATAACCATTCTGTTTGTAGGGCATGCAGAAATTATGCATGCTCTCAGACATCCACTTGTGAGGTATGTGCGGATTGGTCAGATGAACTTTGGAAAAAATTTTCCAAGTGTTTACAGAGATCTGCACAGGCCAAGGCAGCCTTCAAACCCAGGAGTTTTGCTTCTTCCCAGGTTCCTGAAAATGGTCCTGGAAAGAACAATCCTTCCCATGTACCTGTTAAAGATCTTGGGAAGGACTCCACTTCTCTGTTTCCGACCGATATGCCAGTTACGACTGCCATTGGTTCAGGAAATTCAGAGACAGGCGGTCATCATGAGTCTCAGCAGAGTTCGCTCTCTCCGGCTCATGAAGATTCGCCACACGTTAGTGAAGGTGAGGAACTTACGCCCAGACGGGAACCTAGTCCTGACAGCTATGTGTCGGTTGAACAGGACACAGGTTCCAGGGCTACTGCTCGATACTCTAAACCTAGGCAAGACATCCAGCCTAGGTCTAGAGTTTCACTCAGTAAGAGATATAGGTCAGATTCCGGCTCTGATTCTTATTCTGATTCTAGAGGAAGATCAAGCCGGAAACTGAAGTCTAGGCATAGGTCGAGATCTCTTTCCCGACCTAGGCATAGACATCATGGTCATAGACGTAGATCCTCGAGATCTAGGTCTAGATACAGGCATCACAGGTCTAGGTTATCTAGATCAGGTTCAAGACCTAGGCGTTCTCGATCTAGACAGTATAGACATCGGTCTAGGTCTGTCTCTAGGCCTAGGACTTTAGATGATCCTGCTGTTTCTGCTTTATCGAAATTGGTGGAACAGCAGGGCCAGCTTCTGAGGGAATTGTCCTCTCGTATGGACACTTTTCCTAATCCATCATCAACTGTTCAAGGTTCAACAATTGTGATCCCTAGTTCAGTTGTTTCTACCGTAAATTCTTCTGGTCAACATGCTGTTGTTCATGAAGATTCAGGAGATCAGCTTCAACTTTGTGTTGGGGAAGATGAGAGAATAGGATATTCTGATCCTGAAGATCAAGAGGATCGGGAATCAGAGTCTCCTAAGGACAGTCTTTCATACAAGGAGGCTATTGCAAAGCTTCGGTCTAGGCTAGGCCCTGACATATGTCCTAGACCAGAAGTTAAAAGCAAGTCTGTTGGAGCTTCGGCTCTAGACTTCTTTAAAAATCCTGAGGAAGCTGAGGAAACTTCTCTAGCGCTTCCTCAGTCAAGCAGTGTGTCCATTTCTATGGGAAAGATGGATAAGCGTTTGAAAGGAGAAGAGGAAGTCCCAATGTCTCCACTTCCTAATTATCCAAAAGGATTCAAGACAGGCTCTTTTGTTTCTATAAACAGTAAGCCTAAGATTTTTCAAGCTTCTTCTTATGAAGCTTTAAATCCTATGATTAACATGGATCCACCATCTGTTAACCCAGGATTGAGGGATGTCTTGAAGCAAGGGTCTTCGATTCCTACTTCGCATACTCTTCAGTTTTCAACTCTTGAGAACTGGGAGAAACTGGCGAGAACAGGAATACAAGTGGCTTCCCACTCAGAAATGTTTCTGTGTGGTACGCTTAAAACTATACAGCAAGAGTCATGTTCCAAGGATGACATGCTTGAGGTTTCCAGATATCTTCAGGCTGTTGCCATTTCTCAGTCACACCTGGTAGAGATTTTATCCAGGTTGGCTGTGGGACCGCTTTTGGCTCGTAGGGATGCTTGTTTAGCTGTTTCTGATTTAGACTCAGACATGAAACAGTCTCTTAGAGTACAACCGATGGAATCTTCTACCATTTTTGGAGAGAAGTTTCCAGAGGTGGTGAAACAGTACAAAGAGGGTCTTGCTCATAGATCTCTTCAGATGGCAGTTGTGGGTGCTAATAAACCTTCTGGCTTCAAGAGAAAAGGTCCTAAGGTTTCAGAGACTCCAACTAAGTCAACTTTGGGTGAACTTAATGTCACAGTAGGTCCTGATTCTTCCAGAGCCTCCAGTGTCTCCCAAGGATTGCCCAGAATTCCAAAAAGAAACAGTGGAGTTCGTAATCCTGGTAAGGGCAGGGGTAGAGGTAGAGGCAAAGTATCCAAGCCCAATGCCCCATAGGGGTGCCCACTTCGGTTCCATTAAGGGTAAGGGCATCCAGCTCTTACGAAAATCAGGTCCCAAGATCAGACCTGCCATCAGGAGGAAGAATTTCTTTCTTCCTAGAGGCCTGGGAAAAGATTACTTCGGATGTTTGGACGCTTTCTATAATCCGAAGTGGGTATCGCATTCAGTTAAGTGTCCTACCACAACTATTTCGGTTCCCTCCAAAGTGGTGTACTCGCATGCCTCAGGATCCCCTCAAGATGGGGATTTTGAGACAAGAAGTAACATCATTGCTCCAAAAACATGCTATAGAGGAAGTCAAGGATTTCCATCCGAAACGAGGCTTTTTCAGCCGGATTTTTCTGGTATCAAAGAGGTCAGGGGGATGGAGACCAGTCATAGATCTGTCCAGTCTGAACCAGTTTGTTCTATGTCCTCACTTCAAAATGGAGACGTTGGAATCAATCAGACTGGCTCTTCAGAAGGACGACTGGGTAACGTCTTTAGATCTGAAGGACGCCTATTTTCATATTTTGATTCATCGCAGGTCTGACGCTACCTTCGCTTCTTCTTCGAAGGGAAACTGTATCAATTCCGAGTTCTTCCATTCGGGCTTTCTGTAAGTCCTTATGTCTTCACTCGCGTATTGAAAACGGTACTGGTCCACATTCGTCGTCAGGGTATTCGGATTCATGCTTACCTGGACGACTGGTTACAACCTTCTGTATCAGAAACCCTATCATGGCTTCACAGCAGAAGGCTTCTGAGCATTATCCTCAATCTAGGTTTTCTTCCCAACTGGGAGAAATCAGAGCTAGTTCCTGTTCAGATTTTCCAGTTTCTTGGAGCTCGAGTCAACCTAAGAGCGGCTTTGATAGGACCGTCACAGGACAGAATCCTATCCTTTCGCAAGATACTTTTCAAAAACTTAGGAGCCAAACATGCCACAGCTCGACAGTTGCATTCCATTCTGGGTCAGATGGAGTCCATGGCCAATCTCCTACCCCTGGGGAGGGCATTCAAGAGGCCTCTTCAGTGGGAACTCAAAGAGAGATGGTGTCAGAGACTGGCTTTGTGGGACGACAGGATTCCGTTAGGTCCTTGGTTCGTCAAAGCAGTCAAGCAGTGGACGGACTTGGAACTCATTTTTGATTTTTATTGGAGTTTGTAATGTCCATGTCCCCTCTCCATCACCCCACCCCCGATCTGCAATTGTTTACAGATGCAAGTCTAGAGGGCTGGGGCGCACACATGGAATCTCTAATGGCGTCAGGATTCTGGTCCCTAGAGTTGAAATCTCAGCACATCAATGTTCTGGAAATGAAAGCGGTTTCGCTTGCTCTTCAGGCATTCGCTTCCCACATACATGGTCACTCTGTGCTTCTGATGACAGACAACACAACAGTGTCGGCGTATATCAACAGGCAAGGGGGGTCTCATTCGTACACTCTGTGCAATCTTTCAGTAGAGATTGCATTATGGTGTGCCAAGAACAGGGTCCATGTCAAAGCGCGGCATTTACCCGGTCGTCTAAATGCCTTGGCCGACTGCCTGAGCAGGAAATGGAACATTGTTCAGACAGAATGGTCTCTAAGGCAACAGACAGCAGACCAGATTTTCCAAATTTGGGGTACCCCACATTTGGATCTGTTTGCCACACGCCTGAACAGGAAGTTACAGTTGTTTGTGTCTCCCGCTCCGGATCCAGAGGCGTATGCAATAGACGCCCTGAATCTGAGTTGGAGGGGTCTGTGGGCATATGCCTTTCCCCCATTTCCTCTCATTCTTCAGTGTTTGAAGAAGGTTCAGAACGAAGAATGCTTAGTTTGTCTAATAGCACCACTTTGGGAGGGACAAGCGTGGTATCCTCTTCTATTATCCTTGATCATAGCCCCTCCTCTATCTCTACCAGCAAGGAGGGATCTATTGTTTCAACCTATATCCAGAATGTTACATCCCACCCCCCAGGTGTTCCGTCTTCACGCCTGGTTGCTATGCAACAACACATGCAAGCGTCAGGCATTTCTGAATCAGTTGCCAGACGAATTTACTCAGCGAAGAGACCTTCCACCAACAATCTGTACGATTACAGATGGAAGTCTTGGCTGGATTGGTGTGGCTGCAGGGAAGTGGATCCCTTCAGTCCTACTGTAAATGATTTTGGAGAATTTCTTATTTCTTTACACGATAAGAACTTTTCACCCGCTACTGTTAAGGGATATCGTTCTGCGATTTCAACTACCCTTAAGCAGGTTTCTCGGATTGATTTTTCTAACCAGCCAATTTTGTCAGATGTGGTTAGAAGTTTTGAATTGGAACGCCCTAGAACTAAGGCTCATTTTCCAAAATGGGATCTTGCTTTAGTTCTTTCCGCTCTTGTCAGTGATATCTTTGAACCTCTTCAGAGTTGCGGTTTTAAAGAATTAACCTTCAAAACTGTATTTCTTACTGCTCTTGCCACCGGTCGTAGACGCAGTGAAATGCATGCATTTTCTGCAACTTGCACTCAGTTTTCAGACGGTTCGGTCAGTTTGTGTTCCTTCCCAGGTTTTCTTGCAAAAAACCAGCTCCCTTCAGTCGTAAGCTGTCCAATTTCAGTCCCATGTCTCACAGGTCAGGATGTCAATCCCTTGCTCTGTCCGGTCAGAGCTTTAAGGATCTATCTTGACAGGGTCACTCCTAGGAGAAAGGGTCGTAAGAGGCTGTTCATTTCTCACTTAGATTCTTATGAGAAAGATATATCTTGTGATACTATTTCTAGGTGGATTGTTCAGACCATTAAACTTGCATATGCTGCTAACAATTTGGAACTGACATCAGTCAATGCACACGAGGTTAGGGCTCTAGCTTCCTCTTGGGCTTGGTCTAATAGGGTTCCTTTAGATGATGTCGTCAAAGCTGGGTTTTGGTCCTCTGAGAATTCTTTTATTAGATTCTATTTGAGAGAAACTTCTGCAATGGCAAGTAGCCTGGCCAGTTTAGGCCCTGTGGTTGCAGCACAATCAGTAGTTGTGCCTGTATCCTAGAGATGTTTGTTTACAGTTTCCTTATGTACATGTAGGATCATGTAAATTTGTATATACATGGTGAAACTTGGTATTTTAAGAACGAAAAAAAAAAAAAAAAAATGAAGAAAAAGAGAATTTTTTCGCGGTGTGAGACTTTGTAACCCAGCTCCATGGTCAATGTCTTAACGGCGGAAATAGCTTTTTCTTCGACTTGGTAAGTCTACTCTTACTTAGTCCCACCATCCATTAATGTTGCAATCAGCACTATTCAGATGTCTCGTAGGTTTAACGAAACAAATCTAGAAAATTTTAATTAATTTTCATATTTGTGAGTTATACCTACGATACATCTGAATCATACTCCCTCCACCTCCCCTCAGTTACCGTTGTTCTGCTTCGGTAAAATTGATTGTAGCACCTGTTGTTGGCTTACGCTTCCGAGCGGTGCGGGAGTCTAAAGACCGGGACTACTTCCGGTACTTTTTTCTTTTTTTGTCTGCGGTTGTCGGGTGAACCGACTGATAGCACTATTCAGATGTATCGTAGGTATAACTCACAAATATGAAAATTAATTAAAATTTTCTAGATTCAGCTTATATTACCTATACATTACCTGGAATTAAAAAGAAAATTCTCGGAATAAAGAAGAAGCAATACTGGACTAAAACCAGTAAAATTTTAAGGATCAAAGAACTTGCGAACTTGTGCGCTTTCCGAAATCAAAACGACCACGTCTTTCTATTCTTGTTCAACGCAATTATCTTTGATAAACCCTGGAGCATCTCTTTCTAAAGTTCTTTTTTATATGTATGCACTGTTACAACGCATAATGTAGTAATGTAGTAATTTCTTCATTTTGAAATTTTTACTACATTATGCGTTGGCATAGTCGACGCGAAATGAAATAAAATGTCGTTTTTACTTCATTATGCGTCGATACTAAGAGGTTTGAGCAAAATGAAAGAATTATTTCATTTTGCGGCGATGGGTGGCATACTTAATTTTACTTCATTATGCGTCAACAGTTTGTTTGTTTGATTTGAGGTTTAATGTTCCCGTCAAGACTATTTAGGTCATTTTGGAGACATTGCTTCAAATTTTATGGGACTTTTACCCGATATTGAGATGAAATGACATCTCAATCGCTGCCGTCCAATTAAAAGCAATAGGGTTTATATGCATGGATGGGCCGACTCGCAGCAGTTTTCCTGGACAGGCTTAGACCTTCTAAGCAGATTACGAGGACTCATGTACGGGCGGTATCAGCTCTGCGTGGAAGCATCGTGCAGCCCATCTATTTATACCCCCGGCATACGAAGTATGCAAGGGGGTATATAGTTTTTGTCCATTCTGTCTGTCTGTCTGTCTGTCTGTCTGCCTGTCTGTCTTTTGTTTGATTTGTTTGATTTGAGGTTTAACGTCCCCGTCAACACTATTTAGGTCATTTTGGAGACGTTGCTTCCAATTTCATGGGACTTTTACCCGACATTGAGATGCCGCCCAATAAAACCAATAGGGTTTATATACATGGACGGACCTTCAGTGTGCTTTTGTGGAAGACCGTCTTTTGGACTGTTCAACTGTGGTCTTAAAGACCACTTTTGAACCGTCTCAAATGTGGTCTAAATTGTAGGAATTTAACTGTATTGCTTCCTAAGTCTTTTCGAAGACAGCTATGTTCTACCATCATTACTTCATTATGCGTCGATATGGTGCATATCAACGCGAAATGAAATAATTTTTTTACTTCATTTCGCGTCGACTATGCCAACGCATAATGTAGTAAAAAAAATCAAAATGAAGAAATTACTACATTACTACATTATGCGTTGTAACAATGCACTTTTGTACAGTTTCTAAGACAAGTTTATCCTTAACCAAGTACGTTCATCACGCCTGTGAAATTGACACCTCCGTAAATCCCACCCATTACGAAAGTACGCCTATTCTAATATATTCGTAAAATTTTACCACCGAAAAAAGAAAGAAATTTTTCAGATAAAAATCCTGATAATTTTTATATTGCTACTCAAAACATAGATTGTGGGTACTCGTTAGAACCCCTTCGCCGATTTCTGCTCAAAACATAGATCAGAAATAAGGAAACTACTGTATACCCCTCTAAACCCCAGTTTTTTCTATATAAAAGTGGGGTCCAAGGAGATCACAATTATAAAGGCGTGTTTTCGTGATGTCATACAGAGAACACTGGGGTTTACAGGGGTATACATTATTTCTTTTCTTATTTCTGCTCCAAGACATAGGTTGTGGGTGCTCGTTAGAACCGCCAAAATGGGTGGGGTCTAAGGGGATCATAGTTACGTCGACAGGTTCTCGTGGTGCAGATCAGACGCCGCAGAACGTGATGTCTGATCAGGGCCTTCACTGTCTGCAAAAGGTCCAGTAGTTTCCCTAATCTGCAAAAGGTCCAGTAGTTTCCCTAAATAAGGTTCTAAACCTAAAAGCTCCTTGATTCAATACTATTGTGTTATTAATCAAGTAATTTCGTAATGGCCCAGTTATAGGTCCGAGGTCTGCTGTATTGTCCCGACAAGGCCAATACAGCTGACCGAGGACCTGTAACTGCGACAATACGGTTGTTTTACTAATGACAATTTTATTAATTGACACAATTCCAAAAATTTGATAACTGATTTTTGAACTCACTTGACCTCAGGTTAAAATTGGTTGACCTGATGTTATTTCAGATGACCTCGATAGTCAATTAATAAAGGATAATATTAATTGACTATCTTGTATTGATCGGAGGCCATGCCTATTATATCCAGGTCAACCAATATTAACCTGAGGTCGAGGGATATTAGGCTGAGGTAAAAACCAATAATCATTGTCATTAATCAAGTAATTTCGTACTGGCCAATTTACAGGTCCAAGGTCTGCTGCCGAAAGTAATTTCATATTGGCCCAGTTATACTCGAAACTCGAATGAAAGTAAACCTCCAGTTACAGGCCCAACTGGCCCAGTGCGAAATTATTATTTGACCATCCTGTATTGATCGGAGGCCATCCGTATTATCACCAGGTCAACAGTATTAACATGAGGTCAAGTGAGGTCAAATATCAAGCATACATATTTAACTGTGTCAATTTGTAAAAGTGCATTAATCAATTAATTTCGAATTCGCCCAGCTCGGCCTCGGGCCAAAACAACATACCTCGGACCTTTTACTGGGCCAATACGAAATTACTTGTTTTATAACATCATAGTCAAATAATAAAAAATGGTAAAATCTCAGCAGACGACAAATTGTTGGTTCAATTCGAAGTTTTCCCAGGAAACAGGAATTAGCGACATGTGTGTGAAATTTGAAATTTCAAATCCTGTTTTCCGGGATATGAAAATAATTGACATGAAATGTTGTGTGCTGAAAAAATACCCAGCATGTACAGCGTTAAAGATCCGTATGGTCTTGATAATAATGTTACCAAGTCGACAACATCATTTATCATATGACGTCGCGTCTGAGCGTGTAATAACGCCATGTAATATTTTCGATAATTCACTAGTGGATTAAATATGCAAATTAGCTAGATACGTCCCGTAACGTTACATGTACGGCGTCCTTAACGACGACGCGTTTACAAACGGCGGAATATTGACATTTTTGTAAACAATCGTGAATAAAATGCGATTTAAATGTCATATGATAAATAGAATCTTGCATTCGTGCTCATGTATTATTGAATTTATTAAACTCGTTGAGGAAAAGGGATAAAATGCTCGACAAAGCCTCGCATTTTATCCCTTTTCCTCAACTCGTTTAATACATTATTGACTTTATTAAACTCGTTGAGGAAAAGGGTTAAAATGCTCGGCACAGCCTCATATTTTATCCCTTTTCCTCAACTCGTTTAATAAATTCAATAATACATGAGCACTCATGTAAGATCCTCTATGATCATATTACAGTTACTTTTGAAATTAGAAACTCCCTAATGCAAACGCTGACAGAAATGTACATTCTAATGCACTTGCGTATGTTACGCGACTTCTGATTGGATAACGTCAAAAATTTTCGACAGTATATTCTGCGATATACTGTCGTAAATCCGACGTCATCATGTAACGTCGCTTTTCATTGGTTGCCGTTTGGTTTTACGCAGCTCACCGAGCATGCCGCCTTGTGCAAAATAGCACAATTTTTAACTTAACAACCAAATAAGTGCATTAGAATGGAGATAACTGTATTGAAAATTGTCATTTGGGGAGGTAAATCGTCGGTTTTACGGTCGCAAATTACGTTTTACGGCTCCGCTAACGCGTCGCCGTAAAACCAAATTTCCGACCATAAAACCTCCGATTTACCTCCCCAAATGACAATTTTAAGTACAGTTATCCCCTAAATGTGTCACTGGATCATTTTTTGTAAGCCATAAATACGCACATGCTTTAAAAGAGAAAATTAAATTCATTGCTGTCTCTGAGCGTAGGCTGGAAAAGTTTTCTTGATCTTTTCATTTGACCTTCCGGATCTCATAGCCAAAGTGTAGATCCCGATCAGACGTCTGATCTGGGTCTTAATTTTTGGCTTAACCCACCACATAAATTCCGTCCATGTTTAACGGCCAACCCTCTTAACTTAGCACTCTGACGTCACAGCGACAAGAATAACACGGCTATAAATAACTGTTATATGTTTTTCGTGCAAATGCTATTCTCGTGTGCATTATTGACCTACCGAGTCTCATTTTTTCTGTTTTTTATCTTCAATGCATACTCCTTTGTAATGTGTACACTTTTTGAGCCAAATACAGCTTCAGAACTTTGTGAAAATGGTCGTTTTCATTCGTGTTTACCCTTCGCTCTGAACATGTGTTCGGCATTTCTGTTCTAAAAATAAATATGTCACTTTACACATACATGGCGACAGTATCGTCTCTGGGTGTCGTTACTTATGACATGGTATTCAGCGTCATATTTGTTTCCGATTCAGGCATGGCCTAAGTAAACAAGGCCAAAAATGAACGTCGCATAACGTCATATATGGGGATTCTATTTTTGTCACGCACTAAAAATAGATATAACTAGTGTTAGAAACCTAGTTAGGGAATCCCTCTCAAACTCGTTTACCTGTCATCCTAATTGTTCGCATTTTTGCATAAAATGCATTCATTTGTAAAGAAAAATACCGGCTACATGTATTTTATTTTTGGAAGCATTTTTTCCAGATAGCTCAATAATGCACCTTTAACGTTCATTTCGATAACACACCCGCATTACGATAACGCGCCCGTGCGACATAGTGAATTTTTTCACATCTCCAAAATGGCTACTTTTCTGATGAAAATCTGTAATAATTAACTTATTTTTACTGCAATAATAGGTTGTGGGTGCTCGTTAGAACCGCCTCATTAAGGCGGTTCTAACGAGTACCCACAACTTTTCTTGGAGCAGAAATAAGGAAAATTACGTGTACCCCCGTAAACCACAGTTTTCTTTATATAAAGTTGGGTTTAGGGTGGACTCATTTCACGGACATGTTCCCGTGAGGCGTATGACATAATGCATTCGTCCATCATGTTCATATTTCCAATTTTGCAATTTGGAGCGCTGAGGTTTTGAAAATGGGCTCTGTCAGTTTCTGAGAAATATTGAAACCATATAAACAACTTTTAGCACAGTATGTTATGGTAGTTTGCCGAAATGCCTGCTTAAGCTCTTCTGAAAATTTACTATCGATACCTTTTCTGTGTTTGGTCGATTGTTTATCAATCGACCCAAAGTTATAAGGACAAAACCTCTATCAGTGCTGCAGTCCACATAACTATCATTGATTTGTAGTAAATCCATAAAACTTATTTATAGAATTATATCGCAGTGAGGTCATGGTTACATGTATCTATAGAATCTGGGCTGAAATGGGCAAACAGTGTAGACTCAGATCAGACGCCGCAGAACGCGGCGTCTGATCGGGGTCTATACTGTTTGCTTACAGTGCTGGAATTTAAGGCTCAGACGCCGAAAAACGCCACGTCTGATCAGGGTCTACACGGTTTGCTTACAATACAGGAATTTTAGGCTCAGACGCCGAAAAACGCCACGTCTGATCAGGGTCTACACGGTTTGCTTAAAGTACAAGAATTTAAGGGTGAAACAAAACAGTCTAAGTCCCTGTTCAGGTCCATTTTCCCAATCTACACTCAGAGACAATCGACCAATCAGTACTCTCAGTGCTGTGTTTTTTGGTTATCACAAAACCTCTGTCGGGTGCGTTATAAGCAGGTCTGAGAGTTTAGCTATTTCTAAAGACTGGCCATAAAAATAAAGACAGTCTTTAAATTTATGGACTCACACATCTATGGAAAGCAATGCAAATCTTAAGAATTTTCAAAAATTCGAAATTCGCAGAAAATGAATTATATAAACTTCGTCGTTACATGATGAATTGCATACAGAGAAAGTTTTTTTCTCGAATCTGTTGTCTAATTTCCGAGTATTTATATAAGACGGCTACGAAAGATATTCTTGTTTAGGTTTCTCCCTTCATGCAAGTGTGCCACGCATCAGGTGAAATGTTCCATTGTTTATTGTGTAAGGGAGAAAACCCGAACTACATAAGATCTTGGATTATTAATCAACAAGACAACGGATCATACTCAGTTTTCTGGTATACGCAGATTATCATGCAATAAAGAAGGCTGCGTAACACATGTACTGCGATTTTCGAATTTTTCAAAAATTCTTACATGTATGATTTGCTTTGCTTTCTACAGACACGTGAGTCCATAAATTTAAAGACTGTCTGTATTTTTATTTTATGGACAGTCTTTAGAAATAGCTAAACTCTCTGACCTGATAAGTACGTTTAACTACATGTGACACGGATGCGTTTTTGTAATGTCCTTGAAAAACTTCAATCAGACAGAATCTTCAGTTCACTTTTTGTTACATGTAGGCGTTTATTGTTTCTAAAGACAGACATTATAGCTTTCTGTATTATTCTTTTTGCTGCACCAGGTTAACAGGTACGTGTATTGAACATCAATCTATACCCACCTTTATAAGGAGAAAACTGGGGTTTACAGGGGTATACATTACTTTTCTTATTTCTGCTCCAAGGCATCGGTTACGTCTACTCGTTAGAACCGCCTCATTCAAGCGGCTCCATCACGTGAACAAGTCCGTGAAATGAACACCCCCTTACACCCCACGTTGTATATTCAAAACTGGGGTTTACGGGGGTAAACATTATTTTTCTTATTTTTACTCCAAGACATAGGTTGTGGGTACTCGTCCAAACGCCCTTGTTGAATTTTAACAGATATTTATTTTTTTGTGATATCTCAGGGATGAAAAATGTCAACTCAGTTGCACTTGATACAGATTGAAAGCTTTTCTTCATTGTTTCCACGGGAGACAACTTTGAAGCTTTAGTTCAACAAACACCTTCTCAAAATGTACAGACAGAAATTCCTTTTAGATTAAACCCCATTAGATAAAAAGCTTTTTTTTTTTTTTTTTTTTTTTTTGTAAATCTTGTTACACTGTATCATTTGATCCAACACATGTAAAAAGAGTTCTTATCGCAAGGGCGGGGCCCAGCACGCACACGTCGCTAGGGCAACGTCAAATCAACGTCGGTGCAACGTCGTAGATGTGACGTTGCATAAATAGCATGACGTTGTACCGACATTAAGGTGACGTCACAATTACGTCATGTGCCTGCTGGGGGGGGGGGGGGAGGGGGGGGGGGTTGGGGTGCCTACGCATAAGCGAAGTCTCATCAGAGTCTTTGTTGCTCGCCACCTCGACATAGCTTCGTGTAAGAATCGCGCATCTAGCCATACATGAATTTGCTGCGCACGTGAAGAACATTGCACAAAACATGCTAAAGGGCCTTTTATCTTGGACTCAAACGTGATCGTTTCAGTCATCTAATTGTCACACGAAGTCGCATTCATTAACCGTCTCACGAGACCCGGAATTATTCAGACGTTTAAAAGCAATTATAATATGACCACCATTGAGAAAGGAATTTACGTCATATGCGCTCAAAAACGATTCTGAATCAGATCAGTTTGTCCATTCACAGACTGCTTCCTACTTTGACATTCTGCCTGTCAATACAGAATGCACAGTTTAAGCATTATTTGGACCGCGCAGAAGCCAAAAGTCTAGTTTTTGTTCATACTTGATACGTGTATGATAAGGAATATTTTCTTTGTGAAGCCCTCTGTGAAAGTCAACAACTTTTTCCATTTCTATCTAGAGAAGAATATTATTCATTTGGCACTGTTTAAAAAAGCTGATAACATGTTTTATATCTCATGCATATTACTAGGGTCTTGAAATACTACTTTGGAAGCAAGGAATCCGCCTTGGGAATAAAAAAAAATGTGAAGCGTCCAAGTTTGTCTAGGCCAGCCTTGCTAA
The DNA here is from genome assembly GCA_963580285.1 of Lucinisca nassula. Classification (NCBI taxonomy): domain Eukaryota; kingdom Metazoa; phylum Mollusca; class Bivalvia; order Lucinida; family Lucinidae; genus Lucinisca; species Lucinisca nassula. The sequence continues at coordinate 15,429,893 of OY757017.1, forward strand.
TTTGGCCAATTACGCCTCGATATTTTCAAAATTCCACAATGGAATCAATGCTCCCGGCATGACACTGTATCATCTGCAATGTGATGAAAGACAGGGAAACATCACGAAATCACTCCTATATAATTTTGACCCCCTGGAACCCCACTTTTAAATAGTAAAACTGGGGTTTCCGGGGGTATACCTTATTTTTCTTATTTCTGCTCTAAACTATAGATTGTGGGTACTCGTTAGAAGCGCCTCAATGAAGCGGTTCGAACGAGTGCCCACAATCTATATTTTGAGCAAAAATATGAAAAATATCACAATTTTTCATCATAAAATTTTCATTTTTTCCGCGATAAAGGTGGCAATGTATTTGTATAGGCGTGTTTGCGTAATGTTTGACCCCCTTGAACCCCACTTTTATAGAGGCGGTTCTAACGAGTACCCACAATCTATGTTTTAGAGCAGCAATAAGAAAATATCGCATTTTTTTCATCTTAAAATTCTCCTTTTTTCCGCGGTAAAAGAATAGGTGTGTTTTCGTAATGATAAGCTTTATTCTATAGAAAGCAATATAGAAAGCCTTTGAAAGCAATGAACATTTAAAAAAGTATTCAATTTTTTCTTGAAAAGGCTAGCTAGTTTCGGTCTACTAGGCTTCTTCAGCGACACTAATATTTAAAACGCCCCTGCTTTTAGAATTTGGTTTTGATTTTAAAGACACTTTCAACCAAATGTCAAACAGAGTAGATCCTGATCAGATGTTGTTTTTTTTTTTTTTTTCTTTTTTTTTTCTGAAGCCATCTGATTGTCTGGTTCTTCACTGTTTGCAAAGGTAGGGTATGTCATCGTCCGTGTGATAGAATAATAGACATGCATTTCACTGTTCTAGAACTTACCTTTTGTTTTTAGATGAAAATTTTGCGATTCATTTCTTATTTTGCTCCATAAACAGACCGTGGGAACTAGTTAGAATCCATCTTTGGAAGCTAGACACACATGTACATGAATTAGTACATGCCACCTGCGCAATGAAATTAAACGGTCCGAAATTGGCGGAATGTTCGTTTTAAAACTGAACTGGAAAGATAAAAATCTGAAAGCTTAAATCCAAGACTATTTTTTCAGTGTATGCTTATTCTATCGACCCACTAGTGCTTTCAGTGTTTTGATGATTCTTTTGAGCCCCACATAGCAAATTAATGCACTTACGCATGTTAAGCGACGGATAACGTTAAAAATTTGCGACGATATATTTAGAGGATAACTGCATTGAAAATTGTTGAGGAGGTAAATCGTCGTTATCCCCATTCTAATGCACTCACTTGCTTTTTATGCCCCCCACCCCGAGAATCGTTGTTTCAGTGGGTGGGTGGGGGGCATATATTATTTGCCCTGTCTGTCTGTTTGTCTGTCTGTCCGTCACAAAAACTTTAACCCTGATCATAACTTCAAAAGTATTTGACCTAGCCATATGAAACTTCAAACACTTATTCACCATCACAAGGACTACATTCTGACCAAGGGCCATAACTCTGTTGTCATTTTTGGCTGAACTATCTCCCCTTGAAAATTTGCAAAACTGTCTGTTTGTTTGTTTGTCTGTCTGTCAGCCACAAAAACTTTAACCTTGATCATAACTTCAAAAATGTTTGACCTAGCCCCATGAAACTTCACACACTTATTCGCCATCACAAGGGCTACATTCTGACCAAGGGCCATAGCTCTGTTGTCATTTTTGGCTGAATTATCTACCCTTGAAATTTTGCAAAAACTCAGAAATTGGCTCCCATGGGGTGGGGGGGGGGCATTGGTCACTTATAGTTGTTACAGCTCTTGTTTAATGTTCTTTTTGTCCCAAAACGGCAAGCGCAGTGAGCTGAATAATTATCGGATTTTCGAAAGTATATCACAGCATACACTGTTACAAATTGTTGGCGTTATCCAATCTGACGTCGCGTTACATACGCAAGTGCATTAGAATCTTCTATAGACTATTGGAAACCTAACGTCATCATGTAGCGTCGCTTTCAGTTGGCTGGTATTTGGTTTTATGCAGATCACAACGCTTGCTGCTTTGAGCTAAACGGCACATTTAAAGAAAACAACCGAATAAGTGCATTAGAATTGGGATTTATCATTTGAGCCTCGCCAAGCGAATTTGTGTCTTAGAGCATTCCGTCATGACAAATTTTAACTGCGCATGCCCAGCCATTCAGAGGGGCCAGGGATATGGCTTTCTGTCTGAAGGTTCCTCTTGATTCACTGCTTGTATGAGCGAGCAGCGAAGGTTCTGGCGAGACTGCGCGGATGCGCAGGCTTGCCTGAACCTTCGCTGCTCGCATAGGCGATAAGTACCAAAATCGCTTGACGGGGCCCATTTGGAGAGGCAAATCGTCGGGTTCGTCGCAGATGCCGGTTTGCGCCTTCGCTAGCGCGTTGCCGTAACACGAAATTTCCGACCATATTACCGCCGACTAATCTCCAGAAATGACAATTATAATACAGTTCTCCCCTTATTTTTTCTGCACTGCATTATTAATTATTTCAGTCGAAAAAGCGATTTTGTAAATTGTTTGATCTAAAATGAAATTATATTTCAATAATTACCTTTATTACCACATCTCTTGATATTGGCTTCTCCAGACTTTCGGATGAGTCTTTAAACCGAGGTCCCGTCTCCGTATGACCTTAGCTGTTGGTGGGACGTAAAACTCAAACACTCACTCACATCTCTTGATATATTTTGACGATTGGCTGGTGGTATGTTTTTTTGTACAATTACTATTTTAGTTGTTGTGATAATACACTCTAGAACTAAGTTCACGTGACTTTCATCACAATAAAAAATGACTTAAGGTAGGTCTTGTCGATGAACGAAGTATATTTAGCGACTGACTGGAGTATTAACAAAACTTTTGCCCCTCGGCGCCGTGGACGACTTAATGCACGTTCGCCCTCGGCCTCGGACCGTAGAGTGCATCAGGTCGTCCACAGAAGCCCGGGCAATAGTCTGGACTATACAGGTGCCCCAAGCTGCCATGGAATACATATACTAATGAATTTTGCCTCTGGAAAGCCATTTGGCAAAATGAAAGTTTATGTGGGCACAAAAATCATCTCGTTTCCTTCTCCGTATAATTCATACCATTGAAAACCCGACTCTCTACAGAGAAATGTGGTGTATACATTCATTATTCTTGCCCAAAACCATAATTGGGCCCCGTAAAGCGATTTTGGTACTTATCGCCTATGCGAGCAGCGAAGGTTCAGGCGAGCCTGCGCATCCGCGCAGTCTCGCCAGAACCTTCGTTGCTCGCTCATACAAGCAGTGAATAAAGAGGAACCTTCCGACAGAAAGCCATATCCCTGGCCCCTCTGGATGGCTGGGCATGCGCAGTTAAAATTTGTCATGACGGAATGCTCGAAGACCCAAATTCGCTTGGCGGGGCTCATATATTGTGGGTCGTCGTCAGGTCCCCATACACTAAGTTTTCTTCTTGCACAAAACCATGGAATGTGGATACTCGAAAGAACCCCTTCATTAAAGCAGCTCGACATGCACCTAAAATTTATGTACATGTAAATACATGAAGCTGAAATAAGAAATAAATACCGGATCTTCACCAGAAATATCACTTTTGAAGACATATAAAATGCACTATACCACACGTGTGTAATTGTTAGTTTATTTGCTTATCAGGTTTATCCGAGCATTTTCAAGTTGCCATGCAACGGTTTGAAACGCATTTACTAAAGACGCGGCATGTGGAAAACTGAAATTAGTTGGAAGATAATTAGTGTTCTCTACTTTTCGTCACGTTCATGTGCGCAAAATGAAAATACGAGGTTCCTTCAATAAGTATCTGGCCTTACTTACTTAGAGTCGCGCATTTCTGCCACTTTCGATCACGAAAACACGCCCATATAATTTAGACTCCCTTGAAAAATAGAAGTGTAGGTAATGATCAGGAATCGATACAATTAACCCACAGCTCCCATCAGAGACACCAAAGGGAAAGAAACACAAACACGAAACAACAGACCTTAATGGAAACATCAATAGCGGAAACCCAAAAGGATAGTTACTCTCCCACAAAATGGCCAACAGGCTATCAAATATAAAATAAGATAAGCGACACAGACACCCAAAGACAAACCATAACAAATATAATTTTTTGTTTTGTTTTATTTGAGGTTTAATGTCCCCGTCAACACTGTAAAGGTCATTTTGGAGACGTTGCTTCCAATTTTGTGGGACTTTTACCCGACATTGAGATGAAATGACATCTCAAGCCCTGTCGCCAAATGAAACCAATAGGGTTTATTAGCATGGACGGTCCGCGTGGAAGCATCATGCAGCCCATATATTTCTTCAAGCCCCTATTGGCGGAGGCCGCATAACAAATATAAACCACGAGAGATGAACTGCCTTGGAACAGTCAGAGGAAACGAATTCAACTGGGGGCGGGGGTGGGGGGGGGGGGGGGTGAGGGAGCTTAAATCAATTTTACGTGGCCACAATCCTCGCCCTTACTTCCGTCGCGATTAAGACAAATAATTTGTTCAGTCCACATGAAGGCTTCCTAACTCATCAGTGCAACATTTCCGTGAACACAAAAATCAAACAACCAAAGAGATGAAACAACGGTGAGGACTCGACAGCAAGAAACCCCTGAAATGCTGGAGCAAAAGAAAACCAACAGTTAGACTCCGATGGGCCCCACTTTAATGAGTAAACCTTATTTGTTTCTTATTTCAGCTCTAAATTTTGAAATTTCATATTTTTTTCCCTTTTTTTTTTTCGTTTTTAGGCGGTACAAATTACGATGTATTTGTATAGGCGTGTTTTCGTAATCATTCGCTTTCGCCTGTCCTTCTTTACTAGTCCCCTTAGATCTTCAATAGTGACGTCATCAATTCAGTAGCGTTCACATGTCTTCCACTACGGTGCTCGTCTTCCAACGTTACCCGACCGCGTTTAAAATCAAACCATCCTCTTTTAACAGTTGAATATGAAGGAGCAGTCTTTCGGTAGACGTCACACAATTCCTCATATTTATTTTTCGTTCATCTTTTTTTTTTTTTTTCAAAAACAGGTATCTACATGTAATCACTGCTCTCTACTCAATTTGTGAAGAAAGGTCGCTAACACTGACACCTGCCATGACGGACTACAGATACTAGACTGACCAATTAAATTCTGTGTTATCATGTATAAGCCATTGATGTGTAAATGTGAAAAGCGTGCACTTGCCACGGGTTATGCAACGCCATATTTTCCAGTTCTGTGCTGTATTCCTTGCTTCCAAAGGATAACCCTTTCTAGAACATATTTAACGTCACTACAGCTGGTGTCTGGGAATGTGTGGCGGCCGTAAAATGTCTCCCTGCCCTGCATCATAGTGTAGTTATATTTTCTTGTCCTTTGGGATAGTTGATTCCTTTGTGTAATTTTAAATTATTTGCGGGTCACTGATGAGGCCTAATTGGCCGAAACTAGCTAATCTGGCCCTGAAAACATTTACACGCCATATTTTCCAGTTCTGTGGTGTATCCTTGCTTCCAAAGGAAAACCCTTTCTAGAACATATTGTAACTGGGTTAGGCCAGTTAAACATATTGAACGACCCTCGTACACCACCTGATGGTCTGAGACCCGATATAATTCTAAGATATGCAGCGTAAATGTCAATGACACTTTAACTGTTAATAATTGCTGCAGACGCTCCCAAAGTTCTATTTTGCAACTGGGAATAAAAGCAAAAACATGAACCATGCCTTGAGAAAATTAACCCATATATGACAATGGAATATTCCATCCAGTAAGTTTGGAGTGGACCATTTCCAATTATAGGGGTGTCAGGTTTGTTATTGCTTGTAGGAAATTTTACAAAAATGAGTGTTCTTTAAGCAAATAGTGAAGACACAGATCAGACGCCGCGTTTTGCGGCGTCTGATCTGTGTCTGCACTGTTTGCCAATGTCCCAGAAAAGGGCCGCGAGGCATATATGGGTTAATTGTGTTACCTGCAAGCAGCAAATCTGCAGATTGGACTGCGTGGACGTGTTCGCTGCCGCCGCACATCAACAATAATAATAAGATATAAGCGAAGATTCAGGTATAGACTGTGTGTACTCGTTAGAACCGCCTCGATAAACAATCGAGGCGGTTCTATCGAGTACCCACAATCTATAGTTTAGAGCAGAAATAAGAAAAAATATAACAATTTTTCATCTTAAAATTATCATTTTTGGCGATACAGGTTACAATGTATTTGTATCACCACGTGAACAAGACTGTGAAACGAACACCCCTTTAAACCCCGCTTTATAGAGAAAAAATGGGGTTTACGGGGGTATACCTTATTTTTCCTTATGACTTATTCGATACACAGGTTGGGGGTACTCGTTAAAACCGCCTCAATGAGGCGGTTCAAACGAGCACCCACAACCTACGTTTGGTACATGAAAAAGAGAAATATCAAACATCTTCATCAGGAAAGGAGCCATTTTGTAGAAGGAACATCGCGAAAACGTGCCTATATAATTTTGACCCCCTCGAACCCCACTTTTATATAGCAAAACTGGGGTTTAAATGGGTAAACCATATTTTTCTCATTTCTACTTTAAAACATAGGTTATTGGTACTCGTTAGAACCGCCTCGATGAGGCGGTTCTAACGAGTGCCGACAATCTATGTTTTGAGCAGAAATAATAAAAATATCGCAATTTTTCATTTAAAAAATGTTTTTTTTTTTTTTTTTTTTTTTCGGCGGTAAAATTTAACCTGTATTTGTAAAGGCGTGTTTTCGGAATGAAATGCACTATGTCACACGGAGTTACGGACGTGTTATTGTAGTGAGGCGCTAACGGGCCTCCGTGGCCTAGTAGATAAGAGCGCTGACTCTTAGTCATTAGGTCTCTCACCGCCGTAGTATCGAGCCTCGCTCGAGCCACGTGTGAGACGCCAAGTTCTGCAACGGAAGGTCAGGTGGTTTTTCTCCGGGTACTCCGGTTTTCGCCCTCCTCTGATTAACGATCGGCTCGATATGAGTGAAATAATCTTGAAAGGGCCGTAAAACCAAAACCAAAAAAAAAAAAAAAAAAAAAAAAAAATGTAATGAGGCGCGTTTCCGTAATGCAAATTTATGTACATTTAGGCCATATATGTTGCATTGCCGTATATTGTCTTTATATCAAGCACGTGTTTGTTCCTCATGCGTACATGTATTATTCTGTTTTCTCTGTCTCCTGATTCAATTGTCTTTTGTTTGTTTGTTTGATTTGAGGTTTAACGTCCCCGTCAACACTGTATAGGTCATTTTGGAGACGTTTCTACCAATTTGTGGGACTTTTACCCGACATTGAGATGAAATGGCATCTCAAGCCCTGTTGCCCAATGAAACCAATTGGGTTTCTAAGCATGGACGGTCCGACTCGCACCGCTTTGCCTGGGCAGGCTTAGATCTTCTAAGCGGTTTACCAGTACTCATGTGCGGTCGGATTCAGCTCTGCGTAGCAGCTACATGCAATCAATCTATTTCTTCAAGCCAAGCGATGGCGGGGAGCCTGTGATGGAATTGTCAGTCAGTGTTCTGTGACTCGCATTTCTTGGTCATTTGACATTTGAATTTTGTAGACTAAAGCACTGCTGATAAAATGTCTCAAACAGATTCCATACCAAATTCGGGAAGATGTTTCAGACAGACTCAAAGCTTTTGATTTATTTCATGAGAGTGGCCAAATCCTTTCTATAATTAATTTCACGAGAAGAATTTTATGACACCATTTTGCAGTGTCCTTTACATTTTTGTACGCACACGTGTCATACAATGCAATGCATTTTGTTGCATATTTCTAAGCCCCAACTTTTCTGATGATAACAGTGATAACGTTTGTTTTCCATTGATTTCTGCTGCAAATATATATTGTAGGTGTGCTCGATGAGGTGTTTCCAACGGGTACACACCATCTTTTCATTTGAACAAGAACAAAAAAAAAAAAAAAAAAAAAATATATATATATATATATATATATATATATATATATATATATATATATATATATATATATATATATATATATATATATATATATATATATATATATATATATATATATATATATTATAGACGATCTTGCACGAGTGTTGATGTATTGTTGAATCAATCAAACAAATTGATACAAAATGGATAAAATACGAGGCATTTCCGAGCATTTTATCCCTTTCCCACGACCAGAATCAGCCATGAACACGGATGAAAGATTCTATTTATAATCTGACATTTGTTTGTTTGTTTGATTTGAGGTTTAACGTCCCCGTCAACACTATTTAGGTAATTTTGGAGACGTTGCTTCCAATTTTGTGGGACTTTTATCCGACATTGAGATCAAATGACATCTCAGTCCATACCGCCCAATGAAACCCATAGGGTTTATAAGCATGGACTGGCCGACTCGCAGCAATTTTCCTGGGCAGGTTTAGACGTTCTAAGCAGATTACCAGTTCTCATGTGCGGTCGGTATCAGCTCTGCGTGGAAGCATCGTGCAGCCAAAATTTGACATTTTATTCACGATTTTTTTTAACAAAAATGCCAAATATTCCGCCATAAGTAAATGGAACGGCATTAAGGACATCGTACGCGTCACATTACTGGCGTATCTAACTAATTTTGCATATTCAATCCATTAATGGATTACCAAGTTTAATATACTGCGTTATTACGTTATCAGACGCGACGTCATAATTTGGCCCCGTCAAGCGATTTTGGTACTTATCGCCTATGCGAGCAGCGCAGGTTCAGGCGAGCCTACGCATCCGCACAGTCTCGCCAGAACCTTCGCTGCTCGCTCATACAAGCACTGAATCAAGAGGAACCTTCAGACAGAAAGCCATATCCCTGGCCCCTCTGAATGGCTGGGCATGCGCAGTTAAAATTTCTCATGACGGAATGCTCGAAGACACAAATTCGCTTGGCGGGGCTAAATATTATGATAAATATCGTTTCAAAACCCTGCTTATCGCTCTTCAATGTTATCGTGGTCGTGGGTTTTCATGGCACGGACTCGTTAACTTAACATTGCGATAAAAATATCTCCGAAATGGCTATTTTTCTGATGAAAATTTGTGATATTTTTCTTACTCATTCTGCAAACATAGATTGTGGGTGCTCGTTAGAACCTCTTTGAGGCGGTTCTAACGAGTACTCACAACCTATGTGTTCAAACATAGATTGTGGATGCTCGTTAGAACCGCCTCATTGAGGCGGTTCTAACGAGTACCCACAACCTATATATGTGTTGGAGCAGAAATAAGAATGTATACCCTCGTGCATGTAAACCCCAGTACTCTCTATCTAAAGTGGGGTTTAGAGGGTTGTTCATTTCACGGGCTTGTTCGCGTGATGAAACTGCTGGTTTATTGGGAAAATGTTAGAAATGCGTCATTTGACCGACAAATGCAGGTTGGTCACGTCTCAGCGGAATTAATTCTATCCTAATGATATTGTGAATTGAGTTTATCTACTGGAAATGTAATTTATCTTGATACAGTCTTGCTCACCTATAATCTTAAAAAAAATAGGTTTGTTTTGGTTGTTACACAAAACGTGCGTCTGAACACCTACATTCCATGTACTTTAGGCGAGCAAATAAATCCGGTGAAACGCCATTATGTGCAAGACCCGTTTCCAACCCGACAAACCTTAATTGAATTTTGATACATGTACATATTGCTGACATTACGAAAGCACGCCTATACAAATATATTGTAAATTTTACTACCGAAAAATGAAAATTTTCAGATGCAAAATTTCGATATTTTTCTTATTTCTGCTCAGAACATACATTGGGGATACACGTTAGAACCGCCTCGACGAGGCGGTTCTAACGAGTACCTACACTCTCTGTTTTTGAGCAGAAATAAGAGAAATAATATATAGCACTGCAAACCCCAGTTTTACTATACAAGAGGGTCATGATGGCCCTGGATCGCTCACCTGATCCATAGAGTAACAAGTGGGCCCCGGGGAGGGCCATTATTAACCCCAGGGCGTTAATGTGCGTAATGTTGAGGGAGGTCTAAAAAGGTGAAGCTTCATACCAAATATCAACAAAGGCTATAATTTGAACAATCTTGGCAAAGGTCCACTAGGCGAAGCTACACACCAAATATCAAAGACCTGGACCTTGCGGTTTCAGAGAAGAAGCTTTTTAAAAACATTCCCTACATAAGCCTATGTAAAACCAAATGGCCCCAGGGCAGGGGCATTTTTGGCCTCAGGGCCTTAATTTAAACAATCTTGATAGAGGTCCACTCGATGAAGCTTCACACCAAATATCAAAGACCTGGGCCTTGCTGTTTCAGAGAAGAAGATTTTCAAAGATTATCTCTACATATGTCTATGTAAACCCAAAGGCACCGGGGCGGGGGCATTTGTGGTCCGAGGGCTATAATTTGAACAATCTTGGAAGAGGTCCACTAGATTAAGCTCCATACCAAATATCAAAGACATTGGCCTTGCAGTTTCAGAGAAGAAGATTTTTAAAGATTTCCCTATATAACTTCTATGTAAAGCCAAAGGGTTTCGGGCGGGGCATTTTTGGCCCCAGGGCTATAATTTGAACAATCTTGATAAAGGTCCACTAGATGAAATTTCACACCAAATATCAAAGACCTAGGCCTTGTGGCTTCACAGACGACGATTTTTAAGGTTTTCCCTATATAAGTCTATGTAAAAACAAAGGGCCCCGAGGCAGGGGCATTTTTGGTCTCAGGGCTATAATTTGAACAATCTTTGTAGAAGTCCACTAGATGAAGCTTCATTCCACATATCAAAGACCTAGGCCTTGTGGTTTCAGAGAAGAAGAGTTTTCAAGATTGTCTCTGTATAAGTCTATGTTAAACCAAAGGGCCCCGGAGCGGGGGAATTTTTTGCCCCAGGGTTATAATTTGAACAATCTTTGTAGAAGTCCACAAGATGATGCTTCATACCAAATATCAAAGACCTGCTGGGCCTTGCGGTTACAGAGAAGAAGATTTTTCAAGATTTTCCCTATATACAGATAAGATTGAGAAGAACTTTACAGCGCACACGCATTTGTTTCGCATTTGTAACGCGCGAGATTCGCACTCGTGATTCACGCGTTTCACTTGCGAATGGCATATTAGCCAATCAATTGCTTTTATGAATAACGCGATACTGCGTGTAAATCGCGATTGTTGACCAACCAATCAAACATGAGTGTCGAAAACGCAGTTAGTGCACATTCACAGACTGCTTCGCGTTTCAAAAGCAACCTATCAGTACCGCGCAACTATTTCACACTTATCCTTTTTTTGTTTCTTTTTTGTATTTCTTCAATTTTTACTTATTCCTGATATTGTTTTCAGTTTGAGCATAACAAATCTGGCGGACTAGTCAATTATCCATTTACATTTGCCTGGGGGTAAAGGGTAAAATACAGGTACTGAGTCGTGATTGAAGTTGACTGTCAAAATGCAGGATGTTTATTGACCTAAAGTTTTATGACACCCAGGTGCAACTGGGGGGCTATAAAGATAGTTGTTTAAAACAACATCTCATTATCGCCATTTATTCTAGATGTCCGAAATAATCAATGTTCTTTCACTCACAGAAGCGGCCCAATTTTAAATTAATCATTTTTGTATTTTTCATTTATTTTGTTTAATTAACTCGGAGAATCAAGTTGCGTTTTCTTCGATATTTGTTTGGAAATGACTGAACCTTTTGCATAAAATGTAGGCCCTGATCAGAGGCCTACGTCTGCTGCGTCTGATCTGGGTCTGCATGGCTTTTGCCATTTGGCAACAAATGGAACCTTCCACCTTGTTAATAGAGCAAGTCTATTTCAAAATTAAAGAGTATGACGTTTTGTTTTCTTTGTTTATTTTGGCAAACCGAGTAGGTCCTGATCAGACGCCTACTTTTGCTAGGTCTGATCTGGATCGGCACTTTATTTTGCCATTTGGCGTCAACTGGGATCTTTCACATTGTAAAAAGCACAAGATCGTTTCAAAATTTAAGAGTTTGAGGGTGTGTTTTCTTCAAAATTTATTTTGAAAATATCTGAAGCTTTTTTAAATAATGTAGGCCCCGATCAGGTGCCTTTTTCTGTTGCGTATGATCTTGGTCTGCACAGTTTGCTAATTGGCGCCAAATGGCATCTTCCACTTTGTAAATAGCAAAAACCATTTCGAAATATAAGAGTGTGAGGTTGTCTTTTCTTCAAAATTTCCGAAATAATTGATGTTCCGTCACTCACTGAAGCAGCTGATTTATTTAATTATTTATTGCTGTAATTTTCATTTATTTTGTTTTCATTAACGCATTTGTTTTACCAAATGGAATTTTCCACCAAACATACAATTTTATTTATTTTTTTTTTTGAAATTTATTTGGGAAATAACTGAACATTTCGTAATCTTCTATAATCTAGGCCCTGATCAGACGCCTACTTCTCCTGCGTCTGACCTGGGGCATTTTTACTATTACCATTTTCCCCATTTTCTTCAAAATTTTATAAATTTGGAAAAAAATGCCTAAACTTTTTGCAAACAGTGTTGTTCCTGACCAGACGCTAATTCTGTTGCGTTTTATCTGGGTTTGCACTTTTTTGCCAATTGTTAAATGGAATCTTCCACCTTGTAAATAGCACAAGACAAGTTCAAAATTTAAGAGAGTAAGGTTGTGTTGTTTTCAAAAATATTATGAAAATGTCTGAAGCTTTTGGAAGCAATGTAGGCCCTGATCAGACGCCTAGTTTTTATGCGTCTGAACTGGGCCTGCACTGTTTGCCATTTGGCGCTAAACTTTATGAACTTTAAGAAATGTGCGTATTTCAGCCTTTACCTTTTCCTTATTTTTATTTATGGGCTTATATATACATTTATTTGTCTATGATCCAAACAGACACTGTTGGAACTTCATTGCGAAAATACGCCTATACAAATCTATTGATTTTTTTACCACCAAAACTGAACATTTTCCGTTATTTTAATATTTCTGCACACGACATAGGTTGTTGTACTCGTTAGAACCGATTCGACGAGGCGGTTCTGACGAGTACCCACAATCTATATTTTGTGCAGAAATAAGAAGAATATATACCCCCTTAAATTCCAATTTTACTATTCAAAAGTGGGGATTAGCGGGGTCAAATATGTATAGGTGTGTTTCAAGATGTGTTAGAAACACCATAAACACCCATTAAATGGCGGTTCTGATGAGCGCCCACAAACAAGTAAATAGACGTGAATTGTCAAACAAATATCCCAGGATAAACGATTTCCCTACACCATATGCATCAGAATACCCCGAGTGTTTATTATCTCTAAACTGCCAGTCATTAGGGTGTTATGCAATCCAAAATATGTCTTTAAATGTAAATATTATTGTGTGTGTTTATCCGAAGAAATCACTACTAATAAGAGAGGCCAAAAGCGCCATTAATTTGTGAATGAATAAAATAAAAAATAAAGAATATTGGTCAAACATACGAGCTAAGAGGATTTTGATTGGTCCGTGCTCTTTCGCATTCACGCGGTTTATCTTCGCTTACCTGTCTTATTCTTATTGGTTGGAATTCTCTCGCAAAGAAACGCGTATTGAGTTAACCTAACGCGTTACGAATAATCACTTTCATTGGCTGATATTAAACGCGTTGCAATCGCGTATAAACGCGATGAACCGCGTATTGAAACCCGAAAATTTTACACGCCCGCAAAGCGCGTATGTCCCGCGGACAAAACGCGAAAATGGTTAGGTTCTTCTCGAGCTTATCTGTAAGCCCATGTAAAACCAAAGGGCCCCGGGGCGGGGGCTTTTTTGGCCCCAGCACTATAATTTGAACAATCTTGGTACATGTAGGGGTCCACTAGATGAAGCTTCATACCAAATATCAAAGACCTGGGCCTTGCGGTTTCAGAGAAGAAGATTTTTAAATATTTTCCCTATATAATCCTATGTAAAACAAAGGGACCCGGGGCGGGAGCATTTTTGGCCCTAGTCCTATAATTTGAACAATCTTAGTAAGGGTCCACTAGATGAATCTTCATACCAAGTATCAAAGACCTGGGCCTTGCGGTTTCAGACAAGAGGATTTTTAAAGAGTTTCCCTATATAATCCTATGTAAAATCAAAGGGACCCGGGGCGGGGTTTGTATTGGCCCCAGCACTATAATTTGAGCAATCTTGGTAGGGGTCCACTAGATGAAGCTTCATAACAAATATCAAAGACCTGGACCTTGTGGTTTCAGAGAAGAAGATTTTTTTAAGTTTTCGGTGAAAAAATCTATTTTTGGCTCCTGTCACCTACATGTGCAACAGACCGGAACCATTTGAACAACTTTGAAAGGAGACCACTTAAGGATCATTCCTGTGAAGTTTGGTCAAAATCCGATTAGTGGTTTAGGAGATGTCGTTTGAAGAAATTGTTAACGGACGGACGTACGCACGTCCGCACGACGGACGAAAAGCGATCCCAAAAGCTCACCTCGTCACTACATGATAGGTGAGCTAATAAAAGTAGGGTTTAAGGGGGTCAAATTAATATAGGCGTGTTTTCGTGATGGAAATGGGACTTCACAAAACCACGCATTATAATTCTGACCCCCTTATAAAGTAAACTGGGGTTTAAAACGTCTCCCCGTACATCAACCATAGTGCAGTTTATATTTTACTTTTGGTCCTTTAATTGAGATCAGCGTGAATATTCTGAGAAATCAGAAATAAATTATTGGTTTAGACTCATATTCTAGACAGGTTTTTTATTATTTGGACCCCATTTTGATTTATATCAGTCTTTGAATCGACTGCCTATTCGAAATTCGCAAAATTGCATTATGTTTCCTCTGGCTTTCTTTGCCGGATCATTACAGGGTCACTGATGAGGCTTTTCTAGCCGAAAGTACGTAGTATGACCCATCTTCTTTCTTATGAATGTTTTCATTGCTCTTAAAGGAACTCATTTTTGATTTTTATTTACTGGGGTTAACCTTATTTTTGTTTCTGCTCTGAAACAGGCGGTTCTAACGAGTACACGCAATCTATGTTTTGAGCAGCAATATGAGAAATATCACACTTTTTCATGTTTCGGCGGTAAAATTTACAAAATATTTGTATAGGGGTGTTTTCGTAAGGCGTAAAAAATAGCCGTGTTTCCGCTAACATGCTGAAGCAACTTTTGGTCGGTAGGTAGGAGAAACCTTTTTTATTATTTCTCGGTAAAAAAAAAGTCGGTTCTGTACTTTTAATGTTTTTTTTTTTTTTTTTTTTTTGGGGGGGGGGGGGGGGGGATGGGGGTGGGGGGGGGGGGGGTTGTATACGTGTTTTGTTGATAAAATTGTCATGTTGAGATTTGCACTATATATCAATTCATTTTAGATGCTCAAAAATGTCAGCTCTGTATTTTGGAAGCCGGGTTCTAAATGGCACAAATTACAAACATGTACTTATAACCCCAAAACCAGTGCTTCAGCTGAAGTGCACGACCCGCCGGGTGCTTTTAGCTTTATGAGTGTTACCATTTATGGGTATGGCGGCCATTTTGGTCATGTGACCTGGACCTAAAACGGTTCCCCAAATAAATGCGCCTTATCGTAAGGAGCAAAAATATATCTTATACTTTAGTACTGTATTCTGAATCGTTTGCAGG
Organism: Lucinisca nassula; assembly: GCA_963580285.1. Taxonomy (NCBI): domain Eukaryota; kingdom Metazoa; phylum Mollusca; class Bivalvia; order Lucinida; family Lucinidae; genus Lucinisca; species Lucinisca nassula. The sequence continues at coordinate 15,445,552 of OY757017.1, forward strand.
ATAAAATGCATTCTCACTTTTCCAATACAAAAGCATATGTGTCGAAGTTTGACCTTGGAACAAAGAAGATCAAGGTCAACCCAGGGTCACCATTTTAGCAATTTATGATGGGCCTACGTCCCAGATGCTATTTATCTAGTTTCGTGGAAATCTGCCAAGTGGTTCTGGAGAAGAGTATTTTTGAAGGGTTTTAACCATGTATGGCTTTGCGGCCATTTTGGTCATGTGACCTGGACCTCATGAGCAAATTTTGGTTTCCCCCATCCCATAGAGGCTCCATATGAAATTAGTCTTCAATCGGCCGAACGGTTTCCGAGAAGAAGCAGTTCGAAAATGTTCACATTTTTCGCCTCGGCGAGGCTATACTAAATGGAATGTAATATTTCGCAAGTTCATTAATAAGATCTCATTGATATCTATCAGTATGCCAAAATTGTTTAAATATTCCAAGCGGTTAAGTCACTATCACCAATTTTCACAAACGGGTTAAGGGCGGACAGACAGTTCCCCCATCCCATAGAGGCTTCATATGAAATTTGATTTCAATCGGCCCAACGGTTTCCGAGGAAGAGCAGTTCGAAAATTTTCACATTTTTCGCCTCGGCGAGGCTATACTAAATGGAATGTTACATTTCGCAAGTTCATTGGTTAGATCTCATTGATATCTATCAGTATGCCAAAAATTGTTTAAATATTCCAAGCGGTTAAGTCACTATCACCAATTTTCACAAACGGGTTACGGACGGACCCAAAGAAGGTCAAGGGTCACCATTTTAGCAATTTATGATGGGCCTACGTCCCAGATGCAATTTATCAAGTTTCGTGGAAATCTGCCCAGTGATTCTGGAGAAGACTATTTTGAAGGGTTTTTACCATATATGGCTTGGCGGCCATTTTGGTCATGTGACCTGGATCCCATGAGCAAATTTTGGTTTTCCTATCCCATAGAGGCGCCATATGAAATTTGACTTCAATCGGCCCAACGGTTTCCGAGGTAAAGCAGTTCGAAAATTTTCACATTTTTCGCCTCGGCGAGGCTATACTAAATGGAATGTAATATATCGCAAGTTCATTGGTTAGACCTCATTGATATCTATCAGTATGCCAAAATTGTTTAAATATTCCAAGGGGTTAAGTCACTATCACCAATTTTCACAAACGGGTTACGGACGGACAGACAGACAGACCATATATGGCTTGGCGGCCATTTTGGTCATGTGACCTGGACCCTATGAGCAAATTTTGGTTTCCCCCATCCCATAAAGGCTCCATATGAAATTTGACTTCAATCGGCCCAACGGTTTCCGAGGAGAAGCAGTTCGAAAAGTTTCACATTTTTCGCCTCGGCGAGGCTATACTAAATGGATTGTAATATTTCGCAAGTTCATTGGTTATATCTCATTGATATCTATCAGTATGCCAAATTTGTTTAAATATTCCAAGCGGTTGAGTCACTATCACCAATTTTCACAAACGGGTTACGGACGGACAGACTGACAGACTGACAGAATGACCGAATGACAGAATGACACGGTGATTTTAGGGAACTCTTAGAAATCAACCGACTTCAGTCGGTTGCTTTTTCTGCGGGTCCTGCAATTACTATGCGAAAATGCAAAGTCGACACTGGGTAGGGTAGGAAATTGAAAATGGTAGGGTCGGTGTTTCAATTTTAATTTTGTTCTTTTATTGATAAAAATAGTAGAGTCGGTGTGTTTGTGTGTGTGGGGAGGGGGAGGGGGGGGGGGTGAAGCAGGGTCGGTCGGGTTAGCTGAAATACGGCTGTTTTCCTTCAGGCCTAATGAAATAAATTCGGTGAAAGCCATTGTGTGCAAGACCTGTTTCCAAGCCAGCAAAATTAATTGAATTCTTGCGAATGATACATTTTACTGAAACGGAAGATGTATGAGAACATTGAGCAGTAAAGAAATCATCTATTCCCTAACATTTTGGATGTTTCAAAGAATAAGATGCAATAAAGAATCCCAGTAATGGTTATTATTAATCAAAAGTGTATTAGCACCAATGCATATAAAGCAGCCCGCATCACACCAATTGTCTAAATGTTTATACGACGTTGGCCCCAGACAAATAAGAAGGGTGATATGTTTTAGGAATAAGAACCGCCGGTTTCAAATAGAGGTCCTATATTTTAAGGTTTAAATCATTTGCAAGAAAAGCAAATCAGGGGATAACTGTATCCAAAATTGTCATTTGGGGAGGTAAATCGGTGGGATTACGGTCAAAAATTTCCTTTTACGGCGACGCGCCATTTTCAATACAGTTATTCCCATTCTAATGCATTTATTCGGTTGTTTTCTTAAAAAGTGTGTTTTTGCTCAAAACGGAAAGCACTGTGAGCTGCGTATAACCAAATACCAGCCAATGGAAAGCGGCGTTACATTATGACGTCGGGCAGAATATACTGTCACAATTTTTTTACCTTATCCAATCAGTGCATTAGAATGAAGATTTTACTCTCACTATCAGAAATGGTAGTACTCGAGTTTTCATAGTCCATAGTCAGCTAGCATCAGCTATGGTCACGCCAAAAAATCATAAATCTCGCTTGAAAAAAGTTCAATGTTCCTTCAGTAGTAAAAACGGGAAAATGAGATTATGCTGGATTAAAACATGCCATGAAATGGATGTTTTCGTTCGCCGCGGGTCATTACTGTGGAGAGTCGAGCCCTGTGATGCAGTGGTAAAGCATCGAATTTGAGATCGAATGGTAGCCGGTTCGATCCTCGCAAGCGCCACGTGTTGTTTCCTTGAGCAATTAAGAAACTTTATCCACATTGCTTAGTATTGGTTCCTACCGAGGAAAAGAGGGCCACACGGAAGCCTGATTAGTAATAGTACTAAATATGTTACCCTCTATAAATAAGGTCGATTATTATTATTAGTAGTAGTAGTAGTATTAGTAGTAGTAGTAGTAGTAGTAGTACAGCCAAAAGAACAAGCAACAAGGCCAAATGCGGAACATTACTCCAACAACCTTACAGTACAGTAAAATTCCACTATTAAGACTACCTTAAATTAAGACTAAAATGGAAGTGGATGGTCAGGAATCGATACAATTAACCCATAGCTGCCATCAGAGACACCTAAGGGAAAACAACACAAACATGAAACCACAGACTATAATAGAAACATCAATAGCGGAAAGCCAAAAGAAAAGTTACTTTCCCGCAAAATGGCCAATAGGCTATCCAAAATAAAATAATATAAGCGACACAAACACCCAAAGACAACCCATAACAAAAATAAACCGCGACAGAAGAACCGCTTTGGAACGGTCAGTGGAAACGAATTCCACTGGGGCTTAAATCGATTTTACGTGGCCACAATCCTCGCCCTTACTTCCGTCGCAATCTGTTTTTAAAAGCTTACTGAGAAGGTTTCAGTTATTCTTTCTGTGCGTTTTCCACACCTAGTGTCTCCTATTACAATACCACCTTAGAGACTGTTCAAAAGTGGTCTTTAAGACCACTTTCGAACAGTGTCAAAGGTGGTCTTAATATAGGAATTTTACTCTATATAAGCTTGGTGAACACTCCCAGAAATTAATCTTGTGGAAATTTGTAAGAATCGTCGTCGCGTCGAGACGGCTCTATCAAATGTCTATGGCTTCTATTTCTTAATGTTTATGTAAAAGGAGTTTGTCTGTATCACCGAAATTTGCTAGCATTAATCCGGTCGGCTTGATTTTAATATGCCCAGATGTCAATAAAATTACAATAACACACCGTACGGTATAGTGCAGTCTTTCATTTCTCCAAAATGGCTACTTTTCCGATACAAATTTGTCTTATGTTTCTTATTTATACTCCGATCATAGGTTATGGGTGCTCGATAGAACCGCCTCGCGGTTCTATCGAGTACCCACAACATATGTCTTGGAGGAGAATTAAGAAAAATAACAAATGCTCGTGTAAAAGCCAGTTTTCTCTATATAAAGGGGGGTTTAGAGGGGTGTTTATTTCATTACGGTAAAACACCCGTGCGACATCTCCAAAATGGCTACTTTTCTGATGAAAATCCGTGATATTTGTCTTGCAAATATTGCAAACATAGGTTGTCGGTTCTCGTTAGGGTTCCAAAGAGTACCCATAACGTAACCTATGCCTTGGAGCAGAAATGAATACCCCGTAAACACCAGTTTTCTCTATATAAAGTGGGGTTTAGGCGGGTATTCATTTCACGATCTTGTTCATGTGATGTCATAGACTTTATCACGTGATGGGGATAAGCTCTATGACGAGAAAGACAGTATCAGCACATTAAAATGTCCGCGCAATGAGGTCCCCTCCAACCCCCACTTTATATAGAGAAAAGTGTGGCTTGCGGAGTCATCCCTTATTTTCCTTATTTCTGCTCCAATACAAAGATTATGGGTGCTCGAAAGAATGGTTCTAACGAGCACACACAACCTATGTTTAGAGTATAAATAACAAAATTATTACACATTTTTTTTCAGCAAAGATAACCGTTCTGGGTGTATGTTTTTGTTTGTTTGATTTAATGTTTAACCTCCCCGTCAACACAGTATAGGTGATTTTGGAGACGTTGCTTCCAATTTTGTGGGACTTTTACCCGACATTGAGATGAAATTACATCTCAAGCCCTGTTGCCCGATGAAACCAATAGTGTCTGTAAACATTAGGCGGCCCAACTCGCACTGCTTTGCCTGGGCAGGCTTAGATCCTCTAATCGGTCTACAAGTACTCGTGTGTGGTCTGTATCAGCTCTGCTTGGAAGCATCATGCAGCCCATCTATTTCTTCAAGCCCCGATGGGCGGGGGCCAGTTCTGGGGGTATGAAAGACTACATAATGTTATACGGATGTGTTCTTGTAAGACCTGTGAAATAGCCGTGTTTCTGATAAAATGCCGGAAACGGGCATTTGTCGGTAGGCTACGGAACCCTGGAAGGGACATGATTTTTTATTTTTATTATGTTACGCGAACAAGATATTATCTTGTGCGCACAACTTATAAATAAAAAAAAAATCATGTCCCTTCCCGGGTTCCGTAGTAGGCCGCTAAAATCTTTTTTTTTATTGTTTGGAAAAACCTTATTCAATGGGAAAAAAATGCAAAAACAAAAACAAAAAAAAAAAAAAAAAAAAAAAAAACACAATGAAACACCTAAATTTTAACTATACATTCAACAACGAGGTTAAAAGCAGAAAAGGGTGTCAGTATCAGTTCAGCTATTTTTAGTCGGGGATTTGAAATTCGTAGCACGCGTATTTAAGGAGTTTAATGCACCTTACTTTCTCACACTTAACTATGATTCGAATTTATTTAGAGGTCTCTCAGCATCTTGAAAATGGAGTTAGAAAATAAAAAAAGTGGGGAAAAGACATAAAAAGGGGAGATAAATGTTCCTACCCTCTTTTCTCGTTTAAGCATCCAAACAATTCCAAACGACATCTCCTCTGAAACTACAAGGCCAATTGGAACCAAATTATATGTGAAGCCGCCATGGGGTGGAAGAACAAACATATATTCTGAATACCTGGGTCACATGACCAAAATGTCCGCAATGGCCATATATGGTAAAAACCTTAAAAATCGCCTTCTCAGAAACCAATCGACCGATGACCTTGAAACTTGGTATACAATATATGGGACCCGGGCCCTATCGAATTTGTTCAAATGATGACATTTCGTTGACCTTGACCTTTCTTACGTCAAGGTCACATTCGGTCACTTAGGATTTTGTATGGAAAAGACAGGGTTTTCTGGTTGTGTTGCAGCTTATGTCGTCATAGTTGATATTTGCAATCAGCTTAATGATCCTTGGGCCATAAGATTATTTTTTTAATTTTTCTAAAACTACTGGGCTCACTGATACCAAATTACATGTACTGATCAGTGTGGTCGAGAAATCCAAGTAAGAGGGATCTGTGTGATCGTCACACCAATAAACGGCCAAAAGTGATTTTAAATTCTGCATCTCAAGAAATACAAGGCCTTGGTATGCAGCATTTTGAACTCTAGCCCTAAAATGGTTCAAAGCTGACTATAATGTATGCGACGGCAACAAAAGAAAACAATGGTTGAGTTCAAAATAATTTGGCATCAATGGTCCTGGGATCGGCCTCTACTAAACCATTATGGTCTGTTAAAATAAATGGCCACCACGGGTGTGTGTGTGTGTGGGGGGGGGGGGGGGGATTTATGCCCACTTGAGCTCTGGTGAGCGTAGTTTCCCATCGGCCGCTTGTTTACAATTTTGTGTTCAGGGAAAAGTCGCGTAAACTTGATGGCAAGCGTAAACCATATCTAAATGGCGTTGTCAGAATACAGCAGCCACAGTTTTCTGCTTTACTGATTGCGCTTGTTTGGTTATCTTTTGTTGCTTAGCTTCATAAACAATTAATTGGTGACCAGTGGCAGTTTGGTATGAAGTTACCATGACAGCAATACCTCTGAAAGACGACAATGTTCAGTGAAGATAACAGCGCGGCCCTATTTCAGTTTTGTTTTTTCAAAGGGTTCGCAGATTTTTGTTCAGTATTTCATAATTGAAGGAAAGTCGTGTTTTAATGAGTTTACGCCTCAGAACAATCAAGCCTCCTTTTGGCTGAAGTTGTGCGACATTTTACTGCGAACAAAAAAGAAACATTATACAGTATTTGGTGGAACGATTTTACTTAAATGTTTTAGAGGTTTATTGTTTTGGTTTTTAACATTAATTTACTGCAAAAAAAAGATACTTTACTAAATTTAAATATCGGCATCTAATTCTCCAGCTGCGGATTTGATATACTCCAGCTTATTTGCTGATTGAATGACTCTGGTTTTGGTCGATCTTTTGGCAAACATGCGCAAATTGAGGTCACCAAGCTGCATGAAGATGCAGAGCAGAAAAGTTCAGTCGAGGGTCGGTGTTGAACCCGATGTTCCCACCCTTCTTGACAAAGGTGAAGAGAAGAAGCTTGATTTACGTAGGAATCGTAACATTTATTATGCCAAACATCGTCCCTGTTCACTGTTCAATATATCTGACATATTAGGTTTCAACCTCTAGTAAATTAACCCGCCCGCCTAGTTCCTTTCATATGTACGAACGCATTTCCGCCAGAACGCCTGAAGGTAGGTGTCTGATGCTCTGTCTCTGGTAGGGTTAACCGGAGCCTAACTGTTTGGTTTCCTTTGCTGCAGAATTCTAGCTATTTCATGTTGTCGAGTCCTCATCGTTGTTTCATCTCTTCAGTCGTTTGATTTTCTGTTCTCGGAGATGTTGCACTGATGAGCTAGAACTCCATCATGTAGAGTGAACAATTTATCGGTTTTAACCACGACAATCAAGGGCGAGTAGTGTGACCACCTAAAATCTATTAAAGTGTCCAAACCCACCTCGGCCCCCGTAAAACTTCTTACTGACCCCGGCGTCGATCCTTTTTTGTGTTTTATTATTTTCATACTTAGTCCTTAAGATGTATGTATTGCAAATGCCTTTTGTATTTTGGATAGCCGTTCGGTCATGTGGGGAGATAACTGTCATTCTGGCTTTCCATCCATGACGTTTTCATTTTGGTGTTTTGAATGGGAGGTGCGAGATATTATAGATTCCTGATCATTGCATACACTCTGTTTGTCAAACGTGGTAACTCCTGATGGCTTGTCATAGAAGGCCTTTTTGGCCAATCTATATGGGACAATTGGTGTGGTTGGGTGAGGCAAAGGTGACGTGTATCTTGCGTCAATAGGGCGTCCAGCTGATAGTGGCTTACAGCTGGACAAGACCTGCTGTTCTTCCAGCAGAGGGGGGAAACTGTTATTTCTTCTGTTTCTGCTTTTCCATTTTCCCATTTCTCCTATGCCCCTTACTTTTATCTGCTCAACTATCTCTTCTGTCGCTTTCCAACCCTTTCTCTGGAGAGAGGACAAAAATGACCAACAAGGGGTGACGTGCCTTTAAACCCAAAACAATCAATATATGGGACAAATGTCAGAAAAAGAAAGCAGTAATAAAGGAGATGAAGATCAGATTAAGCAGTGTGTGACAAGAGACACAGGATGATTAAGAGTTAATGGTGAATAGAGGGACAAGGCTATCGTAGGCAGGTTGCCCAACAAAGTGGTAGAAAGTAAGTGCAAATGACATTTTAAGATGCACGTTTACAGTTTACACAACAACTCTGGAAAAAAGGAAGATAGAAGAATGTTTAAGGGATGGCTTTACGTTACATTAAACCTCGGGTACAATTTATTTTTAGTCGTGCGACTTAACAGAAAATAAGGTACCCTGTAAGATTTCAAGTGGCCAGTAACATTTACGTGTTTAAAATATTATAATGTCGATGTTACTTGGGGAGCCTTCAGCACAAACCGAAAACTTTGGATAATGATTCTTGAAATATATACAATGTATTCATTAAAGGTTGATTGTTTCAAGTCACTAGTTTAGAGAATCACTTGCCAGTTCACCCGCTGACAAATATGCTTGGTGATGTATATTCCCCTCACTAAATACAAACCGGAAGGAAATGACCATCAGTAACTTTTCAAAAATATATCTATTGGTCCCTGTTATGATACATCTATGACCAGCCAGTAAAATAATTTAGTTTATGTTGGTTTTTATATAAATTTTTATCACGATCTGTGACACAACAGGAAAAAGTGGTAAAATGGTCCATAGGTATCGGAGTCTCTTGTTCATGCCCGGATTGAAACAGAGTCATCAAGTTTCACATGCACGTGCAAAAATAACCGTCCTTCATACTGACGAAAAAGAAATTGTTTCAAAAAGTATTAAAATTATTTAGCGCGAAAATAGTGTAAAATTTACCAAATTTTTGGGGTCAAATTTCAATGGTAAAAATTTATGGTAACACCGGATGTAATCACGTCATATCATGAATTTTGGTGTCTTCGAGTATTGACAAATATTTTGTCTGATGCAATAAATCAACATTCATATGTAAGCGCAAACTACACATAACTAAACTCAATCCAACTATACCATCCGAATGTGGGTGGGTGTAAACTCATAGAATTTTCAACCCCTTTTCCCCACCAGATTTGCTAAATAATCACATGTCATATAGGTTAGGCTCCTATCTCAATGAAACGGCACAAATAAAGCGTGAAAATTTTGGGTGCATTAAATTTTTTGAAATCAGGTCTCAAATCCCGGACTATTTGGAAATTTTTTGAAGTTTTGTCAAAAGTGCTAGAAAATGTTAAGGTCCGTAGGTGAGAAAACCGTTTTAATTTTTTTCTGGATGGCAATAAAAATGCAGGGTCGGCAGAAAAATCAGGGTCGGTCAGGTAAGCGAAAACACAGCTATTGTTTTGAGGCCTCATGGGGTTTCTTTGCATGCGTTATTATCGGTATGTACACCGGATTAACTTTTGAGCGAATTCCGTAAAACTTTAACGGAGTCATGCCATATTTATAGTACAGTCAACCCTCTTTAAACCGACATTTGTTATAACGGCAAAACTCATTATAACGGCAATTTGAATGGAATGACTGCTTAGCTAAAGGCTTAGCCTCGGTCTCGAGCAGAGGTGGCTTCCCTAGGGTTGGTTTTTGTTTGTTTGTTTGATTTGAGGCTTAACGTCCCCGTCAACACTGTATATGTCATTTTGGATACGCAGCTTCCAAATTTATGGGACTATTAAACGACATCGAGATGCAATGATGAAATGACTGCTCAAGCCCTGTCGTCCAATGAAACCAATAGGGTTCATAAGCATGGGCGGTCCGACTCACACCACTTTACCTGGGCAGGCTTAGGTCCTCTAAGCTGTTTTCCAGCACTCGTGTGCGGTCGGATTTCAGCCCTGCGTGGTCCCTTTGGTTGGAATTGCACAAATAGAGTCCATGCTCATGAAAGGGTCTTATAATCTATTACTCCAAGGAATTAATGTTATAGAGGGTTTTCTAACAAATGTCAATAACATTTGTTTCTTGCAGTAATAAAAGAGAAAATACCTTTTATTACCTATCATACTCGAATCTAGGATTCTTTATAACGGCTAATTCTTTATAACAGCACAATAATAGGGAGCAAATACTGTCGTTATAACGAGGGAAAGTACCTTTTATTACATATCATATTCCCAACTGGGATTCTTTATAACGGCAAATTCTTTATACATGTAACAGCACAATAATAGGGAACAAATACTGTCGTTATAACGAGGGTCTTCTGTTTAACGAAAGAAACCTTTTTGAACTTGATAACTAAAGATCTGCTTGAGCTGGAATCTGATAATAAACGTACTGTTTAGGATCAGTGCCTAGACGACCGGATTATCTTTGGAGCAAACTCCGTAGAACATGGCAGGATTTTTCCCCTCTCGGCCTTGTTTATATTAACAAAAAACGATGTAAACTTTTTATATGGAAAATCGCAAGAAGTAGGTTTCTGATATTTTAAATACAGCTTAGGAACAATATCTAGATAACTTGCTCATTTTTAAGCAAAGTTAATGGAATACTGACCAAGTAATGTCCCCTTTTCACACTTTAGCCATTTCTTGGAAAACATACCTTATACCGCCCTCTATCGGATCCGGATATGACATCGCTGATAAAAAGTTGAAAACGTTGTGTAATAAAAATCGTATGACCACATGACAAACAAAATCTTACACTCGTGGTCATTTCATATGAAATTTATGAAACTCGCCAAAGGCTCATTTCATAAATTTCATATGAAATGACCACTCGTGTAACATCCTCTATATAAGACATCGTCAGAAGAAGCCTTACATTTATGATGGTCAGATCAAGCATAGTGTTTGTTTTAGCAGGGAGGACATGACAAGGCACTAAAGAAGTCATAGTCATCTACAGCATCCAGGTTTAGCTCCAGATGTCTTGACGCTGTCTTGCCTCTGGATCCAGCTAGGTCTGGACGAGAGAGTGAGATTGCCTCTTCCTCACTATAATCCAATTTTCAGCGCATGTCATGTTAATCATATACACACAGCCATATACAAGCCACACACAAAAAAGCCCTGGGGCGAAGCAGTAGGTGAGGAAACACTGGAAGCTGTAGTTGCGGACCTGCCCATAGGCGGATTGGTTCTATATGGTCGCTTTCCTTAAGAATGAAGCAGTATCGGCAGCCGAACTGAGTGACTGGGCAGACCATCTTTTGATAGAACTGCTCACCCCCTTAGCATCGGGAAGGGGCTAGAAAAGGTGCCCTAAACAACTGCCTACTTGAAAAACCCTGGCTACGCCCTGTCGCTCAATGAAAGCAATAGGGTTTATAAGAACGGACATGCCAACTCGCACCGCTTTGCCTGGGCAGGTTTAGATCCTCTAAGCGGTTTACCAGTACTTGTGTGAGGGTCTTTTTCAGCTCTGCATGGAAGCATCATGCAGCACATTTATTTCTTCAAGCCCCAATGGGCAGGGGCCGTAAGAAAGAATCAGTATCGGGACCGAGTGACAGGGCAGACCGTTTTTTTGATAGCACTGCTCACCCCCTTAGCACCGGGAAGGGGCTAGAAAAGGTGCACTAAGCAACTAAACAACGGCCTACTTAAAGAAAAAACCTGGCTATTTGGCCACCTATCAGCGGGGATCCCATTTAGCGGTCGAACAGAAAGGAAGAAGATAAAGGTGATACCTTTAAAATTCGTCGCATGGAACGTGCGCACCCCGAGGCGTAAAAAATAGCTGTGTTTCCGCTAACATGCTGAAAAAAATTTTGGTCGGTAGGTAGGAGAATTTTTGTTTATTATTTCATTTTTTCTCCCGAATAAAAAACAGGGTCGGGTCTATATGTTTTATATGTTTTTGTTTTTATACGTACATGTTCTTCGTTAATAAATTGTCATTGTGAGACTTGCACTGTATATCATAATAAATTCTAAAGTTAGATCCTTTGGAAGCAAGGAATACACCAAATAAACGAAAATAGCAGACTCGTTTTTATTGAGTCTGTTCAGGACCAGTACTTACATGTAAATGTGCAACACCGGCCACGCCCTCTAGCACCGGCTTAAGCAGAACTCTATTTTCAAAATGATACCAAATGAACTCAATGATCCCAAAGGACCTGAAAATATAATCTGCACTATGATGATGTACGGGGAGACGTTTTACGGCCGCCACACGGCACAACACCAGCTACAGTAAAAATAAATAAGTTCTAAAGTTAGATCCTTTGGAAGCAAGGAATACACCAAATAAACGAAAATAGCAGACTCGGTTTTATTGAGTCATTTTAGATGCTCAAAAATGTCAGCTCTGTATTTTGAAATGTACTAAATGCCAAAATCTACAAAAATGTACTTAAAACGCGAAATTACTGTGGGAAAATGAAAAAAAAAGGACACTGGGTAGGGTCTGAAATTGAAAATGGTAGGGTCGGTGTTTTAATTTTTATTTTGTTCTTTTATTGATAAAAATAGTAGAGTCTGGGGTCTGAAGCAGGGTCGGTCGGGTTAACGGAAACACGACTATTTTTAGGCATGATGGAGATTGCTTGTTCAGACAAACCAGAACGGAGAACAGCACTAGTTGGTAGAGAACTTCAGCACTACAAAGTCGAGATTGTTCGAGGACTGTTCAAATATGAATGCAACTAAGCACATAAAAATGATTCCGTGATAGATTTCGATGAAAAATTTATTTTGTCCCCTCAAAGTATTCCCCTTTAACAGATATACAAACTTTCAGTCTTCTGATCCAATCATTGAATGCATTTTGGTAGTCTTTTCGAGGTATAATTTGAAAGCACTGCAATATTGCAGAACCAATGTGTTTGCGCTGTACACATTTTCCAGAAAGGTATTTTTTCAGCCGCGGGAACAAAAAAAAAGTCACGCGGGGAATGGTCAGGGGAATACGGGGGGTGAGGGAGTTCAACAACCTTTTCCTGCTTCAGATAGTCTTGTACAATGAACGCCTTGTGCGATGACGCATTGTCATGTAGCAATCTGACATTGGCCAAACCAGTTGCGAGTGTTCGTTCTTTGAAATATTTCTTCATTTTTCGAAGAACTTTATTCTTGTAAAACTTCGCATTTACAGATTTGCCTTTAGGCACAGCAACCTGAATAGCAGGGCCCTGATTTGAAAATAATATGGCACACATTACCTTCTTGAAACTCATGGTCCGCTTTGCAATGCATGGTCTTTTGCAATACTTTTTTGCCCATATTTTGTTCTGAATCCTTCGTTTTGGCTCACAAAAGTGAACCCATGTATCGTCACCTGTGACGACATTAGCGAAAGACCGTGCATTGTAATTTGGAAACTTTTTAAGCAACTTCTTGGCGCACTGAACGCGTGTCTTTTTCTGCTCATCTGTCAACAGATGGGGAATCCATCCGGCACAGATCTTTCTCATTTTCAAATCCCGTTTCAGAATGGTATGAGCTGCTCCTAATGAGATGCCAACCATACTAGCTATTTGCCTAGTGGTGTATCGTGCATCGGTAGCAATTATTTCTGTCATTCTAGCAACCATCTTGGCAGATGTTGCTCTTTTCGGCCGACGATCATGTGGTGCATCTTCTGTTGAGCCTAGCCCACATCTGAATATCTTACACCAACGAAAAACTGTCGGAAAAGACATTTCATTATGCCCATAAACAGAACATATTTCATCAAAAATGTCTTTGTACCGTATACCAAGAATACAACGATTCTTAATATAGGACCGTATTTCAACGGCGTACTCTGACCTTCTTCCAACCATGTTTTGTAATAGTATACAAGAGGAGACAGTGTTTATCGAACGATATACATGGCTAAAGTGGACGGATTTTAACAGGTTTGGTATCAATGTATAGGTAAAATGTTTTTCTACGCTGTGATATTTATTTCCAGGTGATTTTCGCATTAGTGCATGAGAAAACGTTCTACTTGCATTCATATTTGAACAGTCCTCGTAGCTCTGAGTGGGACTCTCATTGCAGAGGAAGGGCTACTAAAAGAACTTGGCGCTGGATACAGTATCTTCAGGAGTGGACGAAAGAAAGAAGAGCGGCGTGAAGCACATCACGAAACCACGCCTATATAATTTTGACCCCCTTGAACCTCACTTTTATAAAGTAAAACTGGGGTTTACAGGGGTAAACCTTATTTTTCTTATTTCTGCTCTAAAATATAGATTGTGTGTACTCGTTAGAACCGCCTCAACGAGGCGGTTCTAACGAGTACCCACAGTCTATATTTTGAGCAAAAATAAGGAAACTATCATAATTTTTCATCACATTTTTTTTTTATTTTTTCGGAGGTAAAATTTGCAATGCGTTTGTATAGGCGTGTTTTCGTAATGAGTAGGTTTCGCCGACAAATCAAGCCTTAAAATGCCGCCTGATGACGCTGAGACTTCCCTAACCTGGTAAGAAACATGTGACTATTGAAAGTGCCGATACATCCACAATGGCTAACCCAGATGAGGTCAAAGACAAGTTCTATGATGATCTGGATTCTTTGATTTCTGCTTCACCTCGAGCCGGCAAACTCATCCTCTTCGGAGACTTCAATGCTAGAGTGGGCAAAGACCACGATGTAGGGGCAGGAGTGATTGGGTTGAAGGAGTAGGGAACTACAACAGCAATGAACTCCTCCTTTTGAGGAAGTGTACAGAGCATCAACTGCTGATCACTAAGCTGAACACAGTCTTCCGTCTGCCAACTCGCAACAAGATATTATGAATGCATCCTCGCTCAAAACAATGGCATCTTATTGACTATGTTATAGTTCGAATGAAGAACAGACATGCAGGATGTTAGAGTGAGAAAGACCATGTGTGGTGCAGACTGCTTGACAGATCACATGCTAGTTATCAGCAAACTCAACCTGCGCATTCAGCATGCACGGCGACCACAAGAAAAGAAAATGTCCAAGAGACTGGATGTGTCTAAGCTGAAACAATACAGAAAGAGACAATGTCTTCATCCATGACATCTGCAGCAGATTAGATGCAACTAGATGTTCAGACGACCCAGAAGAGAACTGGGCAGTCTTCAGAGACACCGTTCACTCTTCAGCACTGGGTTCCCTAGGACCAATATCTCGTAGACACAAAGACTAGTTTGACGAGAATGACGAAGACATCCAGGGACTCCTTGAAAAGAAAACACAAGACATACCGCAGTGGTTCCAGCTCATTATCTATCAAGGCTGCTTATTCAGATATATGCAAGAGAGTTCGGACTAGACTCAGAGATATGCAAGATTCTGGGTAAGAAGTAACGTTAATGAAATCTATACCTTTGCTGACAAAAAGGATATGAAGAAGTTCTTATGGTCCTCAGAGCTCAGGAAACCACCCCTCTTCTCACTGCAGATGGAGCTAGTCTTCTAACTGACAAAAACGGGCTGAGCAATTTGATAGTGTTCTCAATCGGCCATCATATATAAATAGTGACGCTATCAAGAAACTACTACAGGCTGAATGTAATCTGCTGCTTGATGAGTTCCAAACCATTTCTGAAACTCTGAAAGCTATTAATCTTCCGTCATCTGGCAAGGTTCCAGGATCAGATGCAATACCTGCTGAGATCTACAAAGCAGGAGGCACCCTTATTGCAAAGAACATGGTATATTAATTGCACATTACGTTGAGAAAAGAAGCCATCCCTCAAGAACTCAAGGATGCGTCAATTATCCACCTATTCCAACGGAAAGGGGCCCTCAAGTCTGTGGCAATCGCCGGCCGTGGCATCTCTTTATTGTCAATCGCTGGGAAGGTCCTTGCAAAACTTCTATCTGAATGATGTTTGCTTGTTTGTTTGTCCGAGATGTTAACGGCCCAGTCAACACTATTTAGGTCATTTTTGAGCTGGCCAGTTTACCTATCTACACTTTTCCTGGGCAGGCTTAAACGTAAGCGGTTAACCACCACAGTGCACATTCTTTCGCCCGAAACAGACAAATGCCCTTCGTGAATCAGCGAAAGGGAGAGAATGACCACAGAAAAGATTTCATGATCAATCTCCACGAAAGAATATTGCCTACCACGGCAGGTATCGAACCCGCGTCCTCCTGATCACCAGTCAGACGCGCATCCGACTGAGCTACCTTGGTCGGCCCGACTGAATGGACACCTTTTTGATATTGAGGCACCATTTTTGGATTTACATCTATCTATTGTAGATGGATTTGTTTCTTGCCAAAAATTATGATAAACGCGATGATTTTGAATTTGGGATTGTAAATTTTCCTTTCTTGGATGGTGATGTTCCTCGTGCGGCATCCTTTTTGCGTTTATATTTCGCAATTAACTCGATTTGTCAGAGTGTCCAGTCATGTAACTGACTTCAACACTCGTAATAAATTGATAACTGGTAAACTTCTTAATCAGGGTCATCGGTATCATAAACTACGCAAATCCTTTTCAAAATTTTATAGACGTCATTCCGATTTAATTTCAAAATTCAATGTTGAACATAAATCTGCAACAAGATCTATCGGAACACAAATTTTATGGTGACTTAGTAAATAAATTCAGGAAAATATATAATTGCAATGCTTTCAGCATCCAATTTCGTAAAGTCATTCTTCGATATAAAAAGATTGGGTTCAACATAAATGTTATACGACAGACTGCATACGTGTTGGTTGACCCAATCACGGCTGACAACTTTGCTTCCCTCTTTGCTTTCACGCCGTTTGGTCAGGCCTCAGATTCTATGACGGTCCAGCGTCAAGGCGTACTGAGAGTTAGAAAGAATCTAATTTTATGCGATGTTGGTTGGTGCCTGATGCTCTGTCTCTGGTTGAGCCGCTCGGAGTCTCTCTGTTGTTTTTTTTTTTTTTACTCCAGCATTTCTGTGGTTTCTCGCTGTCGATGCCTCACCGTTGCTTCATCTCTGTGGTTGTTTGATTTTTTTGTGTTCACGGAGATGTTGCACTCATGAGTTAGGAGGCCTTCATGCGGACTGAACAAATTATTTGTCTGAATCGCGAAGGAAGTAAGGGCGAGGATTGTGGCCACGTAAAATCGATTTAAACCCTCCATTGGAATTCGTTTCACTGACCGTTCCAATGCGGTTCTTCTGTCGCGGTTTATTTTTGCTATGGCTTGTCTTTGAGTTTGTGTATCGCTTATATTATTTTGTTTTGGATAGCCAATAGGCCATATTGTGGGAAAGTAACTCTCATTTTGGCTTTCCGCTATTGATGTTTCCATTAGGGTCTATTTATTTCATATTTGTGTTTCTTTCCCTTTGTTGTCTCTGATTGGAGCTGTGAGTTAATTGTATTGATTCCGGACCATTGTCTCCATTTCTATTTTGAAATATTGTTCATACCCTTCTGTTCTTACCCAGGGTCATGGTAAAAATCGAATATTCTCACGTGGTGGCATACGACCTTACATGCTCCGTCTTCACAACACGAAACGTCATAAATCATCGAACCTTTGTCATTTCATGGCGGACGACAGCGACTGAAGTGAGTGCATTATTAAAATTCCAGACATAATAGTTATGCAAGAAAAAGAATCTTACATGGTGAGAAGAAAATCCGTCCCGGAGTCCGGAATTACTCGGCAAGCCTCATGATGCCGGACTGTGACCCTCGAACGGAGTTTTTCTATGCACCTCTCACACCCATGTAAGATTCTTTTATCAGTTACCCACCATATTAAATGCATTGTAACACATTGACCTGATAAAGATATGCTATCTCAGGACAAGTGAGCTTTATCACGTCAACGTGATAATGCACTTTTATGAATGAACCGGACTTCCGGCGAAAAATACCAAAACTGTTGTAATAATTAAAAAAAATGGAAAATATATGAAACAGATATATTAGGAATACTTACGGTCAGATTATACTAAACACAAGGACCTATTATATCACGCCGGAATGTTGAGAAGCACTGAGGATAGTCTATAATTGATCATAAATTGCATTTTTAAGAGTGAATATGGGGGATAAACTGATAAATAGACTACCATATTCGTGTCATTTAATATCAAGTTTATCAGGATCGGCTTCGAGAACGCATGTAGAATCGCTCGGCAAGCCTTGCGACTCTACAAGCGTTATCAAAGCCTTGCCTGATAAACGTGATATCAAACGACACGAACCTGGTAATCTCCATACATGTGTATATTCCACAGTGCCATCCGCCATCAAAAACTGGAGCAACAAGGTCTGGGCTGAATTAAGATATGGCATGAACAATGAAAATATACGGGGCTATCCAAATAAAGTCTAGTGGGAAATTGAATGGGCAGTGAGAATCGTTTAACTGTCTATCGGTACAGTTAACCAGCCCGTTGAGGAACAAACATGAATTTATGACATTGTTCTTCCCTGAAGAAATTTAACATGCTTAAGTTGCTAAACAATGCATTTTCCTTTTCAGTGTTGCTGCTGATGCTGCTAAATGGTGTTTATAAGGAGGCTCTGAGCAAGAACACATACATATCAAGTTAATATCTAATGATGCAACCGAGACATAAGGGCCCTAGCATGATACTAAAATATATTTAAAATAGACCCTCCGCTGCACATTAATTGCGTTCGGCAGCCATTCAAGCGATTTTCATGTCAGATCTTGGAACATCGGCTTCAGCGATAACAAGCCACTGGAATATTCAATGATTACCTTAGACTCTGTAAATCTGAACCTTCAATACCACGGAATGAGACATTTATCACATCTTACGAACAGTAAGTTCATTCAAAAACATACCGTTCTAGAGAAATGAACTACTGAATCTCTTAGAAAATGTTTAGTCTACTTGCCAGGGTTTAGTCAGTCTACTTGCTACTTATCCAGTATGTGTCATTCATTATACCTCATAGGTTTTCTCACAAAGACTGTAGACTTCAGTTTTGATCGGATCTTCTTGAAACTTACAAACAAGGTACTCAGGGATAAAAGCTCGATGTGTTCAAAAACTGGCGAGATCGGCCCATCTGTCATAGAGTTCGGTTACCTTGATTACTGAAAATGCCAATTTTTGACCTTGTCATTACCGTAGCCTCTTCGAGTTTTATCCATCACGAAAATACGCCTATATCATTTTGACCCCCTTGAACCCCACTTTTATATAATAAAACTGGGGTTTCCGGGGGGTATACCTTGTCACAATTTTTCATCTTTAAATTTTCATTTTTTCGGCGATAACGGTGGTAATGTATTTGTATAGGCGTGTTTGCGTAATGGAATCTTCTTGAAACTTACGCGAAGGGGTTAGGGACGTTGTAAGTGTAGCGTTGCGGGGCATGTCTGGCTGGTTCGCGTGTTTGGTCCGGTGGTGGATTGCGTATACAAAACTGAAGAGGCTACAGTGATTACAAAGTCAAAAGTAAGCATTTTCAGCAAAGTTGGGGACATAACTCCGTGGGTAATTGACCGACATCACTAGTTCTCGAACTGATAAACGTTTTAACCCTGACTTACTTGTATATAAGTTTCAGGACAATCCGATCAAAACTTACGGGGCAACGGTGGTGACAAGGTCATAAAGCGAATTTTCAGCAATCAAGGGGATGTAACTCTATGATTAATGCGTCGACCTTGCCAGTTTTCGAACTCATCCGAGCTTTCATCCGTAGTCTAGTTATATATATAATAGAAGTAAAGGCAATGATCAGGAATCGATACAATTAACCCACAGCTCCCACCAGAGACACCAAGGGAAAGAAACACAAACATGAAACAACTAGACCCTAATAGAAACATCACGAGAGGAGAGCATAAATGACAGTTACTTTCCCACAAAATGGCCAATTGTCTATCCAAAGAAAAATAATATAAGCGATACCAACACTCAAAGAAAGCCTTAACAAAAATAAACCACGACAGAAGAACCGCCTAGTCAGTGAAACGAACTCCACTGGGTGGTGGGGCTTAAATCGATTTTACGTGGCCACAATCCTCGTCCTTACTTCCATCGCGATTTAGACAAATAATTTGTTCCGTCCGCATCAAAGTCTCCTAACTCATCAGTGCAACATCTTTGTGAAAACAAAAATCAATCAATCACAGATATGAAACAACGGTGAGGCCTCGATAGCAAGAAACCACTGAAATACTGGAGCAAAAGAAGACCAACAGTTAGACTCCGATTGGCCCAACCAGGCACCAACCAACAATACATAAAATTAGATTCTCTTTTTTTCTAAGTAAGCCTTTACGCTCGAACCGTTATAGAAGCTGAGGCCTGACCCACCGGCGTGCAATTAAAGAGGGAATCAAAGTTGTCAACCGTGATTGTGATAACTACCATGCATGCAGTCTGTCGTATAACATTTATGTTGTATCCGGACTTTTCATATCGAAGAAGGATTTAACCAAATTGGGTACTGAAGTTAGTGCAATTATATATTTTTATGGACTTATATACTAAGTCACCATAAAATAAGTTTCAGAAAGATCCGATGAAAACTGAAGGTGTTACGGTGGTGACAAGCGTTTTCCTGCTGTAAGTGTATGGAACATTGTGGTTGCCATAGCAACCAAAGTTTTCATTCGATTTCGATAGATAGCTAATGTTACCAATGCCCCTCCAGAGGAATTCTACAGACAATAAATGATTGAGATCAGCCTGCAGGCTGCAGAGATATAACTTGTTAAATGTGCCGACGAACGACGGACAGACTACCATCCTATAAGCTCCCCTATAACAGCAACATTGCATATTGCATATTTGTTCGTTTATGACATTAAATCGTAAACATTTATTAAGCGTTGGCAAATGACAATAGTATGGTTTCAAATATTTTTGTTATAGATTTCTATAGTATTGGCATACCAATGGGAAGTGATATTCATTTTCTATCAGCTTACTGTTACAAAATTTGCAAACACTTTTATTTCTACTTAAATTTTAATACCTTCCGCGTTCTATTATTATGCATTTTGTAGTTTTATGTAATATCATATTGATAAACATTTGAAGGCAAGTAGAAACTGGTATTTTAGAGGGTTATGACGTATTGTGCGATCATCAAAAACTTTCATTTTCTCTGAAGGTATTTGCATCAGCTTTTCAAATCAATGTTTAACTTTTTATAGATGTCCTAGTAATCCTAATTCTAGACTTTTATTCATATATTTGTTAAACTATTCCTTGTCACATATATGAACACAGCACCCGCTCTATAAAGCCGTTAGAATTTGAAACGCAATAAGTTTCGTTGCATCATAGCCGCACTTTCGATAATGGCTACAATAATCATTACGAAAACAGGCCAATATAATTTGACCCCCTTGAACCCACTTTTATATAGTTTACTGGGGTATACCTTCCTTTCCGATTTCTGGTCGTAAATATAGAGTTTGGGTACTCGTTAGAACCGCCTTGATGAGGCGGGTCTAACGAGTACCTACACTCTATTTTGTGAACAGAAAAGAGAATTTGTTTGATTTGAGGTTTAGTGTCCCCGTCAACACTGTAAATGTTATTTTGGAGACGTGGCTTCCAATTTTGTGGGACTTTTACCCGACATTGAGATGAAATGACATCTCAAGCCGTGTCGCCCAATGAAACCAGTAGGGTTTATAAGCATGGTAGGTCCGACTCGTGCGCACCGCTTTGCCTGGGCAGGCTTAGATCCTCTAAGCGGTTTACCAGTACTCGTGCGCGGGTCGGATTCAGCTCTACGTGGAAGCATCATGCAGCCCATATATTTCTTCAAGCCTCGATGGGCGGGGGCAAAGCAGAAATGAGAAAAAATCTCAAATTTTCATCTTAAAGTTTTCATTTATTCGGCGATAAAGGTTTCAATGTATTTGTATAGGCGTGTTTTCGTAATGTAACTTAGCCAGTTATATCAGCAGCGGCAAGCGGACTAGAGGATGACCTAAATGCTATTTGTACTCTGAAAGTCTTCATATTATGCAAGATACCACAGAGTACCCATAATCCAGCCCAAAAGTAAAGGTAGATCAAATATCAAAATGGTATCTTTGGTCATAAGTTACCCAACATCAAGAAAACATGCCTATATAATAATGTCCCCTTTAACCCTATTTATATATAGTAAAACTGGGGTTCACAGGGGTTAGCCTTATTTTTCTTATTTTTGCCTTAAAACATAGATTCTGGGTACTCGTTAGAACAGCCTCGACGAGGCGGTTCTAACGTGTACACAGAGACAAAAGTTTTAGCTGAAATAAGAACAATATCACAATTTTTCATCTAGGAACTTTTGTTGTTGTTGTTGTTTTTTTCGGCGGTAAAATTTGCAATGTGTTTGAATAGACGTGTTTTCCTCATGACTATATGAAATTAGAAGCCATACACATAATTCTCTATGGTGCTCCAGAACAAGCTCGGGTTAGCCATGGTGAACGAGCCATTCATAATAGTATTGTATTTCGTTATTAATATCTGAATTATAGAGTAGAGTTCTAAGCTTTATTTCAATAAATTCTTAATTTGATACAACAAATGCCTTTCATAGTTAGATAAAGCATAGCTGTTGTGTCAGAAAGTGTCTATAAGTGAAGCAATGACGGGTACACTGCTCAGTTATTCATGAAACCGACATTTTGCGACCTCAATTTATCGAGATCAAATTCGTTTGGCCTTAATTTGTCCCCAAGTTATCATTAACAACATCTGTTTCAGGTGATTTCAGTCATAGCCTTGCCAAGTTCCTAGGCTCGCACAAACAACTACTTATTCTCCTGTATCTTTCGTCTAGTTCCATCGGAGTTTAACTGTTGGTTTTCCTTTGCTCCAGCATTTCAGTGGTTTCTTGATATCGAGTCCTCGCCGTTGTTTCATCTTTGTGGCTGTTTGATGTTTGTGTTCTCGAAGATGTTGCACTGATGAGTTAGGTTGCCTTCATGCGCACTGGACAAATTATTTGTCTAAATCGCGGTGTATGTAAGGGAGAGGATTGTGTCTGCGTACAATCGATTTAAGCCCCCCCCCCCCCTCCTACACACACACCAGTGGAATTCGTTTCACTGACCCTTCAAAGGCGGTTCTTCTGTCGCGGTTTATTTTTGTTATGGTTTGTCTTTGAGTGTGTGTATCGCTTATATTGTTTCGTTTTGATAGCCAATTGACCATTTTGTGAGAAAGTAACTGTCTGTTTGGCTTTCCGCTATTGATGTTTCCATTAGGGTCTAGTTGATTCATGTTTGTGTTTCTTTCCTTTTGGTGACTCTGCTGGGAGCTTTGGGTTAATTATATCCATGCCTGATCATTGCCGTCACTTCTATTTTCCTTGGATGCCCCAGAAAATGCACATATTCGAGTTGGATATGTTTACCTTGAATTATTCATATGAATTTATGTCCTGCTATAGCTTACAAATGTGCTCTAGCCTAGTTCCTAGGCTTGCAAATTTGCTCTTGCTATTAATAGCAAGTTTATTTTCAGACTTGACCCGTCTTAGAGCAGTCCCCAAAGAACAGTCAAATAAGGTTTCTCGGAGTCCATTACGATAACACGCCCGTATGGCATAGTGCATTTTTTCACATCTCCAAAATGGCTACTTTTCTGATGAAAATCTTTGATATTTTTTTTATAAATACTACAAACATAGGTTGTGGGTGCTCGTTAGAACCGCCTCATTGAGGCGGTTCTAACGAGTACCCACAACCTATGTCTTGGAGTAAAAATAAGAAAAATAATGTTTACCCCCTTAAACCCCAGTTTTCTCTATATAATGTGGGGTTTAGGGGGGTGTTCATTTCACGGACTTGTTCTCGTGATGCTAACTGTTGGTTTTCTTTTGCTCCAGCAATTCTGTTGTTGTATAATGTCGATTCCTCAACCTTGTTTCATCTCTGTAGTTTTTTTATTTGTATGTTCTCGGAGATGTTACACTGATGAGTTAGGAAGCCTTCATGCGGAGTGAACAAAATTAGTGTATACTGCGACAGAGGTAAGGGCGAGGATTATGGCTGTGTAAAATCGATTTAAGCCCCCCAGTGGAATTCTTTCCACTGACCGTTCCAAGGCGGTTCTTCTGCGGCGGTTTATTTATGTTGTTGTTTGTTACTTACTGTGTGTATCACTTGTGTCTTTTTATTTTGGATGGCCATTTGGCCATTTTGTGGGGAAGGAACTGTCCTTATGGCCTTCCTTTGTTTAGGTTTCCATTATGGTCTGGTCGCTTCATGTTTGTGTTTCTTTCCCTTTGGTGTCTTTGATGGGTGGCGTAAGTTAATTGTATCGATTCCTGATCTTTGTTTTACTTCTACTTTGCAAATTTGCTCTTGCTATTTATTGCAAGTTTATTTTCAGACTTGACCCGTCTTAGACCAGTCCCCAAAGAACAGTCAAATAAGGTTGCAAAAATGTATGCAGTAGAACTTCGATGGCTCGTTTACCATGGATGAGTCGAATCCATTCTTGAGCCCCTAGCGAAATCCTCCACATAAGAAATAGTGAGAGATAATTAATGAGGTTTTAGTCTTTTATCTTACAAATGTATGCTGTGTGTACTCATTAGAATCGCCTCAATGGGGCGATTCTAATGTGTACACTCAGCATACAAATTCATTATAAAACACCGAAAAGATGTCTAAAAGTATCTCGTTATGACTCCTGACAGTAACCTCAGTGGCTCGAACTAACCCGGTCTCGAACAGATTTTCTAGGTCCCAAAGGTGTTCGAGCCATTGAAGTTCGACTGTAAATATTTTGTTTTATATAAAGGCCCTTTCTCACTATTTCGCGTTTCCACTGCGATGGCACGGCGTTTTTTTTTTTTCATTTACCAGAGCGCCGTGGGATCGCAAGAAATACAGTAAAATTCCTATATTAAGACCACCTTTGGGACTGTTCAAAAGTGGTCTTTAAGGCCACTTTTGAAGAGTCCCAAAGGTGGTGTCTGACAAGAAGACCAATGTATGCAGAAAACACAAAGAGTGAATATTTTCAATCACTAAAAAGGTTTTTCAAGCAGAATTAGTCTTAATTTTAGGTGGTCTTAATAGTGGAATTCTACTGTATCTGGTATTTTTACTGAATATGAACTTGTCACTGCGTCCTTACAGCGACCAAATACATTGCTACGGAGCTCACATGGCGTTCTATCGCCTTCCCACGGAGTCCTTGATGGCAGTTGTATGCTCTCACGGCGCTTTTACTACGTGCACTGCGCTTACGCGGCACTCACACTGTGCACTGTTCTATTATAACGCTCACACTGCGCTAACGACATGTTAAAACGTTCGTTTGCACTATAAAGTGAAGTAAGTACGACCTCTTTATCGGTTGTAGGTTGGTTCTCGAACAGTTAAAAACAGTAGAAAGTTGAAGGCATTGATAGCAAACTGGCCATCGCAAGCAGAAACAAGTCCACCGCCATCACCGCAAGCAAAAGCAAGTCCACCTACATCATCGCAAGCAGAAGTAAGTCCACCACCATCCCCGCAAGCAGAAGCAAGTCCATCGCATTTACCTCATCACCGCCAGGATGAGTCCCATCAGAGCAGGCTTTTCGGGACAGCACTCAATCAAACTCTACGTCTCAAAGTCCACCCAAGACATTATTCGTATCAGCGGAGCTCCTGTGGCGTTTCGGGGCAGCACTCAATCAAACTCGTCCTCTCACAGTCCACCCTAGCCATTGTGCGTATCAGCGGAGCTCCTGTGGCGTTTCGGGACAGCACTCAATCAAACTCGTCCTCTAACAGTCCCCCCTAGCCATTGTGCGTATCAGCGGAGCTCCTGTGGCGTTGTAGGAGACCTCTGTGCGCGCCCGCGGGACACCCGTCCTGTCGGGTTGTGGGACACCTTACTGCGCTGCTATTGCGACCTTACGGCGACCTCACTGTTCTCTTATTATGAAAACACGCCTATTAATACATAGTATTTTTTTCGCCGAAAAATTGAAGAATTTTTTATGACATATTGTCATATTTTTCTTAATTCTGCTCAAAATATAGGTTGTGGGTACACGTTAGAACCGCCTCGATGATCTATATTTTAGAGCAATACTTTGGTTTACGGGGGTAAACATTAATTTTATTTCTGCTCTAAAATATAGATCACATATACGCTGATACGAACAATGGCTTGGGTGGACTGTGAGACGTAGAGTTTGATTGAGTGCTGTCCCGAAAAGCCGGCTCTGATGGGGCTCATCCTGGCGTTGATGAGGTAAATGCCGTGGACTTGCTTCTGCTTGCGGGATGGTGGTGGAATTACTTCTGCGTGCGGGGATGGTGGTGGACTTACTTCTGCTTGCGATGATGGTGGTGGAATCACTTCTGCTTGCGGGGATGGTGGTGGACTTGCTTCTGCTTGCGATGATGGTGGTGGAATTACTTCTGCTTGCGGGGATGGTGGTGGACTTACTTCTGCTTGCGGGGATGGTGGTGGACTTACTTCTGCTTGCGGGGATGGTGGTGGACTTACTTCTGCTTGCGGGGGTGGTGGTGGACTTACTTCTGCTTGCGGGGATGGTGGTGGACTTGCTTCTGCTTGCCTGGATGGTGGTGGACTTGCTTCTGCTTGCGGGGATGGTGGTGGACTTGCTTCTGCTTTCGGGGATGGTGGTGGACTTACTTCTGCTTGCGATGATGGTGGTGGACTTACTTCTGCTTGCGATGATGGTGGTGGACTTACTCCTGCTTGCGATGATGGTGGGGGACTTACTTCTGCTTGCTATGATGGTGGTGGACTTACTTCTGCTTGCGATGATGGTGGTGGACTTGCTTCTGCTTGCGATGATGATGGTGGACTTGCTTCTGCTTGCGATGATGATGTTGGACTTGCTTCTGCTTGCGATGATGATGGTGGACTTGCTTCTGCTTGCGATGATGATGGTGGACTTGCTTCTGCTTGCGGTAAGGGCGGTGGACGTGCTTCTGCTTGCGATGGCAAGTTTGCTTTCAATGTCTTCAACTTTCTACCTGTTTTTAACAGTTCGAGAACCAACCTACAACCGATAAAGAGGTCGTACACACTTCACTTTATAGTGCAAACGAACGTTTTAACAGCGCAGTGTGAGCGTTATAATAGAACAGTGCAGAACGCAGAGCGACGGCGTTTGTTTTGTACATGCTTAAATTGAGCGCCGTCGCTCGGCGTTCCATGCGAACCCAACGCGTCCACCGGCGATGCCACTACGTTACTTTGGCGATGGTTGCGATCGTACTGCGCGCACCTCGGCGTTCTGCATTTTTCGTGGGTGCCATGGGATTGCCGTGAGAACGCAGCCCTGGTGTGACAAGGGTTTAAGAATCTTATTATTTTGATATGTGTAAATAAAATGTTCCTTAATTTGTTAAAGATGTTTTGTATTGAATTGTGCATAAAATACACATTTTTCTCTCGACATTCTACGCCATCACGACTGAAAGTGAAATACTTCTGCTTCATGATCACTCGAAATCGCACGAAATTTCAGTTAATTAAATTAAACCATTTTCAGAAATTCTCCTATACATTTTAGAGAAAGTTTAGCTCGCTGACATGTTCTGTATGTTGGTCTACAAACAGGTAACAACTTTGCTGAGTCTAACTGTTGGTTTTCTTCTGTTCCAGCTTTTCAGTGATTTCTTGCTGTCGAGTCTTCACCGTTGTTTCATCTCTGTGTTTTTTTTTGTGTGTGTGTTCCCGGAGATGTTGCACTGACGAATTGGAGGCCTTCATGCGGACTGAACACATTTTTTGTCTAAATCACGACGGAAGTAACGGCGAGGATTGCACTGAGCTGCGTAAAATCAACCTACGTCCCCACACACCGGAATTCCTTTAGGCGGTTCTTCTGTCGGGGCGGTGGATTATTTTTGTTATGGTTTGCCTTTGAGTGTATGTACCGCTTTTATGTTTTGTTTTGGATAGCCGATTGGCCATTTTGTGGGAAAGTAACTGTCCTTTTGGCTTGTCGCTATTGATGTTTCCATTAGGGTCTAGTTGTTTCATGTTCGTGTTTCTTTCCTTTTGGTGTCGCTGATGGGAGCTGTGGGTTAATTGTATCGATTCCTGATCATTGCCATCACTTCCATTTTGCTACACTTTGGCTGGACGGAGTGTGAGCGAGGAAAGCAATTCTCACATCACGTGAACAAGCCCGTGAAATGGACACTCCCCTAAACCCACTTTTTACAAGGAAAACCGGGGTTTAGGGGGGGGAGGGGGCATATATTATAATAATTATTCTTTTTTTCTTCTCCAAGGCATAACGGCACCCACAACCTATGTTTGCAGTACAAATACGAAAAATATCACGGATTTTCATTAGCAAACTAGCCATGTTAGAAATGTGAAAAAAAAATGCACTATGTCGCACGCGCGTGTTATCGTAATGCTCTGTGATGGTCCATTGTAAATGTTGCTAAGATGTTCCATGTACGCGTTTGACCTTGCGTGGTGAAACTGGATGTTTTCTTCTTCTGAAATCGGATCCTTATTTAGAGCTAAACCCTGATGTCTGCATTAATATAACACATCCGTGTGACATTTTAAGAATCTCATACGGGTTTCTGATGTAGATTAGCGTTTCCAACACGAGGGATGACCGTGCTGAGCGGAACCGAGGCTACGCCGAGGTTTGGCTCAGCACGGTCATCCCGAGGGCTGGAAAGGCACACCTATGGGGTTCTGTTGTAGATGAGCGTTTCCAACCCGAGGGATGACCGTGCTGAGCGGAACCGAGGCTACGCCGAGGTTCGGCTCAGCACGGTCATCCCGAGGGTTGGAAACGCACATCTATGGGGTTCTCTTGCAGATGAGCGTTTCCAACCCTCGGGATGACCGTGCTTAGCGAAACCGAGGGTTGGAAACGCACATCTATGGGGCTCTGTTGTATGAATGCATTGTACGATTTTATCATATGACGTCGCGTCTGAGAGTGTAATAACGCCATGTAATATTTTCGATAACCCACTAGTGGATTAAATATGCAAATTAGCTAGATACGTCCCGTAACGTTACATGTACGCCGTCCTTAACGACGTCGCGTTTACTAACGGCGGAATATTGACATTTTTGTAAACAAATGAAAAAGATGACTTATTCGTAAATTTAATGCAAAACTAGGCCTTTATATCCTGATTTAAGCTCTGGTTGTGTCCTTTACGTTTCTCGAAAACAATTAAAATAGAGGATCTTTTGTTTGTTTGTTTGATTTGAGGTTTAATGTCCCCGTGAACACTGTAAAGGTCATTTTGGAGACGTTGCTTCCAATTTTGTGGGTCTTTTACCCTACATTGAGATGAAATGACATCTCAAGTCCTGTCGCCCAATGAAACCAATAGGATTTATAAGCATGGGCGGTCCACCTCGCACCGCGGTTCCTGGACAGGCTTAGATCCTCTAAGCGGTTTACCAGTACTAGTGTGCGGGCCGGATTCAGCTCTGCGTGGGAGCATCATGCAGCCCAAATGTTTCTTCAAGCCCCTACGGGCGGGGGCCTTAAATAGAGGATCTTACATGGGTGCTCATGTATTATTGAATTTATTAAACGAGTTGCGGAAAAGGGATAAAATGCGAGGCTTTTCAACGAGTTTAATAATTTTTTATAATACATTAGCGCAATGCAAGATTTAATTTATTATATGGCTTTTAAAACGCATTTTTATCCAAGATTGTTTTACAAACATGTCAATATTCCGCCATAAGTAAATGCGACGTCGTTAAAGACGTCGTTCGTGTAACGTTACGGTGCGTATCTTACTAATTTGCATATTTAATCCACTAGAGGATTTTCGAATTTATTACATGACGTAATTATATTCTCAGAGGCGACGTCATATGATAAATTCAGCCCCGCTCATAGGGGCTTGAAAAATATATGGACTGCATGATGCTTCCAGGCAGAGCTGAAACCGACCGGCACACGAGTACTGGCAAACCGCTTAAAGGATCTAAGCCTGCCCAGGTAAAGCGGTGCGAGTCGGCCCGTCAATGCTTATAAACCCTATTGGTTTCATTGGGCGGCAGGGCTTGAGATGTCGTTTCATCTCAATGTTAGGTAAAAGTCCCACAAAATTGGAAGCAACGTCTCCAAAATGACCTTTACAGCGTTGACGGGGACGTTAAACCTCAAATCAGACAATTTACAAATATGTAGATATTCCGCCATATTTAAACGCGACGTCGTTAAGGACGTCGTTCATGTAACGTTACGGTGCGTATCTAACTAATTTGCATATTTAATCCAATAGAGGATTTTCGAATTTATTACATGACGTAATTACATTCTCAGAGGCGACGACATATGAGCCCCGCCCAGCGAATTTGTGTCTTCGAGCATTCCGTCATGACAAATATTAACTGCGCATCCCCGGCCATTCAGAGGGACCAGGGATATGGCTTTCTCTCTGAAGGTTCCTCTTGATTCACTGCTTGTATGAATGAGCAGCGAAGGTTCTGGCGAGACTGCGCGGATGCGCAGGCTCGCCTGAACCTTCGCTGCTCGCATAGGCGATAAGTACCAACATCGCTTGACGGGGCCCATATGATAAATCCTATTAGTTGACGGGCCCCACCAATCGGGGATTTTCGTTTTTCCCACGCAGAGCTAAAACCAATCGAACATGAGTACTGCCAAACGGCTTAGAAGGTCTTAGCCTGCCCAGGCAAAGTGTTGCGTGTTGGATCATCCCGGAATATATAGAGGATCTTACATAAGTGCTCATGTATTATTGAATTTATTAAACGAGTTGAGGAAAAGGGATAAAATGCGAGGCTTTGCCGAGCATTTTATCCCTTTTCCTCAACGAGTTTAATAAATTCGATAATACACGAGCACGAATGCAAGATTCTATTTATCATATGACATTTAAAACGCATTTTATTCACGATTGTATACAAAAATGTCAATATTTCGCCATAAGTAAACGCGACGTCGTTAAGGACGTCGTACATGTAACGTTACGGGACGTATCTAGCTAATTTGCATATTTAATCCACCTGTGGATTATCGAAAATATTACATGGCGGTATTACGCTCTCAGACGCGACGTCATATGATAAAAACCCGTTTGGTTTGTTTGGGCGGTAGGGCTTGAGATGTCGTTTTATCTCAATGTCTGGGAAAAGTACCACACAGTTGGAAGCAACGTCTCCAAAATGACCTAAATAGTGATGGCGAGTACGTAAAACCTCAATTCAAACAAAATCTTAGTTGACTGTACACCACGCCAACTAAGCAAGCGGACTTTTAACTTGTTAATTGCCTATGCCATGGACCTTTTAATGAGTTAAATCAATCCAACTGATATTAATGACAAGAATTAATCAGAATTATACAAAAGATAAAAGTTTGTAGGACAATTTACATCATACACACAATTTTAAATTTCTATTAATAATTCCCGTTTTATGATACATTAACTAATTATACCCCCACAAATGAAATTTGCGGGGGTATATAGGAGTGAGCTTGTCGGTCGGTCGGTCGGTCGGTCGGTCGGTCTGTTGACTTGGTATCCAGACGATAACTCAAAAAGCGCTTCACCGATTTTTATAATTTTTGGTACACTGATGTAACATCATAAAAGACAGGTCAAGTTCGATTTCCACTACAATTCGTCAATTTTCGACATAGTTATGGCCCCTTTCAAGTGAAAAAAATGCAAAATGCCGCTGTTGTACTATTAAGGCAGTTTGTGTGGGGGTATTCATCACCTTTAGTGATAGCTCTAGTTGAAGTTCATGCGCTCAACGAGGTATTCCCGACTGTTGTTATGTTTCTGACATTCATTCCCGTTCTGACTTTAAATAGGATCATAATATTCAGGGGATAACTTAGTTCCGCACTGCATTACCTAACAGCGCGAGCGAGCGGAGTTAACTGCCGGTGATAACTACTTTGACGGTTTGATGGTTGTTTTCACAGAAGCCATGTCATTTTTGCACTAGGCGATGCGCAATATCTTTGAGAAATTATTTTTGTTTTACTAATGCAATAGCATCAATTGTGTGTTCGTATATTATTATAATGTTATGAATCAAGTAATTTCGTGTTGGCCCAGTTACAGGTCCAAGGTCTGCTGTATTTGCCCGAGGCAGAAGGCCGAGGGCAATAGAGCTGATCGAGGACCTGTAATTGGGACAATTCGAAATTTTTTGATTGATGACAATATTATAATTTGACACAATTAAAAAACATGATTATTGATTTTGACCTGGTGTTCATACGGATGACCTCCGATCAAAACAGGATAGTCAATTTATAATATAATGTTATTAATCAAACAATTTCGTATTGGACCAGTTACAGGTCCGAGGTCTGCTGTATTGGCACGAGGCCGAAGGCCGAGGCCAATACAGTTGACCAAGGACCTGTAACTTGGCCAATACGAAATTACTTGATTAATGATAATTTTATTAATTGACGCAATTAAAAACATGATTTATGATTTCTGAATATTGGGTGACCTTGTGTTATATAGGATAATCAATTAATAATGTTCCATATAATGAGACGCATTTATTAACCCTTGTGGTATGTTGTTTTTTGTTTGATTTAAAGTTTAACGCCCCGTCAGCAATATTTAGGTCATTTTGGAGACATTGTTGTCAGTTTTGTGGGACTTTTACTCTACATTGAGATGAAATGACATTTCGAGTTCTGACGCCCAATGAAACCAGTAGGGTTTATATGCTTCTGCGGTCCGACTACCACCACTTTGCCTAGGCAGGATTAGCAAGGCCTACTTGGCCGAAACTAGCTAGTCTGGCCTAGAAAACATTTACACTTCATATTTCCAGTTATATGGTGTATTCCTTGCTTCCAAAGGATAACCCTTTTTAGAACATGTTTAACGTCACTACAGCTGGTGTCTCGGAATGTGTGGCGGCCGTGAAAAGTCTGCCTGCCCTACATCATAGTGTAGTTTATATTGTCTTATCCTTTGGGATCCTTGATTCCATTGTGGAATTTTGAAAATATTTGAGGGTTACTGATGAAGCCTTATTGGATGAAGCTAGCTAATCTGGCCCAGAAAACATTTACACTCCATACTTTCCGGTTCTATGGAGTATTCCTTGCTTCCAAATGAAAACCCTTTCTAGAGCATGTTCAACGTCACTACAGCTGATGTCTGGGAATGTGTGGCGGCCGTGAAAAGTCTCCCGGCCCTACGAGGTACATCGTGGTGTTGTTTATATTTTCTTGTCCTTTGGCATCATTGATTTTATTGTGGAATTTTGCATTTCTATTACGCACCCGTGCGGCATGGTACATATTTCACATGTCCAAAATGACTACTTTTCTAATGAAAATCCGTGATATTTTTCTTATTTATGCTGTAAACATAGGTTGTTGGTGCTCGTGGAGGCGGTTCTAACGAGTACCCAAAACCTATGTGTTGAAGCAGAAATAAGAAAAATAATGTTTACCCCCATTAGACCCCAGTTTTCTCTATATAAAGTGGGGTTTAGTGTGGGGTGTTCATTTTACGGTCTTGTTCACGTGATGGAAAATATTTCGGGGCCACTGATGGGACCTAATTGGCCAAAACTGGCTAGACTGGACCGGAAAACATTTACACTTCATATTTTCCGGTTCTATGATGTATTCCTTGCTTCCAAAGGATAACCCTTTCTAGAACATGTTAAGACCCTCTAAGCGGTACATGAAGCTCTGCGTGGAAGCACAATGTAGCCCATTCCATTTCTCCAGGCCCCTACAGGCGTCCCTTCTCGTATAAAATCACGAAAACACGCCTATATAATTTTGACCCCCTTGAACCCCACTTTTATATAGCAAAACTGTGGTTTCCGGGGGTATACCATATTTTTCTTATTTCTGCTCTAAAATATAAATAGTCGGGACTCGTTAGAACCGCCTCGATGAGGCGGTTCTAACGAGTGCCCACAATCTATATTTGGAGCAGAAATAAGAAAAAATATCACAATTTTTCATCATAAAATTTTCAGTTTTTCGGCGATAAAGGTGGCAATGTATTTGTATAGGCGTGTTTGCGTAATGAATGACTTGCCCACCATTACGGCAACACACCCGTTGCACATAGTGGATTCTTTCATTTTTCCAAAAATAGTTACTTTTCTGATAAAATATGTAATAGTTTTCTTTTTTTATACTCCGAACATAGGTTGTGGGTGCTCGTTAGAATCGCCTCAATGAGGCGGTTCTAACGAATACCCACAACCTATGTCTTGTAGCACAAATAAGTAAAATGGAATATACCTCTGTAAACCCCAGTTATCCCTGTATAAAATGGGGTTTAGTGGGGTATTCATTTCACGGACTTGTTAAAACGATGACTGTTTTTACTCGATAAACGATCAACATTGACCATCTCAGGCAGCAATAGCGTGGACATATTTTGTGTTTTTGCTCTGAGGGTTAGTTAGTTTGATTAGTGTTTTGTTGGTTGGACACCTTAAAACGTTTGTCATAACGTTTGAACGGTTTGGAATCGACCATTCATATTTGGCATGTAAAATAGAAGTGAAAGCAACGACCCGGAATCGATACGAGAAACCCACAGCTCCCACAAGAGACACCAAAGGGAAAGAAACACAAACATGAAACTACTAGACCCTGGAAACATCAATAGCGGAAAGCCAAAAGGACAGTTACTTTCCCCACAAAATAGTCAGTTGGCTATCCAGAATAAAATAATATAAACGATACGTTCCAGATGACAAGATCTTTCTACTCATACGAAACATTTGACATGTGACCTTGACCAATGACCTACTTTATTTAAAAATGGCATTGTCCCGGGGACCTGTTCGTGTTTCACGAACACATCGTGTTTGAAGAAAATAATTGTGTGAATCTGCAATTTTAAGTAATATGTGAATCTTTTACCTGAGGCGAGCGATATAGAATCACCATGATCATCGCGCTATCATCATCATCATCATCATCATCATCATCATCATTAGTTATATTAGCATTCAGCAGAGTCGTGTTCCATTGTTAGATCGATACACTTTCATATCTCCAAACCAATTTTTTTTGTTTTTTCAGAAAAAAATAAATATATTTTGTTTTTATTTAGCCTCCATATATTTATTTAGTATAGGCTTGATTTGTTAGAAGCCTCCGTGTTGTAGTGGTTATGCTACTAGCCTTGTAAACCAGGGGTCGCGGGATCGATCCCGGGCTTCTCCAGACTTTCGGATGAGTCTTTAAACCGAGGTCCTGTCTCCGTATGACTTAAGCTGTTGGTGGGACGTAAAACTCAAACACTCACTCACGCTTGATTTGCAGAATGTGGTGTTCCTAAAAATGGTCCATTCTTGCACAGGGACACACACAGACACACGCGCGCGCGCGCATATGACATTTTTCATATTATACCCCACATCAGCCCGAGACTCCCATATCAGCACTAGCGCCGACGACTGATATTGGTAGAGGACAGATGTGGGGACTTTCATGAATTGAACATGGTTTTTGCTGTTTGTGCACGGCTTTCGGTCCATTTGACAATTGCTTCAAACAACCATCCGCATAGGTATTTATGCAAGAACGTCCCCTTCAACACTGTGTAGATCAATTTGGAGACGTTGCTTCCAGTTTTGTGGGACTTTTACCCAACATTGAGTTGAAATGTCGCCCAATGAAACCAATAGGGTTTATAAGCATGGTTTCGCACCGCTTTGCCTGGGCAGGCTTAGATCCTCTGAGCGGTTTACCAATACGCGTGTGTGATCGTTTCAGCTCTGCCCAGGCGCAGTCGTGTGAGTAGGACCGACCGATGCATACAAGCCCTATTGGTTTTATTGAGCGGCAAATTGAGATGCCATTTCGTCAAAATAAGTGGTACTGGGTAAAGCTGCCACAAAGTGTGAAGTGGCGTCTCCAAACTACCTTAAATAGTGTTGACGGGCACTCAAAACAGTAATCCCCGATGCCCCCCTTTCGATCTCCGGCGGCCGTGATAAATGTCGGTGTCCAAACACGCTCCATCACGAAAACAGGCCGATATAATTTTGACCCCTTCGAACCTCACTTTTATATAGTAAAAGTGGGGTTTCCGGGGGTATACCTTATTTTTCTTATTTCTGCTCTAAGATATAGATTGTGGGTACTCGTTAGAACCGCCTCGATGAGGCGGTTCCAACGAGAGCCCACAATCTATATTTGGAGCAGAAATAAGAAAAATATCGCAATTTTTCATCATAATTTTATCATTTGTTCGGCGATAAAGGTGGCAATGTATTTGTATAGGCGGGTTTGCGTAATGCATTGTTGGCATTATGTGCGCAGTCCCGCCGGGGCGTTAATTGGAGCCCCCGCCCCTTCTGCCCCTCCCCTTCTGCCCATGTGCAGGGAGAATCATACTATGTGCAGGTTAAACACCCTACCGTATTTTCATTATTACACTGTAGGCTTTTATCCTGCATATCTGGATATAAGCAATGCACACCGCCTGTGTCCCCACTCCCTCACCCCACCCCGACTGGAGTTAAGGTGAAATCGAAGAAAAAAATTAAGCTAAAATATGCTCTGCGAATAATGTTCAATCAAGCCCTTGGCCTTTCATCGAGTTGACATGTCCGTGTATGAATACCCCTCTAAACCCTATTTTATATAGTAAAGTGGGGTTTACGTGGGCATACACAATTGTTCTTATTTATGCCGCTCCAAAATATAATTTATGGGTACTCGTTAGAACCGCCTCAATTAGCACCCAAAACCTGTGTTTGGAGTGTAAATAAGAAAAATATCACAAATGCACATAATGGGTATGAAAGAATCCACTTTATCACACGGATGTCTTTTTGCAATTAATAAATAGGCCATTTATCTTTCAGCAATATATGTTTTACACGCATGCGCAGTGTGCGTAGTGGCGCTATACCGATGCATCAGAGACATTCACATTATTTGCATTATCTGCTGGTTCCTAGTCTGAAGGTTATCAGTGTTGGAAAAACAGGTAACCAGACCCCCCTGACCTTAAAAGGTCAGGGGGGTCTGGTTACCTGTTTTTCCAATATTGACAATGTGCAAGCTGGGATCCAGCAAATAATGCAAATATGGTGAATAACGAAGCCAGTGATGTATCAATGAGATTATTGCATGTATCACAGATGATTTAACAGTTTCCCAGTTTTCTATGAAATTCATTTCGTTCTTCGGATAATCGTCTTAAGCGATTAGGGAAGCCTATTTGCGGAAACCTATTTGCACATGTATTGTCGATAAAATACGAGGAAATTCAATAAGTCATTGACTTCATCTTTTACCCATTAACACTTAATCACTCATCACGAAAACACGCCAAAATAATGTTGATGCCATCAAATCCTACTTATATGGGGTAAAAACCGTGACAAGGGTGTAAATTATTTTTTTTCTTATTTCTGTCCAAAAACATAGCTTCTGGGTATGCGTAAGAACCGCCTACGAATACCCACAATCTAGTTTGTGGGATGCGTAAGAACCGCCTCGCACTGGCGGTTCTAACGAATACCTACAATCGAAGTTTAGAGCAGAAATATGAAAAAAAAAATCGGATTGTTTTATCTGAAAATGTTGATATTTTGGTTGCAAAATTTTGAATATATATGAATATCCGTGTTTGCGTTTGTTTGTTTGCATTGGAGTTTAACGGCCCAGTCAGCACTATTTTAGGTCATTTTTGAGCCGGTCTGTTTACGTATCCACACTTTTCCTGGGCAGGCTTATACGTAAGCGGTTAACCAGAACAGTGCACATTCTTTCGCCAAAAACTGACAACTGCCCTTCTTGAATCAGCGGAAGGGAGAGAGTGACTGTAGAAAAGATTTCATGATCAATCTCCACGATAGAATGTTGCCGACCCGACAGGAATCGAACCCGCGTCCTCCTGATCACCAGTCAGACGCGCATCCGACTGAGCTACTGAGGCGGGCGCGTGTTTGCGTTAAGTCATAATACAGAAAATCATTACGAACAAACGCCTTTACAAATACATTGCCATCTTTATCGCCGAAAAAATGAAGATATTAAGATGAAAAAATACGATAATTTTCTTATGTCTGCTGAAAATATAGACTGTGGGTACTCGTTAGAACAGCCTCATGGAGGCGGTTCTAACGAGTACCCACAATCTATATTTTAGAGCAGAAATAAGAAAAATAAGTCTTACCCCTGCAAACCCCAGTTTTACTATATAAAAGTGGGGTTCGAGGGGGGGGGGCAAAATTATATAGGCGTGTTTTCGTGATGTTCAATTACTCAAACTGTGCTGTCTCATTAACTGTGGCTGATTAGAATTTTGTTCTAGAGATCCTCAAAATTGTTTACGATAGATCGATAGATCAGTACGATAACACCCCGTGCGACGTAGTGCATGCACTTTTTTCACATCTCAAAAATGTCTATTTTTCTGATGAATATGCGATATATTTATTTTTTAGTCATGCTTCAGACATAGGTTTTGGGAGCTCGTTAGAACCGCCTCATTGAGACGGTTCTAACGAGTACCTACAGCCTATGTCTTGGAACAGAACTAAGGAAAGTAATGGTAGCCCCCCCCACCTCCCCTTAAACCCCAGTTTTCTCTATAAACAGTGGGGTTTAGGTGGTTCCGTGTTCATTTCTCGGACTTGTGTACGTAATGAAACACAGAGAACATTCGATGGCTTGAAGACGGATAATCCGTTTACCATTGCTAATTCGAACTCTGTATAGGCTCTCTATGACTTTAAGCTCACCTCAGCCGAAGGCTCACAAGGTGAGCTTATAGTATAGGTCGGCATCCGGCGTCCGTCCGTCGTCCGTCCGTCGTCCACACCTTTGAACTTGAATATCTAAGGGACTAGCTGGCCAATCCCAATCAAATTTTATGTGCAGTTTCACTGGGTTGGGGGATTGACTGCCATTGGACATTGGGGGTTTTGGACCAGTTTTGATCAGAACTGTGGTTTGGCTGCACGGGACAAACAGCTTTGGAGTTACCTGTCCTTGAGCATAAATATCAGTGAAAAATAGTGTCTCCAGCTTTTCTCGGCTGTTTATGATCTGATATTTTTTGTTACTTTTCATAAACGAGGACAAGCATATTCGAATTTGGTTTGAATCTGACCAGCGGTTTTCCAGTTACATCCCTTTGAGCGTGTAAAAATTTCCCATTGACTTATAACGGGGAAAACGACGTCTCCACTTTTTCTCAGCCATTTCTGATCCGATCTTCATTAAACTTACAGATAACCAGGAGGGGCTTCCAGCCTCTACGTGGAGTTCATATTTGGGATGCATGGGACAAACAGCTCTGGAGTTACCTGCCCTTGAGCATAAATATAAGTGAAAAATGGTGTCTCCAGCTTTTCTCAGCCGTTTATGATCTGATCTTTTTGTAAATTTTCATAAACGAGAATAAGCATAAAATCTTACACGAGTTCGAATTTGGCTTGAATCTGGCGAGCGGTTTTTCAGTTACATCCCCTTTAGCGTGAAAACAAATTGTCCCATAGACTTATAATGGAGAAAACGACGTCTCCAATTTTTTTTCCGCCATTTCTGATCCGATCTTCATCAAACTTGCAGATAATTAGGATGCGCTTACAGTCTACGGTGAGTTCAAATTTGGGCTACACGGGACAAACAGCTTCTGAGTTACCTGCCATTGAGCATAAATGTAAGTGAAAAATTGTGTCTCCATGTTTTCTCAGCCATTTTTTATTGTATCATTTTGTACCTTTTGGTAAAGGGGTCAAGCATAAAATCTCGAGCGAATTCGAAGTTGACTTGAATCTGACCAGTGGTTTTCCAGTTACATCTCCTTGAGTGTGAAGATTTTCACATAGACTTACAATGGGAAAACGACGTCCTCAGCTTTTCTCGACCATTTCAAATCAGATCTTCATCAAACTTGTCGATAACCAGGAGGGGCATACAGTCTGTTGAGTTTGAATTTGGGCCACGCAGGTCAAATGACTTCTGAGTTACCTGCCCTTGAGCATAAATATAAGCGAAAAATGGTGTATCAAACTTACCGCAACTGTTTTTGATCTGATCTTTTTGTTACTTTTGGTAAGCGAGGATAAGCATAAAATCTCTAATAAGTTCGATTTTGGCTTGAATCTGACCACCGGATTTCCAAATACATCCCCTTGAGGGTGAAAAAGTTTCCCATAGACTTTCATCTTCGACTGACGGCATCACCAAAAAGCGAGAAAAATTTAAGAGCTTTGCTGCTGCATACTGCTGACTAGATTCCTGACTAGATTGCTGTTTGGGTTCATCCGCTTCGGATGAATCCTCGTCTTTTTTACGTTTGAGTGCGTTGCGGTTATTAGATTTGTGCTACCCCATGAAGAAAGCTTTAAGGTTCGGCTCAAGTGCTCTCCGCCCTCCTTGGAGCCCTACAAGGGAACACCATATTGGAGTGGTTATCCGGCTCGCAGGTGTTATAGATACACGTGAGATATACTCGCATAAACAAAATGCCTACACGATTGGTCCGTTTGGCCACCGCCTTCAAGAGATAAAAAGGCAGAAAAGGTTAAGGTAAATGGGCATATGGTTGGTATCAGGAAAGATACAAAAAGAATGGAAAAGAAAGCAAAGAAGTATCTCTAGGACTGGGCGCGACCAGCCGATTGACCGTGCCGGACCGCCCGGCCACGGCCACCCGTCTACACCGAAAAGCCAGGCCAAAAAGGCGTGTTTGGGTACCTGAAGTACCGCAACCTCAGGTAACCTCAACCACCAGGATCCCTTCTTCTGGCTTACAGGACGCCACCCACGGCAAACGGGTGACACTTCCTTTAGCTCTTCCCAGTGGGCACAGAGACCACAGCGGCAATGTGCCTAGTGGAAATCGAGCCCCCAAGGCCACGGCAAGGCAGGAAGTCTAATACCTGGGGGGGGGGGGGGGGTACGGCACAACCAGCCATATGACTGTTACGTATTTCGATACGTACCATTATCCAAGTGTTATTAAACATCGACGGTGTATGATAAAAATGTTGTATGAATACACTCTAACCACGTGAAGATGAAAATATGTTCGAATTAGGGGTAGTTTGAACTACTGAGGGTAAATGATAGTTCCGGTTCATGGATTATAATGGTGATCATTTTAACAATCTATAAAATGAATATATGTTGTGTGTACTCATAAGAATCGCCTCAGTGCACCAAAAATATTTTTTACAGGTTTAAACAGGTCTGGTGCTATTGGAAGAATTCTTTAGTGGCTCAATACCGAGATATCCATCGTCACGAAAACACGCCTTTATAATCCTGAATCCCTGTATCCCAACCTTTATCTGTTTATATAGTAAAACTGGGTTTGCAGGGGTAAACCTTATTTTTCTTAAATATAGATTGTGGGTACTCGTTTTAGCGCGGTATTAATGTGTACCCAAAATATATATATTGAGCAGAAATGAGAAAAACTTCATATTCTTTAATCTTAAAAGGTTCGTTTTTTCGGTGGTAAAGTTTACGATGTATTTGCATAGGCATGTTTTTGTAGTTGTTCACGTTATCGAAGTTTCAATGTTTTATTTGTTTTATTTGAAGTTTAACGTCCCCGTGAACGCTGTGGGGGTCATTTATGAGACGTTGCTTCCAATTTTGTGTGACTTTTGCCCGACATTGAGAAGAAATGACTTCTCGGGCCCAATGGGGCCAGTAGGGTTTGTGGGCATGGCCGAGCCGACTCGCACCGCATTGCCTGGCAGGCTTGGGTCCTCTACTCGTATTTGAGTCGGTTTCGGCTCTGCATCATGCGGCCCGTCTGTTTCTTCGGGAGCCGGTGGGCGGGGGCTGGAAGGTTCAATGTAAATCTCTTTTAAAGAATAAATCTCTCAATTTCAAAATTAATAAAAGTCTTTAGCTAACTTTTCTTGACATATTATGAAACCGACCAAAAAGTCAGTCATGAGTTATTTTGTTTGTTTGATTTGAGGTTTAACGTCCGCGTCAACACTGTAAAGGTCATTATGGAAACGTTGCTTCCAATTTTGTGGGACTTTCGTCCGACATTGATATAAAATGACATCTCAAGCCCTGTCGCCCGATGGAACCGTTTGGGTTAATAAACATGGACTGTCCGACTCGCACAGCTTTACCTAGACAGGTTTTTTAATTATTTTGACCCCATTTAGATTTATATCAGTCTTTGAATCGACTGCCTATTCGAAATTCGCAAAATTGCAGTATGTTTCCTCTGGCTTTCTTTGCCGGATCATTACAGGGTCACTGATGAGGCTTTATTAGCCGAAACTACGTAGTATGACCCTTCTTCTTTCTTATGAATCTTTTCATTGCTCTTAAAGGAACTCATTTTTGATTTTTATTATATCCTCTAAGCGGTTTACCAGTACTCGCTTTGGTCAGTTTCAGCTCTGCGTGGAAGCATCATGCCGACAATCTATTTCTTCAAGCCCCGGCAGGTGGGGGCTGCACGAGTTATAGGGTCAGGGTTATAGGTACCATAAACTACGCAGAGCCTTTTCAAAATTTAATAGACGACATTCTGATTTGGTTTCGGAATTCGGTGTTGGACTTAGATCTCTTTTGCAGCAGGGTCTATCGGAGCCCGAATTTTATGTAGACTTAGTATATAAATTCAGAAAAATATGGGACCGCAGTGACTTCAGCACCCAATTTCGTAAAATCACTCTTCGATATAAAAAGATTGGGTACAACATGGATGTTATACGACAGACTGCATGCATGGTAGTTAACCCAATCACGGTTGGCAACTTTGCTTCCCTCTTTAATTGCACGCCGGTGAGTCAGGCCTCAGATTCTATGACGGCTCCAACGTAAAGGCTTATTGAAAATTAGAGAGATTTAATTCAAGGTAATGTTGGTTGGTGCCTGATGCTCTGTCTCTGTTTCGGCCCATCGGAGTCTAACTGTTGGTTTTCGTTTGCTCCAGCATTTCAGTGGTTTCTTGCTTTCGAGTCCTCACCGTTGTCTCGCCTCTGTG
This sequence comes from Lucinisca nassula, assembly GCA_963580285.1. Taxonomy (NCBI): domain Eukaryota; kingdom Metazoa; phylum Mollusca; class Bivalvia; order Lucinida; family Lucinidae; genus Lucinisca; species Lucinisca nassula. Next base: position 15,488,297 of record OY757017.1, read on the forward strand.
GTTCTTTGATTTTTTTGTGTTTGCGGGGGTGTTGCACTGATGAGTTGGGGGCCTTCGTGCGGGCTGGGCGGGTTGTTTGTCCAGGTCGCGACGGAAGTGGGGGCGAGGATTGTGGCCACGTGAAATCGATTTGGGCCCCCCAGTGGAAATCTTCCACTGACCGTTCCGGGGCGGCTCTTCTGTGGCGATTTGTTTGTGTTGTTGTTTGTTGCTTGCTGTGTGTGTCGCTTGTGTCTTTTAGTTTTGGCTGGCCGTGTGGCCGTTTTGTGGGAAAGTAACTGTCCTTATGGCCTTCCTTTGTTTGGGTTTCCGTTGTGGTCTGGTCGCTTAGTGTTTGTATTTCTTTCCCTTTGGTGTCTTTTATGGGTGGAGTAAGTTAATTGTATCAATTCCTGATCTTTGTTTTACTTATACTTTTCAATGGGAAAACGATGTCTCCAACTTTGCTTGGCTATTTCTAACCTGACCTTCATGAAACTTCCAGATAACCAGAAGGAGCTTACAGTCTATGTTTAGTTCGAATTTGGGCCGCATGAGACAAAAGGTTTTCGAATCACCTGCCCTTGAGCATAAATATTAGTGAAAAATAGTGTCTCCACCTTTTCTCAGCCGTTTCTAATCTGATCTTTTTGAAACTTTCAGCAAACAAGAACAAGCATAAAACCTCAGATGAGTTTGAATTTGGCTTGAATCTGACATTCGGTTTTGCAGTTATAGCCTTTAGAGCGCGAACAATTTTTCCCATAGACTTTCTTATGAATGTTTTCATTGCTCTTAAAGGAACTCATTTTTGATTTTTATTTGCCTTCACTGCAGCTGGTGTTGTGCCGTGTGGCGGCCGTAAAACGTCTCCCCGTACATCAACCATTGTGCAGTTTATATTTTACTTTTGGTCCTTTGAGATCAGCGTAAATATTCTGAGAAATCTGAAATAAATTATTGGTTTAGACTCTTATTCTAGACAGGTTTTTAATTATTTGGACCCCATTTTGATGTATGCCAGTCTTTGAATCGACTGCCTATTCGAAATTCGCAAAATTTCAGTATGTTTCCTCTGGCTTTGTTGCCGGATCATTACAGGGTCACTGATGAGGCTTTATTAGCCGAAACTACGTAGTATGACCCATCTTCTTTCTTATGAATGTTTTCATTGCTCTCATTTTTGAATTTTATTTACAATGGAAAAATGACGTTACCAACTTTTCTCCGCCATTTCGGATCTGATCTTCATCAAACTTGCAGATAACCAGGAGGGACATACAGTCTACATAGAGTTCGAATTTCGGCTGCATGGGACAGACAACTTTGGAGTTACCTGCCCTTGAGCATAAATATTAGTGAAAAATGATGTCTGCACCTTATCTCAACCTTTTTGATCTGACCTTTTTTGAAAGTTATAGCAAACGAGGACAAGCATAAAACCTCAGTCGAGTTAGAATTACATGTAGGCTGGAATCTGACATTCAGTTTTGCAGGTACAGTCCCTAGAGCCTGAACAATTTTCCCATACACTTACAATGGAAAAACAACATCTCCAACTTTCCAAAATTTCTGAACTGATCTTAATTAGACTTGCAGAGAACCAGGAGGGACATACAGTTCGAATTTGTGCGACATTGGACAAAGGGCTTTGTCCCTTTGACCCTAATTGGTCGAAACTAGCTAGTCTGGCCCAGAAAACATGTACACTCAATATTTTCTAGTTATGTGGTGTACTCCTTGCTTCCAAAGGATAACCTTTGCTAGAACATATTTAACGTCACTACAGCTGGTGTCTGGGAATGTGTGGCGGCCGTAAAAAGTCTCCCTGCCCTACATCGTAGTGTAGTTTATATTTTCTTGTCCTTTGGGATCAATGATTCGATTGCTAAATTTTGAAAATATTTGAGGGTCATGATGAGGCTTAATTGGCCGAAACTAGCTAGTCTAACCCAGAAAACATGTACACTCCATATTGTCCAGTTCTGTGGTGTACTCCTTGCTTCCAAAGGATAAGCCTTGCTAGAACATATTTGGAGTTACCTGCCCTAATATTAATTAAAATTGCTGTCTCCACTTTTTTCTCAGTCATTTTTGCTCTGATCTTTTTGAAACTTTCAGTAAACAAAGATAAGCATAAACCTCAGATGAGTTCAAATTTGGCTAGAATCTGACATTCCGTTTTGCAGTTACAGTTTCTAGAGCCATGAAAATTCTCACATAAGCTTACAATGGAAAACACTGCCACTATTTCAGATCTGATCTTCATCAAACTTGCAGATAACCAGGAGGGACATACATTGTACAATCTTAAATATAGTTGAGTTAGAATTTTGGCAGCTTTGGAGTCAACTGCTCTTGAGCATAAATACTAGTGAAAAATGGTGTTTCCATTCTTAGCTCACCTGAACCGAAGGTTCACAAGGATGAGCTTATAGTATAGTCCATCCGTCGTCCGTCGGATGTCCACACCTTTGAACTTGAATATCTAAGTGACCAGTTGGCCAATCTCAATGACATTTTATGTGCAACATCCCTGGGTTGGGGATTTAACTGCATTGTGTTTTAACCCAGTTTTGATCAGAACTGTGGTTGCCATGGAAATAAAATGGTTCCATAGACTTATAAGTGGAAAACGACGTCTCCACGTTTTTCTCAGACCATCACGAAAACACGCCCATATAATTTTGACCCCCTCGAATCCCACTTGTATATAGTAAAACTGGGGTTTGCAGGGGTAAACCTTATTTTTCTTATTTCTGCTCTCAAATATAGATTGTGGGTACTCGTTAGAACCGCCTCATCATTTTTCTTATTTCTGCTCTAAAACAGAGATTGTGGGTACTCGTTAGAACCGCCTCATCGAGGCGGTTCTTACGAGTACCAACAATATATATTTTGAGATTTTATATATTTTGAGAAAAATATCGTAATTTTTCATATTAAAATCTTCATTTTTCGGCGATAAAGGTGGCAATGTATTTGTAAAGGCGTGTTTTCATAATGCATTTCTCACCCAACCTTCATGAAACATGCAGGAGGAGCTAACAGATATCCAGTGCCTATTAGGCTTCCGTCAGTCCATCGTTAGTAGGGGGAGTACATTAGGTATGAACATGTTTTGATCAGAACTGTGGTTGCCCACAAAAAGTTCCATGAACTTATAACTGAGACAATTCTCCATTTTTCTCTTTCGGAAAGTAGTAAGGCAGTACGGAAACACGCCTATACAAATACATTGTAAATTTTGTCGCCGAAAAGGCAAATCTTAAGCAGAAAAAATGTGATATTTCTCTTATTTCAGCCAAATATTTAGATTGTGGGTACACGTTAGAACCGCCTCATCGAGGCGGTTCTAACGAGTACCCACAATCTATATTATAGAGCAGAAATAAGAAAAATAAATCCCCCCCCCGAAAACCCCATTTTTTCTATGTAATAGTAGGGTTCAAGGGGTTCAGAACTATTGTAGGCGTGTTTTCGTGATGGAAACGAACACACAAGACGTCTCCTAGGATCAATGACTGTACATTAGGGAATGAAACACGTCAATCAAAAATTTTCAGTGACCATTTGAACGGAATATACAGGAAATGAGTTTCGATTGCTGTTGACATAAGCGTCAATTCTTGTTTTGATTCTGACGAGACACAAAGCTGTATAATTCTCTGGACGTGATATGTATTACACCAGGAGTTGTACAGTCTGTAACTTATGGGTCTTAGATTTATTACTAGCGTTCAGGAGCAGCAGCATGTACCCTTAGCGCACATAATTTTCACATTGAGAGGGCGCTATGCATCATTGTTCCTTATGAGAACAAATCCGCCATCTCTGCTTAATGGCTATCATGTTGACTAGTATGCCCCTTCTACACAGAAATTAGGAATGAATTTCTGAAAACTTATACTAGGCCAGCAATAGCAGAATTAATCAATATCGCGTCTTCTTAAATGAAAAGTTGCCGAGATTCTACACAGCAGTAATAATAATAATACTGATAATAATTTACTTAATTTATGGAGGGTAACACATTTAGTGCCACTACTAATCTTCCAAGTGACCCTCTTCCTCTTCCTCTTCCTGGGTATAAACTAGTTCTAAGCAATGTGGATAAAGTCTCTTGCTGACGGAAACAACACTTGACGCTTGCGGGGATCGAACCGGCTACCTCTCGACATCAACCCCGATGCTTTACCACTGCACCGTAGCCATGAAAATTTCTAAGGTGATGTGTGCAACGCATGTATTATTATGTCTTTTTATTGGTACGCGTCTGTTTTGTTGTTGTATGTTGGCTATAGCCAAACGCATTCATCACGAAAACACACCTATATAATTTTGACCCCCTTGAACCCCACATTTATATAGTAAAACTGGGGTTTCCGGAGGTATACCTTATTTTTCTTGTTTCTGCTCTAAAATATAGATTGTGGGTACTCGTTAGAACCGCATCGATGAGGCGGTTCTAACGCGTGCCCACAATCTATATTTTGAGCAGAAATAAGAAAAATATCACAATTTTTCATCTTAAAATTTTCATTTTTTTTTTTGGCGATAAAGGTGGCAATGTATTTGTATAGGCGTGTTTGCGTAATGACTTGCCGGGGAACATGGAATCACATTCCCCGCCTGGGAACGATATTTGCCCGAGCAGATAGTCGAGGGTAAATATCACTTTTAGGCGGGGAAAACGGGGAACATGGGATCACATGCCCCGCCGTGGAGCGAAATTTGCCCGAGCAGTTAGTCGAGGGGTAAATGTCGCTTTAAGGTGGGGAATACGGCGCACATGGGATCACATGCCCCGCCGTGGAGCGAAATTTGCCCGAGCAGTTAGTCGAGGGGTAAATGTCGCTTTTAGGCGGGGAATATGGGGAACATGGGATCACATGCCCCGCCGTGGAGCGATATTTGGTTGAGCCGTCAGGCGAAGGTATATTAAGAAACCGATCAGCCTTAGCAGTGATTTATTGAGTGATATATCACTGCTTGGAGGTCAGTTGTAATGTAGATCAAATCACGAGCGCGTAGCGCTCGTGATTTGTCTACTTACAACTGACTGACAAGCTGTGATATATCACTTAATCTAACATGACGTTAACGTTTTTCCCATTGAACCCAGTGGAAACGTCAGCGTTTGCAAATATGCGATAATTCACGTCGTCAACGTGGTGCGTGCAATTTGGCGTCATCGTGACGTTGCATGTAAACATTTCCTTCTGTCGACATCCGCTGCAAAATAGTCCCCAAGATAACGCTTTGTTACTACTGTATTTCAGTTTAGCATCATGTTAAAATCGAAATAATTTCCACGCACCCGGTGTGTTATCGTGATTAACACACGGTGTTGTCGGGCAGATGCGAATATTAATTCACTCCGGCTTCGCCGTCGTGAATTAATATTTCGCAATCTGCCCTCCAACACCGTGTGTTAATCACGATAACACACGGTACGTGGAGATTATTTCTTAAATAAATCACGACACTTGAGCTGATCTATTTCGATTCTAACTCACTAAAAGTCGATGAGAACGCTATTGATTCCTCCAGATTCTCCCTACCTTCCATCGTTGTGTGAAATTATCCCGCCAATATAACTGACTGTATCACATTCGATTACCTGTTTTCATAACCTTTCTGATACAAGAAAACGACGTTACACAATCTAACGTCAAGGTAACAATGAATGACGTCATGAAACGGAAAAAGGCGGCTCTTAGCGACACATTCTTCCGCCCAGTGATTTATCACTCAATATATCACCAGGTTTATCCACTGGCTATATAAGCGACCAGTGTTAGAATGTCGCTTTCAGGCGCGGAACGTGATCCAATGTTCCCCGCCAAGAATTAAAATAACGGATTTCTTATACCGGAAAAGTTTTTGAGACATTTTGTACATTGTTGCAATGTTTTCCAAAGGAGTCTTTTGTAGCGAACGTCGTCAGAAGTACATGTTTACGTGTGACGTCATCAAACGCGACCCTTTGCCACTCATTCTCAAATGAAATGGGATATTGCAGTCGCCGTACAATTTCTGACATCAAGCAGTGAATTTTAGCCGTTGCTTACGTTTTTATGACCGAACAACAGGTGCCAAAGATATCATGATAAACCGCCTGTGAAAAAGTACTTTTTGAAGGAAAATGAGCCATGGGAAACCCTGGTTTTATAATGTTCGGTCCCTTTTCAAATTCTCTTTGTTTGCGCACTTACAAATTTGCAATTCCACTCGAAAGGAAAGGGTTAGGTGGTTCCCATAAAATTTACATATTCTGGGTATGTAAATATCTACCCTTAGCAGGACCACATGGTGTCTTACTAAGAATTTCTCCCCGACTATGGCTGTCGCCGAAATTTAACTGACCATTGTAATGCACGAGACGACCTTTTTCTTCTTGATATTTCAAAACAACGTTGAGATTGTTGTACACGGAAACGTGACAAAATCGAGATTCTCTATTATAATAAGCATTTAAGGTCGTTTGATGCTACCTGTACAATAGGAAATTAAAAATACATGTCATACAAAAATGTGTATTGATTTGATGCAAAAATGCATGTAATGTTCGCGATCATTATACCTGGCTTATTACATATGTATCGACAAAAATGCTAGATTGGAAATAAAAACCTCCCGCAATGTGTGACTAATACAAACACATCATCTGAAATGAACATAATATTTTGATGTTGAAATTCCCTCAATTCCAATGTTTGTAATGTTCGAGACCGGTAATGTTCAATACCGAAAATCGTTAGAATAACAGCTTGATCACATTGCTCGCGCGTGGCACAGTATTCCACTACCAGATTACGCTGTAGAAAGTGTCTGCATACGACAGTGTTGCCTTTTCCGTGTGTGGTGGATGAAGGAGTCGGCAGACAATACCACAGTAGAGGAAAAACATAAGTCATATTTTGATTTAAAATATCGACACAGAAACTTTTACCTTTCCCCAATATTATTTGCCACAATGAAAAGTGTTCAATTGAGAATATGCCACCAAAATCAATATTAATGAACAACATGCATGTAAGTTCCATCTTGATTCAAACTATAAAATGCTAACGTTTTAGACATTATATGATTTCTGTGTCACATACTCTCAACAAAAATAAATACAAAAATAAATAAAAGTTATTTGATTTATTAAATTTTGAGGTTTATCAATTCATTTACCTTGTTTGTTTCCTTCTTTGCACTTTTGAGTAAAGGAAACAATGGATATCAGTGTTTGTCTTTACTTTATTTTAAAATAAAAAAAAAGTAATTTAAAACAATATTTTGTTGGAAACACTCTCAGTAAATTATACTATCACCCAAGTACTCTTATTGAGCCCCCTATTAAACTTATCAGTCTGCTCATAATCACCTCATAATCACTTAGATAAGATATGCCTTTGATGTGCACTATGGTCCGAAGAACATGTTTATTGGAGATCTTTAGACAGGCCACCCATTTTATATAAGGAAAACATGTGTCATTAAACTCAGTGCCATGATGATAACACATCCGTACGACGTAGTGCATTCTGTCACATCTCCAAAATGGTTAATTTTCGTATTTCGTATGTAAATTTGTTATACGTTTCTTATTCATACTAACCGGCCCCCGATAGCTCAGTTGGTAGAGTGTCCGCTCCGGGGAACGGGAGGTCACGGTTTCGATCCCGGGCCGCGACATACCAAAGTCGTTAAAAATGGTACTAGCTGCTCCTCGCTTGGCACTCAGATTTACGGGGTAGAGCTAGGACTGGTCGATCCAGTGTCAGGATAATGTGACTGGGTGTGGTATCATGTAATGTGTCTGGGACCTGATACTTCAGTGAGGCAGCTCTATAAAAGTGAGCATTGAGCTCCCTGTCGCAACCAGACACCGTCGTGATATGACTGAAAAATTGTTGAAAGCGACGTTAAACCCGAATTCACACACACACACACACTTATTCATACTCCAAACATAGTTTGAGGGTGCTCGCTAGAACCACCTTATTGATGCGGTTCTAATGCGCACCCACAACCTATGTCTTGGAACAGAAATAAGAAAAATAATTTATTTTATATTTTGCAGTGCAATCAATGCATTCTGAAACAAATAAAAATGAAAATATCTGATATTTTCACATTGTGAAAAATAACTTGTCCTTGTTATTTTCACAGTACAGCCCGGACTACTTTTTCGCGCCAAAATTCGTATGTTATCTATAAAATAATTCTGTAAAATACTTTGAACTGAAAAAATGCTGTACTCAAAATGGCGATCTGTTTATATTTAGAAACTGACAGTTGTGACGTCATAGTCAGGTCAAAATTGTGACGTAATGTATGATTGATCATTTACCGTAAATATCCGTATAAAATTATAAAATAAAAAAGAAAATTTCCTTTTTTTTTGGCGGATACCAAACATATTTCGTCTCATGTGAATAATACATTTGGTATCAGCCTCACAAAAGTGAATATCATCTATGTATACCCCCGCTAACCCAAGTTTTCTCTATTATAAATTGGGGTGTAGAGGGTCGTTCATTACACGGACTTGTTAACGTGATGTACACCAGGGTTCAGTTGTTCTAAAATCGTTGGCTTAACGAGCTTATTAATGGTCATATTGTTAACTGTTCTAGCAAGAACAATATCGTAAAGTTTGGTATTTTTGCTGGAAAAAAAGTGTGAGCAGCTTTTGCATTTGCAAAACCTGCTCACATTTTTTCAGCAAAATACTGGCTTATTTGCCAACTTAAAGGATCACAGTTTTAAGGATACGCTAAATAACGACATCGTTAATTTTGAACAACTGGTGCCAGCTTAACAAGTCCGTGCGATGAACTCACCTTTATATGGAGAAGTTTACTGAGGAGTTCAATAGTGTCCCTATTTTACACAAAAATTGGCTGTGGTACTCGGTACAACCGCCTCGGTAAAGTGGTTCTAACGAGTACAAACAACCTACGTTTGAGTATAACTAAGAAAAGCATTACACATTTTTTTTTGTCAGACAAGAGCGCCATGATGGCACTGTATCGCTCATCTGGTCCATACTGTAGAAGAAATATAGTAAGGTGGAGGGTTTGAGCAATTTTGATTGACTGTGATTTAAGGAACATTTCTGTGAAATTTTATCAAAATCAATGTAACTGTTCATGATAAGGTCATTTTAAGGTTTGGATATGTTTAGCTTTAATTGGCGGCTATCATGTTCATTTTAGCAAAATACATCAATACATGTAGGCACTAGAGCCATAACAAGTACACAAAAATCTAGCACAGTGACCTCGATCTTCCATCACGAAAACACGTCTATATAATTTTGACCCCCTCGAACCCCACTTTTATATAGTAAAATTGGGGTTTGAGGGAGTAAAGTAGAAGTAAAACAAAGATCAGGAATCGATACAATTAACTTACTCCACCCATCAAAGACACCAAAGGGAAAGAAACACAAACATTAAGCGACCAGACCATAATGGAAACCTAAACAAAGGAAGGCCATAAGGACAGTTACTTTCCCACAAAATGGCCATATGGCTATCCAAAATAAAAAGACACAAGTGATACACACGGTAAGTAACAAACAACACCATAAATAAACCGCCACAGAAAAACCGCCGTGGAACGGTCAGTGGAATGATTTCCACTGGGGGGGGGGGCTTAAATCGATTTTACGTGGCCACAATCCTCGCCCTTCCTTCCGTCGCGATTTAGACAAATAATTTGTTCAGTCCGCATGAAGGCCTCCTAACTAATCAGTGCAACATCTCCGTGAACACAAAAAATCAAAGAACCACAGAGGTGAGACAACGGTGAGGACTCGACAGCAAGAAACCACTGAAATGCTGGAGCAAAAGAACACAAACAGTTAGACTCCGATGGGCCCGACCAGAGACAGAGCATCAGGCACCAATCAAAATTACCTTGAATTAGATCTATCTAGTTCTCAATAAGCCTTTACGTTGGAGCCGTCATAGAATCTTAGGCCTGACCCACCGGCGTGCAATTAAAGAGGGAAGCAAAGTTGCCAACCGTGATTGGGTTAACTACCATGCATGCAGTCTGTCGTATAACATCCATGTTGTACACAATCTTTTTATATCGAAGAATGATTTTACGAAATTGGGTGCTGAAGTCATTGCGGTTATATATTTAAGCCTTTTTTCTTATTTCTGCTCTAAAATATAGTTTGTGGTCACTCGTTAGAACCGCCTCGAAATAAGAAAAATATCACAAAGTAGAAGTAAAACAAAGATCAGGAATCGATACAATTAACTTACTCCATCAATCAAAGACACCAAAGGGAAAGAAACACAAACATTAAGCGACCAGACCATAATGGAAACCTAAACAAAGGAAGGCCATAAGGACAGTTACTTCCCCACAAAATGGCCATATGGCCATCCAAAATAAAAAGACGCAAGTGATACACACAGTAAGAAACAAACAACACCATAAATAAACCGCCACAGAAGAACCGCCTTGGAACGGTCAGTGGAAAATTTCCACTGGGGTGGGGGCTTAAATCGATTTTACATGGCCACAATTCTCGCCCTTACTTCCGTCGCGATTTAGACAAATAATTTGTTCAGTCCGCATGAAGGCCTCCTAACTCATCAGTGCAACATCTCCGTGAACACAAAAAAAAATCAAAGAACCACAGAGGTGAGACAACGCTGAGGACTCGACAGCAAGAAACCACTGAAATGCTGGAGCAAACGAAAACCAACAGTTAGACTCCGATGGGCCTGACCAGAGACAGAGCATCAGGCACCAACCAGCATTACCTTGAATTAGATCTATCTAGTTCTCAATAAGCCTTTACGTTGGAGCCGTCATAGAATCTGAGGCCTGACCCACCGGCGTGCAATTAAAGAGGGAAGCAAAGTTGCCAACCGTGATTGGGTTAACTACCATGCATGCAGTCTGTCGTATAACATCCATGTGGTACCCAATCTTTTTATATCGAAGAATGATTTTACGAAATTGGTTGCTGAAGTCATTGTGGTTATATATTTTTCTGAATTTATATACTAAGTCACCATAAAATTCGGGTTCCGATAGACCTTGTTGCAGAAGAGATTTAAGTCCAATATTGAATGGCGTCTATAAAATTTTGAAAAAGCTTTGCGTAGTTTATGGTACCGATAACCCTGTTTAAGGAGTTTAGCCGTTAATAATTTATTACGAGTGTTGAAGTTAGTTACATGACTACACACACTAGCAAATCGAATTAATTCCGAAATATAAACGCCATAGGATGGCGCACGAGGAACATCACCATCCAAAAATGGAAAATTTACAATCTAAAAATCATAGTCATCGCGTTTATCATAAATTTTGCGCGAAACAATCCCATGTACAGTAGATAGATGTAAATCCAAAAACGGGGCCTCGGTATCAGAAGAATTTGCTTTAAATAACTGAAGTTCTCGCGGGGGGGGGGGGGGGGGTAAATCTGACTGATCAAACCATCGAAATAGGTATTATCAATATTTAATAAATCATCTAAATATCTAGAAGTGGAGCTAAAAGCTTCAATAATTTCAGATTGGTTATCAATGGAAAGCGACAACATGAATAAAATTCAAAAAAGAGTTTCTTTAAGAGCAATGAAAACATTCATAAGAAAAAAGATGGGTCATACTACGTAGTTTCGGCGGCTGATAAAGCCTCATCAGTGACCCTGTAATGATCCAGCAAAGAAAGCCAGAGGAAACATACTACAATTTTGCGAATTTCGAATAAGCAGTCGATTCGAAGTCTCTTTCGTAACAATACAAGAACAGATCAGCCACAAGAGGTGCGCAATTCGTACCCATCGGAATACCCACAATTTGTCTAAATAATTTAGTACCGAATCTAATATAAATATTGTCAAGTAGAAAGGTGAGGGCATCACACACTTTCTGACATGACCAAAGTGTATAATTCTTATGCTCTTTAGAAGTGAAAAATGCATTTCTGACATTACATGCAAGATAGAGAGAATTTTCTATGTGAAAAGCCCATTCAATTAAATCATTAAGCTTTTTTTATAAGATTATGAGGAAGTGTAGTGTAAAGAGTGGAAAAATCGTAAGTAGACAGACTTGAAGCACGAAAATGTCTGGATTTCAATTTATTTAAAACCTCATTCGAATTTTGTATGGACCAAAACAGATTTCTTCCTGATCTTTCAAAGACTTTATCACAGTATTTAATCACATGCGTTTTAATAGCAGTAAGACAGGAAGTTAATAATTTAGAAAGTTCAGTGGTAGTGCAAGTGCTAGAATTTGCAATAAACCGTGCTTTGAAAGGTCTTTAATGAAGTTTTGGTAACCAGTATAGCGTAGGAAGCTTGTCTTGGCCTTCGGTAACACACATAGCAAACTTGGTGGCTGAATGACAAACATGTTTATCTACTATAGCTCTCTCTTCAGCTAAAGGCTGAAGATCGTAGGCCTTAGTACCACCAAGCTCCTGCTTAAGCGTGTTAACATTGTGGAGCCGTCACACAACGACGACGTTGTTAGCGGCCTTGTCTGCAGGGGCCAAACCAAACTTCTTATGACATTCTCGAATACCTAGTTTAAGATGACGTAAAGACGTCTTGGGCTGAGGAGGTAATAAGTAAGTATTTCGAGAATAAAAAGAAATGCATTTATTCACTAGTTTTAAAATGCTTAGTTTCCAGTCCTTAAGGGCTTTATGCTCAACATACTTTCGCTTACACCATCGATTACCGAATTCATTCAAGGAAGCATCTGAAAATTTTATTTTTTTTTTTTTTGCGATAAATGTTTCAACGTATTTGTATAGGAGTGTTCTCGTAATGTCAACCAAGAACCCCGAGTGTTGTTGGTTTGTTTGTATTAGAGTTTAACGCCAGTCAACTTTATTGAAGGAAATTTTTGAGCCGGTCACGGCGGTCAGTTGACCTATTCACACGTTTCCTTGTATGCTTATACGTTAGCGGTTAACCAGTACAGTGCACATTCTTTCGCCAGAAACTGACAATTGCCCTTCTTGATTCATCTTAAGGGAGATAATGACCGTAGAAAAGATTTCATGATCAATCTCCACGAAATGATTTTACCGACTCCGGCAGGTATCGGGCCCGCGTCCTCCTAATCACCAATCAGACGCACATCCGACTGGTCTACCGAGGCCGGCACCTGAATCTCGTTATTGCTTGAGAATAGTATCATACCTAACATTTGTGTGAAGCTAGATTCATTGATAGATTTAGGTGCTAGCTAGAGCCAGGAATATGTTTTCTAGAAAAAAAAAACCACTGTGACCTTGATATAAGCTCAGGACCGTGACAGTCAAGCTTGGTTCATATATTATCATATTCAACATTTCTTTGAAGCTACAGTAAAAATAGAAGTGGTGGCAATGATCAGAAATCGATACAATCAACCCACAGCTCCCATCAGAGGCACCAAAGGGAAAGAAACACAAACTTGAAACATCAGACCTAATGGAAACATCAATAGCGGAAAGCCAAAAGGACAGTTACTTTCCCCAAAAATTGGCAAATTGGCTATCCAAAATAAAATAATATAAGCGACACAAACACCCAAAGACTAATCATAACCAATTAAACCGCGACAGAAGAACCGCCTTGGAACGGTCAGCGGAAACGAATTCAAATGGGGGCGGGGGTGGGGGCTTAATCGATTTTACGTGGCCACAATCCTCGCCCTTACTTCCGTCGCGATTTAGACAAATAATATGTACAGTCCGCATGAAGGCCTCCTAACTCATCAGTGTAACATCTCCTTGAACACAAATAATCAAACAACCACCGAGATGAAACAACGATAAGGACTCGACAGCAAGAAACCACTGAAATGCTAGAGCAAAAAAAAACACCAACAGTTGAACTCCGATGGGCCCGACCAGAGACCGAGCATCAGGCACCAACCAACATTACCTTGAATTACCTTAAAACTTACCATAAAACCCATCAATAAATGTAGGCGCTAGAGCGATGACAAAGTTTAAAAAAATAGCCAGTGACCAAAACCTGGAGCCCAGGACCATGAAATATTATTACACCCAACGTTTGTGGAAAGTTACATAAACCCTTTGATATATGTGGTGGCTACAGTGAAGACAAAGCTTTTCTAAAATAGCAAAGAACCTTGACTTGGATACCATAACTCTAAAAGTCTGATTTGCTTGAGATATTATCATACCGATTTTTTGCGAAGAATTTATTTAAATCTATCAATAAATGAAGGCACTAGAGCAATATAAAAAAAATCTAAAAATACCTACTATGACCTCGACCTTGAGCCTAGCAACCTAAAAGTCAGTCTTACTCGAGATATCATCATACTGGATCATTTGAGTAATCCAGCAATAAATTATGTGCTAGAGTGATGACAAAGTTTTTCTAAAAAAGCCACAATGATCATGATCTGAAGTTCATCATACACAATATTTTTGTATCCATCAATAAATGATTGCACTAAAGTGCTGATTTTTTTTCTCTCAAAATAGCCACACTTACCTCGTCCCTTTGCCCGAGACCATAAAAGTCGAACTCGCTCGAGATACTATTATGATACACAACATTTGTGTGAAGTTATCTAACAATCCATCAATAAATGTAGGCACTAGAGGGATCTGCTTCCTTCAAATTGCTACAGTGACCTTGATCTTAAGCCCAGGAACCTTAAAGTCGAATTCAGTTAGGATATTATCATGCAAAACATTTGTGTGAATTTATACTAAACTCCATCAATAAATGTAGGTGCTTGAGCGAGGACAATGTACGTATGTACATATGTATGCACATATGGATGCACGTACGTACGCACGTACGTACATACTCACATACATTCTTACGTACAGAAAAAGCTACATCCCCTCAACACTTCATTGTTCGAGGCGGTAATAAGTATTATGATAATTGGACCCAAACTGTGGCCTCAGAGTGTTCACAAAGTTTTTCTACGAATTTACCTACTGACCTTTTTCAACCCGACGTGACCCATATTCAAACTTCACCCAGATATCGTGAAGATCACCATTCTGAGCATGTTTGATGATGATTGGGTAAATACGGCGGCCTCAAGAATGTTCACAAGGTTTTACTATGATTTGACGTACTGACCTACTTTTCGACCTTACATGACCAATATTCAAATTTATCCGATATATCGTCGAGTTGATCATTTTGAGCAAGTTTGATGATATATTTTGATCCGCCAATCATATAAGAATCTTATATGGGTGTGAGGCGTGGATGGAAAAATCCGTAACAAGGGTCACTGTCCGGCATCACGAGGCTTGCCGAGTGATGCCAGACAATGATCCCGAGGGACGGATTTTTCTATCCACCTCTCACGCCCATATAGAATTCTTTTTCTTGCATTACTTCCATTTCTTAGCGCAGATTTTAATGCTGCAGTCACTTCGGTTACCGACGTCCGCCATATTGTGATGACACTTCAGGAATGTTTAGTGACGTCACGTAACGTGCTGTGACGTCAACCTTAACGACGTCGCATACGAGTTCGCAATCAACCAGTGCATTTATCAAACACGCGATTATATTCGATTTTGGGTCGGAACACCAGGGTCAGAACATAAATTTCTATCCCAGGGTAAAATCTGGCCCCCGCCCATAGGGGCTTGAAGAAATATATGGGCTGCATGATGCTTCCACGCAGAGCTCAATCCGGCCCGCACACTTGTACTGGTAAACTGCTTGGAGGATCTAAGCCTGTCCAGGAACCGCGGTGCGAGGCGGACCGTCCATGCTAATAAACCCTATTGGTTTCAATGGATGACAGGGCTTGAGATATCATTTCATCTCAATGTCGGGTAAAAGTCCCACAAAATTGGACGCAATGTCTCCAAAATGACCTTTACAGTGTTGACGGGGACGTTAAATCACAAATCAACCAACCCAGGGTAAAATCATGGATTTCCTTGTCTGGTGTGCAAGAATGGCCTATACTCAAACTTGACCTAGAAGATCACCATTTTGAGCATGTTGGATTCTGATTGGACCAAACCTGTGGCCTCTAGCGGGTTTTTATGATATGACCTACTGACCTACTTTTTGACCCGACATTACATGTTTGCTACCCTGACCCATATAGTGTCAAGATGATCATTCTCAGCAAGTTTGATGATGATTGGACAAAACCTGAGACCTCTAAACAGTCCACAAGGTTGTCTATGATTTGGCCTACTGACCTACATTTTGACCCGAAATGACCAATACTTAAACTTGACTCAGATAATGTTAAGACGGTCATTCTGAGCAAGTTTGGTGAAGATAAGACAAAAAATGTGGTCCCTACTGACCACAAGGTTTTCTAAGGTACTGACCTACGTTTTGAACCGTCATGACGCATATTCGAATTTGACCGAGATCTTGTCATGCTAATCATTCTGGGCAAGTTTTGGCCAAAACTATGGCTTCTAGAATGTTCACAAGGTTTTCTATTATATGACCTACTGACCACATCTTTTGTCCCTACGTGATCCATATTCAAACTTGACCCAGATATTATCAAGGGTTTAAATGACAATTGGACCAAAACGGTGCGTCACTATGTTTTGTCGTCCTGACCTACATTTTTACCCGAGACATGACCCATGTTTGAACGTGACCAAGATACTGTCAAAGTGATCGTTCTGAGTAGGTTCTTCTGTCGCGGTTTATTTTTGTTATGGTTTGTCTTTGAGTGTGTGTATCGCTTTTTTTTTCTTTTTCTTTTTGATAGCCAACTGGCCATTTTGTGTGAAAGTAACTCTCCTGTAGGCTTTCCGCTATTGATCTTTCCATTAGGTCTAGTTGTTTCATGTTTGTCCTTCTTTCCCCTTGGTTTCTCTGATGGGAGCTGTTGGTTATATGAATCGATTCCTGATTATTGCTTTCACTTCTATTTTGATAATGACTGGATAAAAAATTGGACTCTAGAGTGTTCACAAAGTTTTCCTATAATTTGACCTACTAACCTACTTTTTGACCCGGCATGATCCATATTCGACCATGATCCAGATATTGTAAAGGTGATCATTTTGAATAAGTTTGATGACGATTGGACAAAAAAACTGTAGCCTCTAGAATGTTAACAATGTTTTCCTAAGATTTGACCTACTGATCTTTGATTTTACCCGACATATCCCATTTTTACTTTATTATTGTCATGATGATTATTCTGACCAAAGTTGATGATGATTAGATCAAAACTGTTGTCTCTAGAGTGTCCAAAAGGAAAGTTTACGTAAGGTCGACGGAAGACGCAGGACAAACGACGATGCTGGACTTCTCACAGTCACAAAAGCTCACAATGACATTCGGTAAGCTGAGCTAAAATATAATACTGTCGGAGAACAAACTCCTTGGTAGCCACTTATTGTGCTGACGTCACGACTTCGGAAGTATTTTCGCATGAGATTTCTGTTCGGAAAGGAGGTATTTCCAATTAGATCTGCAATGTATTCCAACAGAAATTTTTTACACATAGCGCAGATGGTTAGCAATATTTGTACCATCTTTAAGCTTCTTTATTAGTCCCACAGCTCAAACTTGTACTCAGAACTAGTGGGTCAAAGATCTGAAATGTGACTATTTACTGCCAGTTTGTAACAAAAACATATCTCATTACAACAAAACAGGAAAATAAAATCGAAACAAGGTTCCACTGGTGCATAACAGTAAGTTACACATTTTATCACATTTGCACCGACGGAAACTCTGATTCGGTTTACAAGAGAGAGAGAGAGAACGAAAAGAAATCTTATCTACCAAGGACACAAGTTGAATGAGAAGAACAATGTAGTTTCCATGTGAAAAAAGAGTTGATGATGCTATTTAAAATTAAAATCAATTCAATTCTGGAAGATTATACACGCTAAGGAACCGACCGAAAATAAACCTACAGACTAAGTCCTTGCAGTGCCGAATTGTGCAGTAAAATATCAAACATGACGCGATCAAGTTGAGTGAAATGGTAAACTTAACCAGGAAAATTGGAGTTGTCTGTCGAAGTTCGGTACTGTTTAACACCAAAACGTTGTCTTTTAATTTCATTTATTTATTTATTTGTTTTTCTGGCAGCCTAAATATTTATTTATTCCGGTAGCTAAAAGTTAGAGAAATTACACACTGACAGATATGGCTTCCAGTAGGAATCCGAACAAAATTACAGTATGGAAACTTCAAGGGCGAGGATTGCGGCCGCGATAAATCGATTTTAGCGCCCCCCCCCCCCCAACCCCCTCCCACTCCCAAAGTAAAATTATTTTCCCTGACCGTTCAAAGTCGGTTCTTCTGTCGCGGTTTAGTTTTGTTATGGTTTGTCTTTGAGGGTATGTATCGCTTATATCTTTTTGTTTTGGATAGCCAATTGACCTTTTGTGGGAAAGTTTCTGTCCATTTGGCTTTCCGCTATTGACGTCTCCATTAGGGTCCAGTTATTTAATGTTTTTGTTTCTTTCCCTTCGGTGTCTCAGGTGGGAGGTGTCGGGTGATCTTATCGAAGGACAAACTTAAACAAATTGAAATGGTGTAGAGAGGGACTGCTAGTTGGAATGTATCAGATAGTGGGAGAATTTCAAGTGTAACTCAGATGATGGAAGTTAAAAAGAGAAACGACCAGTAGCTGATAAAATCAGATCCCAAATTGTTCCCACAATATCACTATTGCAAATATTACAATACCACAATATCACAATATCAAAACTTGATGAGTACAGTTCATAAGCGTGCTGATGCCTATATCTCGGAAAAAGTTTTGTTTACGGAATAGATTCCATTCCAGGCTATGTCAGAGAGAGAGAGATACACGAAATTCACGGTGTCATTGTATGGTTGTTAGGTCGGTGTCTGCTGCTATGGATTATTATAAATATTCTTTCTTCCCCCTGGTCATCGTCGAGTAGAATGCTTTTCCAGGGACAGCTGTTTGTAAGCATTTCGTTCTTTATTCAAGCATAAATCTGCAAGCAGCACAATTCGCGTCCTAATATTCTACAGAGTAACTTCTAAACTCAATTCATCTTTTTAACCTATCATCTTTTATTGTCTAACCTTGACCCTTCTATTACGGTTTGCTTTTATCTCAAGTATGAAACTGCTAAACCTTTGACCCGCGTACCTGCCTAGGAGGACACCTCGGGCGTATGACCGTTTGTAGAGAAATAAAGAAAGAGTCAATTTGAGTATCGCTGAACCATTCTGGAAGGATGCCGAGTCGGTGTGTTCGCTGAACTAGAAAGGAAGGGACACGATTCGAATCTTCGATTTGAAAAATTAAATCAACCCTTGTTTAGAGAAGTAATTTACCCCGTTTTTAAATATCTAACAACACATTTCCAATTGAAAGAAAACTGTCAAACAACAACCTGCGTGGCAGCTATACAAAATCAGAAATGCATAATCAAATGTGCTTTTAATCTACTAAACTCCTGCAAGAAAATTCTTGCGTGGAAACTATTAGAATTTATTCATGACAATAAATCATATTCTATTTTTGTCTTCAGAAAATCCGAATATTGTTTTTTTTTTTTTTTTTTTTTTTTTTTTTTTTCTGCAGTCTGTCACAGAGACGTGTGTATTTAAGTGACAAAAATGCTTCTTCATGATTTTTTTTGGCAAATTCTGTGGGGTTGGAGAAATAAGATTTCATTACCTTTCCGTATTCGCTAACAGTCAGTTTTTCGTTATTTTCCCTATCATTCTCGGTAACCATGGTAAGCACACAGATTATGAATTTAAGTAGTTAAAGAAAGAAAAAATGTATGTTCCACAAACTGCGCTCCGTGTCAAATTTCTTCAATCGAGTTTATTGCATAACACAATGGAAAAACATGTACCTGTTGTCCGAAACGACTTCTGAATGTGCGACAAGAGCACATATGGTACATGTAGCTACGACGGAGTTTGTTACCCGACATAGGGGCTTGAAGAAATATATGGGCTGCATAATGCTTCCACGCAGAGCTGAATCCGGCCTGCACACTAGTACTGGTAAACCGCTTAGAGGATCTAAGCCTGTCCAGGAACCGCGGTGCGAGGTGGACCGTCCATGCCAATAAACCCTATTGGTTTCATTGGGCGACAGGGCTTGAGATGTCATTTCATCTCAATGTCGGGTAAAAGTCCCACAAAATTGGAAGCAATGTCTCCAAAATGACCTTTACAGTGTTGACGGGGACGTTAAACCTCAAATCAAACAAACGACAGAGAGTAAAAACATAATTCACACGGGTATGTTATCAAAATGATGAAACGGAATCCCCGTAGCAAGATAAGCAGAAGGTACATTTTCAAGATGAAAGAAGAAAATCTCCCTAAATTATCATTCCTATTTTTTTATCTTGAGCTTCGAGAAGCCTTCTCTAGGTTTGATATCAAAAGGAAAGGCATTGGTCCGGGATCAATACAAAGAAAATTTCGAATCAGAAATAAACGTGTCTCTTCACAATAGAAAATTCTTCAGACAAAGAAAATATATTATGGTCGGGGCCTTCGGAATCTAACTGCTGGTTTTCTTTTGCTGCAGCATTTCAGTAGTTTCTTGTTGTTGAGTCATCGCCGTTGTTTCATCTCTGTGGTTGTTTGATTATTTGTGTTCACACGGATGTTGCACTGATGCGTTAGTAGGCCTTCATGCGGACTGAACAAATCATTTGTCTAATCGCAGCGGAAGTGAGGGCGAGATTTTAAGCCCTCCCCCCAGTGGAATTCGATTCACTGACCGTTCCAAAGCGGTTCTTCTGTCGCGTTTTTGTTTTTTGTTGTTATGGCTTGTCTTTGAGTGTTTGTATCGCTTATATTATTTTTTATGTGAAGCCAGGTGGCCATTTTGTGGGAAAATAACTGTCTTTTTGGCTTGCCGCTGTTGATGTTACCATTAGGGTCTGTAGTTTCATGTTTGCCTTTCTTTCCGTTTGGTTTCTCTGGTGGGAGCTGTGGGTTAATACTATCGATTCCTGATTATTGCCTTCATTTGTATTTAGTCATTTAAATAAAAATAAAATTAAGCGACGGGAATTTCGAGACAAACAATATAAAGTTAAATATGAAGCACTATGGCAAACTGCGCTGTATTAATTCTACATTCTGGCATAAATATCTATGCGTATGGCTGTTTGAAGCCATTTTAAAATGGACCGAAAACCGTGATCAAACAGCAAAAAACATGTTTGAATCATAAAATTCGCGTGCTGTTGGAACATAGATTCTGAGCTTTTGATATCACAAGACTGGCATTACTTTGTTTACGTTACGTTGATCGGAGTAAAGTTATCGTCCTGGACGTAGCGTTTTATGGTTCAATGATGAAGTCAGATGGTTACTGTGTAACAACATCATTGTAAACAACATTCTGAACTAGCTGGTCGCCGGTCGCATTGGAAGAGTTCATATGGAGTTTATATGGAGCTTTTGTGCGTTTTCGTCAAAATTTGCTTTCGGAATCGTAAGATACGCAAGAACAACGCTCATCCATGATTATTTCATTGCATTAACTTTTGGCGGATCCCTCGGAAGATATTTGAACATTCGACCTAGCTGCATCATGTTCAAACAGCTTCCTCGAGACCCGGGGAATTTTAATGCATGAATAACCAAGGTAGATCCCTAGATTATTTAAACGTAAAATGTCATCAGTGTTTTCGCAGAACAGAACGATAAGGGATTTTGCGTTGTTCCAGACCATATGCAAACAAACAGCCAGGTACATCTCCATCTCCCCTAATTTTGTTGAACGAAAAAAATGCTTTCATTCTTTGCACGGTTTATGCATTTTGTTCGCAAATGGTGGAATAACACTCTTATATTAAAAGGAAATTTACATCCATACGGGAAAAGTTCGGCCATATGAAATCAAGAGAAATCAAGGGAACAAACCTGTACTGGCAGTTATTCCAGGTAGCCTCCAGAATTACGCTACTTGACACCTGTTTTAAAGCAATTCGGCTATTGTCGGCAGTTTTCGGTGACAATCGGTTGTGACGGTTAATCCTTGTCTCAGACAATTGCTTATGGGTATTACAGTGGCATATTTGTTTTAACTAAATATGATGATTTATTTGTCCATAAAAAATACGGATTAAATTGCTTTTCAAATATGGGAAAGTGTTTGTTTTATGCCGCATTTATAAAATAACCTAATGCCACTTTTATTTATTTATTTATTCATTTATTTTTTTTATTTTTTATTTATTTTTATTTTTTGGCGAAGTCGTTAGAAAACGAGTCGTTAAAATTTCGATCATTTTGTACAGCAAAAAAAAAATGCGAATAGGGTTCGCATCAATTTTGCAAAAAGCTCCTCACATTTTCCAGCAGAAATACAAGAGTATTAGGTACCTATTGAATAGTTTTGAATACGTTTTGACCAGTAGCGAGTTCATTAACCCATTCAGTATACCAGACACCCCTAAAGGGGTACCTTGGCAAACAGTGGAGGCCCAGATCAGATGCCACAGAACGCGGCATCTGATCAGGGCCTGCACTGTTTGCTTAATGTTCAGTCATTTTCCAAATAGATTTTGATGAAAACACAACCTGACCCCCCTAAATTTTGAAATGGAGTCCTGCTTTATATAACGTGGAAGATTACATTTGGTACAAAAAGGGTTAACTTACGCTGCTTTGAACAACGTGGCCTTGATGCTCAACGTGTGTTAAGTAGAACGCAGTTGACTCAATGTCAAAGTTTTGATAGTTTTGAGACGGACTGACAAACGCTTCTAAGTACAGTAGCTTTGCACTGCTGATTTCCACGTGCCTGTCACTGGTTTGTTTGAAACCCATCATTGAGACTGCTCTAACTAGTATCCACAATCTATGTCTTGGACCAAAAAGAGCAAAATAATGTATGCCCCTGTTAATACAGAGCGTGTTTTTGAGGGGTTCTTCAAGGACTTGCTTTACGTGATGGGAAACGGCTATTTAGAGCCACACGTCAGAGAGCGAAAGAATGTGCATTGTACCGGTTAACCGCTTACGTTTAAGCCTGTCCAGGAAAAGAGTGGATAGGTAAACTGACCGGCTCAAAAATGAATTAAAATAGTGTTGACTGGACCGTTAAATTCCAATACAAACAAAAGCTCTGTTGGCCTCGTTAAGCAATAAAGGGGAACACAGTAAGCAAACTGTTTCATTTTTAATCATTTTATTTGACAACTAATCGGTTTTTAATCCGTTGAACCCATACTGGCCTAACATCACTTAACCCTTTTTGTACCAAGTGGAATCTTCCTCCTATAGCAGGAGTCAATTTCAAAATTTAGGGGTGGCAGGTTTGTGTTTTCTTCAAAACCTATTTGGAAAATGGTTGAATTTTTTAAAACAGTGTAGGCCCAGATCCGTCTGATCTGGGCCGATTTATCTGGGCCTGCACTGTTTGCCACGGTACCCGTTTAGGGGTTTCCAGTAAAATGAAAAGATTTCTGTTTTGTCGAAACCCCCCCCCCCCCCCCCAAAAAAAAAAAAAAAGAAAAATATTTCATCTCGTGTATTGAAAATAATTAAAAAAATCACCCATGCTGCACACTCGTGAAAACTATAACGTTTTTAACGCACTCGTTAGAAAAGTTTCTTTTTTTTTTATTTGCACGAGTGAAAAATTTTATGTTTTCAATACAATCGATGAAATAATATTTTTGGTATTTACCTGAAAAAAAGTAAATACATACATTAGGTGAACAAGTCCGTGAAATGAACACCCCATAAACCCCACTTTGTATAGGAGAAAAATTGGGTTTACGGGGTATACACTATTTCGCGCTCATTGAGGCGGTTCTAACGAACACCCATAACCTATTTTTGCAGTATAAATAAGAAAATTATCACGGATTTTCATTAGAAAAATAGCTATTTTGGAGATATGAAAAAATGCACGTTGACGTGCGAGTGTGTTAAGTCTTGCTCCAAAACATCGATTGTGGGTACTCGTCAGGACCGCTGTAAGAGATTTATCTTGGAGAAGAAAATAGGATACTTGATAACCCAATGGTGGTCTCATACTAGAACATACTGTGATGCTCATGAAACATTCTAAATATGCTTTTAAAAAGCAATTTGCAACATTGTTAGCGGAGACAATTTTCATAATTTAACTGCATAGTTTTGCTTATTTGACATTCGGGTATGTTGCATGCTTATAATGATTATTAATATTACCATTATCATTGCAGGAGATATGATATATCACATCTCTGATATATCATGTCTCAGGTAAGGATATAAGACACCTTCTCCATATAGTAATATATATATCAGAAGGTTGGTTGCTGAAAAAAATATACACACACATATATATATTATTCAGTTAATATTAGTCCATACATAATTTGTATTATTATTTATTTAGGAATATGCACACTGTCATATGCCATCAGTTATTATAGATGTTGTATCCGCGCGGGCTTTATAGCCTTATGGAATTTTGAATAAAATTTCTGTTCTGTTCTGTTCTGTTCTGATAACTAGCGAATAAGATTATATGACAAACCCCAGACCAACCTGGCATCTGCACAATCTGATCAGAGTGTTCATTTTGCGTTATATGGATATATTTCGTTATAATAGAAAGACTTGAATTGTGCTCTACCCTTTTTCTTTCTTTTTTTTTTGGGGGGGGGGGGGTGGGGTGGCGGGGGCCGGGGTTGGCTCAATTCTAATTTACAGAAGCTTAGGGGTGAAAGGGAAAGCGTTAACTGGACCGAGTCCATTAAATACAGAGAACGTTTGTCTAAAGATTACCTAACATAAGTTGGTCGAAATCATGCCAACAATTACGGCTTCTGGGTCATAAAGCAATTAATTTGAATATACACACAGCGCGCGCGTGTCAACTCTTAAATTCTATACATGAATTAATTGATGCATATTAATCGAAACTTGTTAAATCAGCTTTTGTTGATTAATGGTTAGCATTAAAATATATTTTGTTTTGCAACCTTGACAACACATTGCAAAACATGCCTGTACAACTACACAGTAAAATTTATTGCCGAAAAAAAAGACAATTTTAAGATGAAAAATTGTGAAATTTTCTGTTGCACAAAATATAGATTGTGTAACGAGTACCCACAATCTATATACAGAGTAGAAATAAGAAACAAGGTTTACCTCTGTAAAACCCAGTTTTATTATATAAAAGTGGGGTTCAAGGGGTCAAAATTATATAGGTGTGTTTTCGTGATGATTATTTTTCTGTGTGTAATTACATGCAATTTATCCCAGAAAATAACATTTGAACCAGGGCACAGCACTCCCTATAATTTACGTGTGCCCAGCAAAGAATAACATCAGCGTGAGCATCCTAGACTTCTCTTGCTGCATGAAGAAGCATTGGATCTTTCGCACAACGTAGACTCTGATCAGAAAAAGTACCTAAGGGTTTTAAGTAGCATTCCCACAACCGGCATGATTGGCAGTAATTAGCAACAATTGCCAATTAAGCATGTGTGTGAAGTACCCGAAACAAAAAAAGATTTTTCACCGAAATCAATATATTTTCGCTAGTCAAAAAAAAAAAAAAAAATCAATAATTAAAGTTTTTTTTTTCTTTCTTCTTCTTCTTTTGTTAACAATATGAAGTGTTTGTTAATTGCGCATCAGTCACATGCAGAAAAAATATATTAAACAAGAAAACAAAAACAAATCAAAAACAGTAAATATATAAATAAGACGAAATAAAAATAAATTTATTTCAGCATTAAATGTCATTAAAAAAATGTTTTTAGCAGCTCATTTTGACATTCGTCTTAAACCAGCTAAAACCCGGAAATTTCCGATTTAATCCGATAATCGCTTAATATGAGAACCGATAGCTATAAATAGATACAATGAGGAGAGACGGCTATAAGTACTGAAAACGGCAAGAAAACAACCTGAAAATGACCAACTTTGTTTTTATTTGATCTCCTATTATTTGATACTGTTGGAAAGAAAAATCATTTTTCTTCTAGAATTAAAAGTCACATTTTTAACAACATATTTTATAATTTAATTATTACAGTATAAAAACAGACACCCTCGTGAGATTTTGCTAAATTTCTATTGAAGTAAACGAGAGGCTCACGAGACGAACTGTCCTATTTTCATTTCAAAATTGACCAGTTTAAATTTTATTTAAAAACTATAAAATTAAAATCAAAATTAAGATAAAAGATTGAATTTTCATAATTTTCAATCACATTTTCGCTATCTAGCCTAGTATTTTTTCAATCATGTCTTAGATTCACATGCCCTATTAATTTCTATACAATTTGTCGCGCGGATTAAATCGGACACAGGTAATAGGCAGATTACAATTGTCCAACATGTATAACAACAAAATGCCCACAGAAGTCCCCGTGAGAGGGAGAGAGAGAGAAAGAAAGAGAGAGAGAGAGAGAGAGAGAGAGAGAGAGAGAGAGAGAGAGAGAGAGAGAGAGAGAGAGAGAGAAAAGTGTACAAAAGTTCTTAATCAATGATATCTTATAAATTAAAAATCTTTAAGAAATGCGACCAGAACAGGACTCGAACCGGCGACCTCTTACTTGCCCTTCTGCTCTACCGACTGAGCTATCCGAGCGCTGATGACATTTCTACAGCTTCGAAGTTTATAAACTTAGTGAATAAACAGCACTATTGATGAAGTACGGGAACCCCCCACCAAAAAAAAGTTGTTTAAAAATCAAAGTTTCTCCTAGTTTTTCGTTTTTATACTGCAAACTTAGGTGCCGAGTGCTCGTTAGAACCGCCTAATTTAAAAATAATGTATACCCCCTTAACCAAAGTTTTCTCTATAAAAAGTGGGGTTTACGGGGTGTTCATTTCACGGACGTTCATTTGATGGAGGAGCTCTTCGGGAGTGTCAAGTAGTACCCGAACCAGACTGCGGATCTCTTCATTTGTAAAGTGTTGTCCTTGTTATTGATGTTAAGACCCATCCTGTAGCGGCTACTCTTCTGCGATTTTTCTCTCCCTTTCCGCTGTCAGTGCCCAAATTTCACATGCAAACAGGAATATTGAAATGATAAGTGTGCACAAAAGTCTCGACTTTGTGAGTGTTATGAATTACCTCTCTCCTATCAATTCGGTGTCTGCGCGTGAACCTTAAGTAAGCCTATCCATGTACTTTTGAAAAGGAAGAGGGGATAATCTCTGAAAATATACCAAGACTCTTCAAAAACCGGAATCATCGAGCAGTTTTCCATTAATCTAATCTGTTACTCTAATTTCTGTGTTTACGGCTATTCCCATATTTTCTGTCTAAATCCAAGCCGTGCATTTCTATAACTAAGGAGAAACCTTAAAAGCACAGAAGAATTATTTAAATAATTGATTCTGGCATAAGCGTCAACTCTAGTTTCTTGATATCTTTTCGTCGCGACAGCAAGCTGTCATTATCTGTATTACAAAAGAACCTTGACAATCTTCTATTTTAGGTCTTAGATGCATTAACAGGAAAGCAAAGCAGAACTAATGCCCATTGGAGTACTGTTGGTTTTCTTTTGCATTTCAGTGGTTTCTTGCTGTCGAGTCCTAACCGTTGTTTCATCTCTGTGATTTTTCGATTTTTGTATTCACGGAGATGTTGCACTTATGAGTTAGGAGGCCTTCATGCGGATTAAACAAATTATTTGTCTTAACTGCGACGGAAGTAAGGGCAAGGATTGTTGGCCACGTAAAATCGATTTAAGCCCCCTAGTGGAATTCGTTTCCGCTGCCCGTTCCAATGCGGTTCTTCTGTCGCGGTTTATTTTTCTTATAGTTTGTCTTTAGGTGTTTGTGTCGCTTATATTATTTTATTTTGGATAGCCTATTGGCCATTTTGTGGGAAAGTATCTGTCCTTTTGGCTTTTCGCTATTGATGTTTCCATTAGGGTCTGTTGTTTTATGTTTGTGTTTCTTTTCCTTTGGTGTCTCAGATGGGAGCTGTGGCTTAATTGTATCGATTCCTGATCATTGCCTCCACTTCTACTAAGGGCAGGGGCTATCAAAGGATATCGATGTAAGCCCCTTACGCTCTCCACCAGCCCCACCACCCCCAGCTCCCACTTCGCCAAATTAAATTTTTAACTGACCGTTCAAAGACTTACGTTATGGTTTATTAGTATTGACATTTGCAGTTATGTCCTGGCGTCAGTAGTTAAAATCTAACGACGCCGTTAGTTGACGTATCGTTAAAACTTTGATCATTCATTCTAACACAGCGCGCCTATATAGGCAATGGAAAACAGCTGTGTTTTATTCTACAACAAATCACGGCTAGGAAAAGCGTGACGAGTGACGTCATTAAAAATTGCAAATTTATGACGTCATTAGTCGATTTCCTTGACGTTAGACGGTATAACGTCATTTTCTCGCATCGAAAACATTAGACAAGGGTATAAATGCATGTGTTTCAGTCGATAATTTTAGCGGGATTTCTTCTAATAATGGCGAAAAGTTGTGAGAATTTGAAGGAAACAACAGCATTATTGCCGATTTTAAACGTGTTAGAATCGAAATAGATCAGCTCTAGCCAGTGAGTTGTTAGGTAATAAATCACAGTTTGTCGGTCAGTTGTAAGTAGACAAATCACGCGCGCTACGCGCTCGTGATTTGTCTACTTACAACTGACATCCAAACTGTGATTTATTACTCAACAAATCACAGTTAGAGCTGATCTATTTCTCAATTATGGCAGCTATGCTAATATTTATACTAAAAAAATGTGAGCAGCTTTTGTATTTGCAAAATCTGCTCACAATTTTTCAGCAAACTTATGCTATATTAAAATATTAAACTTGCTAGAACAGTTAACAATATGACCACTAACGAGCTCGTTAAGCTAACAATGCTTTGAACAACTGGCCCCTGGCAGTCGTATTTTATTTTGTATAGCTCAAGTTTTGTTCGTTGCAGCTCTTCGCTGAAGCATCATGAAGCCCAATAATTTCTCCAAGACCTGATGGGCGTGACTTTAACCCTAATGATACCGTACGTATGATATACATGAAACAAGAAATGCGCTACTGCCACAACCCACAGGTGACACGTGAAGGCGCTTACACAGAAACACGAATTTCGATGCTAACGATCACCATTACCAAAACACGCATATACCAATACATTGCCATCTTTAAGGCCGGAAAAACGACGATTTTAAGAAGAAACATTGTGATATTTTTCTTAATTCTGCTCAAAATATAGATTGTTAGTACTCGTTAGAACCGCCTCATCGAGGCGGTTCTAACGAGTACCAACAATCTTTATTTTGGAGCAGAAATAAGAAAAATAAGGTGAGGCGGTTCTAACCAGTACCAACAATCTATATTTTTGATCAGAAATAAAAAAAATAAGGTTTACCCCTGCAAACCCCAGTTTTAAAATATAAAAGTGGGGTTCAAGCGGGTCAAAATTATACAGGCGTGTTTTCGTGATGA
Source organism: Lucinisca nassula (assembly GCA_963580285.1). Taxonomy (NCBI): domain Eukaryota; kingdom Metazoa; phylum Mollusca; class Bivalvia; order Lucinida; family Lucinidae; genus Lucinisca; species Lucinisca nassula. The sequence goes on from OY757017.1 coordinate 15,517,664, forward strand.
CATTTGCCCGTTACAGCACGCCATGAGAGAAAACTACAGACATGATACATTTATACACGACCGCTGGACCTTACCACCTGATGCTTGAGAAAAAAAAAGATACCGTCCAAAAAGTAGGCCAAATATACGTAAGGAACAACCTAGCTGCGACTCAAGTCATTATGAAAACACGCCTATACAAATTATTGGTAAATTTTACCTTCTAAAAAAGAACGAAAACTTTCAGATGAAAAATTGTGATACTTTTTCTTATTTCTGCTACAAAAATAGATTCAGGTTACACGTTAGAGCCGCCCTATTGATGCGGTTCTTACGAGTACCCACAGTCTATATTCTAGAGCAGAAATAAGAAAATGAGGTTTACCCTTGTAAACTTAAGTTTTACTATATAAAATTGAGTTGTACATGTATTTTATTGTATTTTGTCAAACAATGGGATTTGGCACATGTTAGCCGGCCTCGGTAGCTCAGTTGGATGCACGTCTGACTGGTGATCAGGAGGACGCGGGTTCGTATCCTACCGGGGTCGGCAACTTTCTTTCGTGAAGATTGATCATGAAATCTTTTCAACGGTCATTCTCTCCCTTCCGCTGATTCAAGAAGGGCAGATGTCAGTTTCTTGCGAAAGAATGTGCACTATATTGGAAAGTGTGGATAGGTAAACTGACTGGCTCAAAATGACCTTCAATAGTGTTGTCTGGGCCGTTGAACTCCAATACAAACAGTACAAACAAATTGACATAAGTTACGCAATACTAGATAGTCCTCTCCCATACAATTTACAAACTATGACGTCGAGTCAATTAAAAACAAGCCTAACTTATTTCTGGTGAGATTGATCTCTCCTTTTTCGATGTTATTGCCCTCTAGAATGATACACTTGGACCAACGCTGTTCCAGTGTCATCAGCCCAGAACTAAATAAGGCAGGGTCCTTATCCCCGACCGACTCATTTGCCGCCACATTCTTCGTTGAACCCAGAATGACGTCCACGAATATCCCTTTTCAAGTCTGGGAATAGGAAAAAGTCACTAACACTTAGGCCGAAGAATAGGCTGGGTGTGGTATTAGCTCGTACCCATTCCGCTCTACAGCATCCATTGCAATTGTCAAGTGTGGACGCTTGCATCGTCCTGTTGACGCAGAATCTCTTCTGGTGAGTTTACATCGACGTTTCATGCGGATCGCAATTCTCAGTTTGTCCAGCAAATTTGCATTATTCACTTGTTATTGTTCATTTCTTTGCTAGGAAGTCCAACCATTACGAAAACACGCCTATACAAATACACTGACACATTTATCGCCGAAAAAATGAAAATTTTCAGATGAAAAAGTGTGGTATTTTTCTTATTTTTGCTCAAAATATAGATTGTGAGTACTCGTTAGAACCGCCTCATTGAGTACTCGTTAGAACCGCCTCATTGAGGCGGTTCTAACGAGTACCAACAATCTATATCTCAGAGCAGAAATAAGAAAAATAAAGTTTAACCCATGCAAACCCCAGTTTTACTATATAAAAGTGGGGTTAGAGGGAGTCAAAATTATATAGGCGTGGTTTCGTGATGATTATAAAGCCTTGTGCATCCCAACATACAGTTGTCATCACCTTGCCAGCAGAAGGTTGCGTTTGGAACTTATTTGGCCTCGGAGACCAAGGCCCTACCCACTGGTGACATTGAGTTCATAATAATGGATCCGGGTCCCATAGTTTCATCTGCAGTCACCAGACGTGAAAGAAAATCATCTTTCTTTGACCTAAACTGCTTCAACAATGGACTGCATACTGATTTCCTGGGCAGGCTTATAGTGTAGTTTATATTATCTTGTCCTTTTTACATTATAATGTAGTTTATATTTTCTTGTTCTTTGCGACCATTGATTCCATTGTGGAATTGTGAAAATATTTGAGGGTCACTGATGAGGCGTAATCGGCCGAAACTAGCTAGTCTGGTCCAGAAAACATGTACACTTCATATTTTCCAGTTCTGTGATGTATTCGTTGCTTCCAAAGGATAACCCTTTTATAGAACATATTATGCGTGTTAAACTAAGCGATGAACCAGTACAATGCACATTCTTTCGCCATAAACTGACAACTTCCCTTCTTGAATCATCGGAGGGGAAAGAATGACCGTAGAAAAGATTTTATGAGCAATCTCCACGAAAGAATGCTGACAAAACCACTGAAAACACTATGCAGCGGAATGGATTTCTACCATTTAATACAAAATAAAAACCGCTGTTTGTTTCATATACTATTAAAAGAGGTGCCAAGAAATAAAGGAAATGAATTATCAAAAATATGCATTTTCTCCTTCGAAACAAATTCTTTCTTTTCAACAGCAGACTCATCAAATTGGTCATTGCCTTTTTATCATGGTGTTGGTTACATTTCTAGTCTTATGGGATCATGGGTTGACCTGCGGAATTTGTTAACATATTTGAGGTTGCCTAATTTGCCGAAACTAGTTTCGGCCAGACAAACCTTAAAGCACTAACCGTTTTCCACTTCTCATCACGAAAACACGCTTATATAAGTTTGACCCCTTGAACCCCACTTTTATATAGTAAAACTTGGGTTTACAGAGGTAAACCATATTTTCCTTTTTTCTGCTCTATAATATAGATTGTGGATACTCTTGAGAACCGCCTCGCCGAGGCAGTTCTAACGACCACCAACAATCTATATTTTGAGCAGAAATCAGACAAATATCACAATTTTTCATCTTAAAATTTTCGATTTTTCGGCGGTAAAGTTTACAATGTATTTTATAGGCGTGTTTTCGTAATGCTTTTTGGTTCTCTGCTGCCAAAGTTATATCTTTCAATGGAACAACCTAACCCTTATCTTGCTGTTCACAAAAAACCCTATCTTTGAAAACAGTGTAGATCCAGATCAGATGGCTTCTGAAGAAGCCATCTGATCAGGATCTGCACTGTTTGGCATTCAGTTTAAGGATTTGTAGCAATGAAATACATCAAGTAATTTGATTGGTTGATAGACAGAAATGAGTGTGGCCTAAATGAATATTCAGCACGAACAGGGTTAAATATTCCATAATCACTCTGAGCTTCTTCAACGGACAACCTATCCATAACTATAACATGTTGTTGCAGCTGCAGTTAAAAATACGAACCTGCGGCCCCCGCCCATCGAGGCTTGAAGAAATATATGGGCTGTATGATGCTTCCACGCAGAGCTGAAACCGACCTGCACACAATTACTGGTTAACCGCTTAGAGGATCTATGTCTGCCCAGGCAAAGCGGTGCGAAGTCGGCCCGGCCATGCTTATAAACCCTATTGGTTTCATTGGGCGGCAGGGCGTGATATGTCAATTCATCTCAATGCTGGGTAAAGGTCCCACAAAATCAAACAAACAAACAAAAATACGAACCGCAAACTAAATAATGAATACACTAGACATTATGCAAGTGTTAAATGCTTACGCAGAATAAAAAGCGCATTACTGCACCTAAAACTCAATTAAATTACAACAAACTCTGCAAGTCATGTAGACTCGGATGAGCCTGATATCCCCGCTGTATGATCAGAATTTTCGCAACTTGTCCGGGTCTTCTACAGGTCCGGGCTATTGCCACCAGGCAACTGACGTAATTGTGACGTCATATCGACGTCGGTGTGACGTCATGATATTTATGCAACGTCACAACTACGTCGGTGCAACGTCGTGCACCGACGTTGATTTGACGTTGCCCTAGTGACCTGTGTCTGCTGGGTTAGATCAAATGTCAAAAAGCGGAGTCTGTTGCCGGATTGGATTGATGCACAGGCTTATCTGAGTCTTCTAATCTCACACGTGTTACCGTGTCCTTATTATAGGCATTAAAGATGGCACGATTCATATGAAGAAGTAAAGTTTTGTATCTAATGGCATAGCAACTGTTACGCACAATTTATTATTTATAACACAAATCGCAAAAAAATGGGCCTGCGTTAAGTATAGTGTTTTCAAGGACGTTCTTTACAAACTTGTTTTTGTGATGACTACAGACAAAATGCACACGTTCTTGTCACTTAGCAACATGACATATCCGAAGTCATTCACACTGTTTTATCCGTTTAAAGAAATCATCTAATGAGCCTTACAAGGGATTGGCAGACCGCTTCAGGGGGTACAGCAATTAAGCAGAAGTAGTAAGAGAGATTATTTAATTAATATGGCGTTGACCTACCATTCACTTGCTGAAGCGTCGCATAATTTGACAACATAAGTGCGTTGCTGTAATTGGCAAGACTGATATTGACTTAACCCTAAAGGATAGACAAGGTCAGTTTTATAAGCCATTTACTATTATTTGGCGTAAACAAACACACTCATGATACCGAATTTAATGCATCATGAATACACGCCTATATAATTTTGACCCCTTGAACCCCACTTTTATATAGTAAAACTGGGGTTTCCGAGTATACATCCTATTTTTCTTATTTCTGCTCTAAAATATAGATTGTGGGTACTCGTTAGAACCGCCTAGATGAGGCGGTTCTAACGAGTGCCCACAATCTATATTGGAGCAGAAATAAGAAAATTATCACGATTTTTCATAATAAAATTTTCATTTTTAAGCGATAAAGGTGGCAATGTATTTGTATAGGCGTGTTTGCGTAATGCTTGTGTAACATGTGGGTTTGACAAGACGACCGAGGGTGATCTCTGACAGGTGAACGGGCAACTTAGGGATAAGCCGGCCTCACACTGACCACTCTTTTCCGTGCCTGAAAGGCCCGATTTTGCAGCTTCAACCCTTATCCTGCTGAACAACATTACCTTTGCAAAAAATCAAGCTCTAAACGCCTGAATACTGCAAATGCCTAAAAAATATGAGGCCTAGATAAGACACAAGAAAGATGTTATACACAAGACATAAACTATTATCAACAACTATATTCAACAATACCAAAGTAGAAGTGGAGGCAATGGTCAGAAATCGATACAATTAACCCGAAGTTCCAATCAGAGTCACCAAAGGGAAAGAAACACAAACATGAAACAACAGACCCTAATGGAAACATCAACAGCGGAAAGCCAAAAGTACAGTTATTTTCCCACAAAACTGCCAATAGGCTATCCAACATAGAATAATATACGCGACACTGGACACCACATTTGTTTGCTTCTATAACATTTCACGGCGCACGCCCCGAAGGCAAAACTACGTTTTGTACTCGGGACGGTGACGTGAAAATTATTTAGAAACAAATAACACAATACAAGCGAAGTAAACGGGGGAAAAATATGCCGGCGTAATATAAGTACACTTCGGACGGTATACGATTGAGGAACTAATTGAGGAACAATCAATATCAATTCCAGTTGAGGAACTTTATACGTATCAACACTGTTAATCCTTTTTATCAGAAATCATAACACGATTTCAATCGCTGGATCCTTGAAAACTACATCTCAGTCCAGTAAATACAATTTACCCAGGAATGTTGGTCTGGACGGAATCCAGGCGTGCCCGCCTCTGCTAGGCTCTAGACCTATTGCCTGTCGTTCGTTAAATACCCGCTCATATCGACCAGGGAGCAGCAATTCGCTCCACCTCGTTAACCTCCAACATAAAATGCCGTTAAAGCTTCGGTGTTTGGCTCGGTACAATGTTCTGGATCTTCGTTTACTTCTGACCTGCTGCTGACATAACGATAATTTTTCAGGCAATTTATATCTATAGGCCCTAAAGGAAAATTATGCATACCCATGTTAGCGCGATAGGATTGTGAGAAGTATAGATACTGGCCACAATTTTAGCCATGCAGCAAATGTCAACAGGAAATTGATCGCCGTTAAAATTGCATTTAATTTGGAGGAAAAAATGATGAAAATTCTCTACAGATCAATGGTATAACTCCCGTCAGTACGAATATTCACAACACTGCGATTGGCATGAAAAATATATATGGCACTTTTTGGCGCTTGACGACTTTTAGGCAACATACATGAAAATCAGACAAATGAGGCCCAGACAACATGTACACTTCTTATTTTCCAGCCCCATGGTGTATTCCTTGCTTCCAATGGATAACCCTTTTATAGAAATATTTATAGCGGCCAGTTGTATGGCGAATAATTTCCCCACAAACCACGCATGGGTATATCTCCTGATATATGCGCGCTCGGTGCGTGGCAATACATATTTTGCCCACCATATTTCATCTAAAATACTTTAGACGCACTGCCTTGCCACATACCTACTAAAAATAATTTAGTCGCGCATAAGCACCAGATAGGGTTTCTATTCCATCTCGTAGCAGCTTGCTTTTCTAGTTCATTACCCATTTCTGTATTACGGATACTGGTCACCGGGGCGAATAAAATCTACGATAGTTTTAATCAGCCGGTTATACGATGCTGCCCTTTTAACTAGAGGTTATACTCAACATGCTCTTCGTTCTTTCATCGATTCTGAAATTAATTAAAGACGTCATTACATCAAAATATACTTCATTAATAAGAGTTTGGATTTTATAGGTTTACTTAGTATCTTCCGGGACAGTTCGGTGATTTCATCCATTCCGGCTTATTTTCAAAGTACTGAAACACCCATAATTTGCTAGAAATACAATAAACCTGTTAGATCTATCATTTTTAATTTCAATAAACTTGTTTCTGATCTTGATGTTGACAATAACACTCCTGTGTTGTAAAACTTCAGTGTATTGCTATCCTGCTGCTGGTCATATTATAACTGGCAATTTAAAATTATTCATGATTCTAGGATACGTAATATACTTTCTAAAGGACCGAAATACCGATTTCCTTCTAAAATTGATTTCAATACGTGTAGAGATGAAATCGCTGCTGTCTTGAAGGAATTGGTAGTCGATGGTGTCAACGAGAGTATGTTGGCTACAAAGCTCTTAAAGAATCTAAAATTAGCATTCTGAAATTAGTGAACAAAAACATTTCTTTTTATTCTCAAAATAAGAATTATTCCCATCGGCGTCTAACTGTTGGTTTTGTTTTGCTCCAGCATTTCTTTGGTTTCCTGCTGTCGAGAGTCCTCGCCGTTGTTTCTTCTCTGTGGTTGTTTGATTTTTTTATTTTCAAGGTGATGTTGCACTGATGGGTTGAGAGGCCTTCATGCGGACTGAACAATTATTTGTTAAAATCGCGACGGAAGTAAGGGCAAGAATTGTGGCCACGTAAAATCGATTAAAAGCCCCCAGTGGAATTCGTTTCACTGACCGCTCCAAGGCTGTTCTTCTGTTGCGGTTTATTTTTGTTATGGTCTGTCTTTGAGTGTTTGTGTCGCTTGTTCAATTTTGTTAGGTTAGCCAATTGGCCATTTGTGGGAAAGTAATGATGTTTCCATTAGGGTTTGTTGTTTCATGTTTGTCTTTCTTTCCCTTTGGTGTCTCTCTGATGGGAGCTGTTGGTTAATTGTATCGATTCCTGATCATTGCATTCACTTCTATTTTTATTACTCCCTAAATCTAAGACGTCTTAACGACACATTAAACTAAGTTTGTTTTGGCTCTAGCAGATAAGGCCGCTAACAATGTCGTCGTTGTTTGACGGCTTCACTATGTAAAGTTGGTTGATTTGAGGTTTAACCTCCCCGTCAACACTGTAAAGGTCATTTTTGAGACGTTGCCTCCAAATTTGTGGGACTTTTACCCGACATTGAGATGAAATGACATCTCAAGCCCTGTCGCCCAATGAAACCAATAGGGTTTATTAGCATGGACGGTCCGCCTCGCACCGCGGTTCCTGGACAGGCTTAGATCCTCTAAGCGGTTTACCAGTACTAGTGTGCGGGCCGGATTCAGCTCTGCATGGAAGCATCATGCAGCCCAGATATTTCTTCAAGCCCCTATGGGCGGGGGCTTCTTCACTATGTTAACCCTCTTCAGCAAACACTTGTGGTACTAAGGCAAATGAACTGCAGCCTTTAGCTGTAGAGACGGCTTTAGGTGATGACCACAATTGTCATTCAGCAACCAAGTTTGCTGTCTGTGTTACAGAAGGCCAAGTCAAGTTTCCTTAGTTATATTGGTTACCTAAACTTCACAAAAGACCATACAAAGCACGGTTTATTGCACATTCTAACACAGCGCATATATAGGCAATGGAAAATAACTTTTTTATTCCACAGCAAATCACGACAAGGAAGAGCGTGACGAGTGACGTCATTAAAACTGCAAATTTATGACGTCATTAGTCGATTCCTTGACGTTAGACGGTGTAACGTCATTTTCTCGCATCGAAAACGTTAGAAAAGGATACAAATGCACGTGTATCAGTCGATGATTTTAGCGGGATTTTCTTCTAACAATAGCGTAAAATTGTGATATTTTGAAGGAAACAACAGTATTATTGCCGATTTTCAGTCTGAGAGAATCGAAATAGATCATCTCTAGTTTGTGATTTTTTGAGTAATAATTCACAGTTTGTCGATCAGTTGTAAGTAGACAAATCACGCGCGCTATGCGCTCGTGATTTGATCTATTTTACAACTGATCTCCAAACTGTGATTTATTACTCAACAAATCATAGTCAGAGCTGATATATTTCTTAATTAACTTCATGTTTTACTGCCATCAAAAAACAAGTAGCAAAATATTTCGACAAAGTCTTCGAAAGATAGAAATCAGGTGGAAATCTGTTTTGGTCTATAAAAATTCTAATGAAGTTTTAAATAAATTGAAATGCAGGCGTTTTAGTGCTTCTAGCCAGTCAACTTATGATTTTTCCACCCTTTATACTACACCTCCTCACAATGTTTTAAAAGGAAAAAAATAATGATTTAAATGAATGGACATTTCATAGGGAAGACACCCTTTATCTTGCGTGTAATGTAAGGAATGCTTTTTATACTCCTGAAGAGCATAAACATTATACTTTATTGTCATGTGAGAAAGTGTGTGAAGCTCTCACCGTTCTACTTGACAATGTTTACATAAGATTTGGTTATTTAGATAAGTTGTGGGTATTCCGGTGGGTACTAATTAAGCACTCCTTGTCGCTTATCTGTTTTGTTTCGTTATGAGAGAGACTTCATGATATCCCTTTCTACTGAAAACCAATCCGAAATCATTGAAACTTTTAGCTCGACTTCTAGATATTTGGATGATTTATTAAATATTGACAATTCAAATTTTGATGGCTTGATCAGTCAAATTTACCCCAAGAACTTCAGATAAATAAAGCAAATTCTTTGATACTGACGCCCCGTTTTGGGTTTTACATCTACCTATTGTAGATGGGTTTGACTGTTGGTTTTCTTTTGCCCTAGCATTTCAGTGGTTTCTTGCTGTCGAGTCCTCACCGTTGTTTCATCTCTGTGTTTTTTTTTATTTTTGTGTTCACTACGAAGATGTTGCACTGATGAGTTAAGAGGCCTTCATGCGGATTGAACAAATTATCGGTAAAATCGATTTAAGCAACCCCCCCCCCCACCCCACCCCTCACACACACAGTGGAATTCGTTTCACTGACCGTTCCCAGGCGGCTCTTTTGTCGCGGTTTATTTTTGTCATGGTTTGACTTTGAGTGTTTGTGTCGCTAATATTATTTTGTTTTGGATAGCCGGTTGGCCATTTGGTGGGAAAGTTACTGTCCTTTTGGCTTTCCGCTGTTGGTGTTTCTATTAGGGTCTGTTGTTTCATGTTTATGTTTTTCCCTATCAAGGTGTCTGACGGGAGCTGTGGGTTAATTGTATCGAATCCTGATGATTGACTACACTTCTATCCACCTCTATTCTATTTTGTTTCGTGCTAAATTTATGATAAACGCGATGATTTTGATTTTGGGATTGTAAATTTTCTTTTTTTTTTAGCTCACCTGTCACGTAGTGACGAGGTGAGCTTTTGGGATCCCTTTTTGTCCGTCATCCGTCGTGCGTGCGTCCGTGCATGCGTCCGTGCGTCCGTCCTTCCGTAAACAATTTCAAATAAATATACCTCTAATACCTCATGGCCAATCTTGATCAAATTTTAATGTGAAGCATCTTCAGGTAGGGGGAAAGGCTGCATAAGGTTTTGGGGCTGATCAGATTGGAATTCTGGTTGCCATAGCAACATAAAGCTCCCATAAACTTATAAAGGGAAAATTTTTAAAAATCTTCTTTCCTGAAACCACAGGGCCCAGAGCTTAGATATTTAGCATGTAGCAAGGGCAAGTGGTCAACTACATAATTCCTGCCAATCATGGCCCTGGGTTCCAAATGGGCCGCGCCCCGGGGCCCCTTCGCTCCCATAGACTCATAATGGAAAAAAGTTTAAAAAATCTTCTTCTCTTAAACCACAGGGCCCAGAGCTTAGATATTTAGCATGTAGCAATGGCAAGTGGTCACCTACATAATTCCTGCCAATCATGCCCCTGGGTTCCAAACGGGCCGCGCTCTGGGGCCCCTTCGCTCCCATAGACTCATAATGGAAAAAAGCTTCAAAAATCTTCTTCTCTGAAACCACAGGGCCCAGAGTTTATATATTTAGCACGTAGTAACGGCAAGTGGTCACCTACATAATTCCTGCCAATCATGCCCCTGGGGTACAAACGGACCACGCCCTGGGGCCCCTTAGCTCCTATAGACTCATAATGGAAAAAAGCTTCAAAAATCTTCTTCTCTGAAACCACAGGGCCCAGAGCTTAGATATTTAGCATGGAGCAAGGGCAAGTGGTCACCTACATAATTCCTGCCAATCGTGCCCCTGGGTTCCAAACGGGCCACCCTCTGGGGCCCCTTCGCTCCCATAGACTCATAATGGAAAAAAGCTTCAAAAATCTTCTTCTCTGAAACCACAGGGCCCTGAGCTTATATATTTAGCACGTAGTAACGGCAAGTGGTCACCTACATAATTCTTGCCAATCATGCCCCTGGGATCCAAACGGACCGCGCCTCGGGGCCCCTTAGCTCACATAGACTCATAATATAAACAAGACGGCCCAATGGCCCTATATCGCTCACCTGTGTACCAGAAAATCATTAGTGTAGGAGACCACTTGACATTGCTACATACTAAATATCTAAGCTCAGGCAAAGCGGTGTCCATGCTTATAAACCCTATTGGTGTCATTGGGCGACAGGGCTTGAGATGTAATTACATCTCATTGTCAGGTAGAAGTCCCACAAAATTGGAAGAGACATCTCAAAAATGACCTTTATAGTGTTGACAGGGATGTAAAACCTCAAATCAAACTAAATCTGTGCCTTATGGTTTTGGAAAAAAAGATTTTTTTAAGTTTTTTTATCCAGTATAAGTCTATAGAAGCTAATGAGCCCTGGGGCTTGGCCAATTTTGACCCAAAGGGCATGGTTGGCAGGATTTATGTAGGCGACCATTTTGTGTTGCTATATACTAAATATCTAAGGTCTGTATTTCATGACTGCATGCATGGTAGTTAACCCAATCACGGTTGGCAACTTTGCTTCCCTCTTTAATTGCACGCCGGTGGGTCAGGCCTCAGATTCTATGACGGCTCCAACGTAAAGGCTTATTGAAAATTAAAGAGCTAATGTTGGTTGGTGCCTGATGCTCTGTCTCTGGTCGGGCTCATCGGAGTCTAACTGTTGGTTTTCTTTTGCTCCAGCATTTCAGTGGTTTCTTGCTGTCGAGTCCTCACCGTTGTCTCACCTCTGTGGTTCTTTGATTTCTGTGTTCACGGAGATGTTGCACTGATGAGTTAGGAGGCCTTCATGCGGACTGAACAAATTATTTGTCTAAATCGCGACGGAAGTAAGGGCGAGGATTTTGGCCACGTAAAATCGATTTAAGCCCCCCAGTGGAAATCTTCCACTGACCGTTCCAAGGCGGCTCTTCTGTGGCGATTTATTTATGTTGTTGTTTGTTATTTACTGTGTGTATCACTTGTGTCTTTTAATTTTGGATGGCCATATGGCCATTTTGTGGGAAAGTAACTGTCCATATGGCCTTCCTTTGTTTAGGTTTCCATTATGGTCTGGTCGCTTAATGTTTGTATTTCTTTCCCTTTGGTGTCTTTTATGGATGGAGTTAGTTAATTGTATCAATTCCTGATCTTTGTTTTACTTCTACTTCAAGATGTTTGAAGCTTTTTTCAATTATAAGTTTGTTGGAGTTAAGGGGCCACAGGATTTGGCCAATTTGGACTAAATATCTAAGTTCTGTGCTTCAAAGTTTCGGAGAAGAAGATTTTTTAAGCTTTCTTCCATTATGAGTCTATGGGAGCTAAGGGGCACCGGGGCGTGGCCACTTTGGACCCCAGGGGCATGATTAGCAGGCAATATGTAGGTGATCACTTGCCGTTGCTACATGCTAAATATCTAAGCTCTGGGCCCTATGGTTTCAGAGAAGATTTTTGAGGCCTTTCTCCATTATGAGTCTATGGGAGCTAAGGGGGTCCCAGGTTGTGGCCCATTTGGACCCCAGGGGCATGATTGGCAGGATTTATGTAGGTGACCACTTGTCATTGCCACATGCTAAATATCTAAGCTCTGGGCCCTGTGGTTTCAGAGTAGAAGTTTTTGAAGCTTTTTTCCATTATGAGTCTAGGGGACCTAAGGGGCCCCGGGGCGTGGCCCATTTGGACCCCAGGGGCATGATTGGCAGGATTTATGTAGGTGACAACTTGCCATTGCTACATGCTAATTATCTAAGCTCTGGGCCCTGTGGTTTCAGAGAAAAAGATTTTTGAAGCTTTTTTTTCCATTATGTGTCTATAGGAGCTAAGGGGCCCCGGGGCGTGGCTCGTTTGGACCACAGGGGCATGATTGGCAGGAATTCTGTAGGTGACCACTTGCTGTTGCTACATGCTAAATATCTAAGCTCTGGGCCCTGTGGTTTCAGAGAAGAAGATTTTTGAAGCTTTTTTTCCATTATGAGTCTATAGGAGATAATTGGCCCCGGGGCGTGGTCCGTTTGGACCCCAGGGGCATGATTGGCAGGAATTATGTAGGTGACAACTTGCCGTTACTACATGCTAAATATATAAGCTCTGGGAACTGTGGTTTCAGAGAAGAAGATTTTTGAAGCTTTTTTTCCATTATGAGTCTATGGGAGCGAAGGGGCCCCGGGGCGTGGCCCATTGGGAACTCAGGGGCATGATTGGCAAGAATTATGTAGGTGACCACCTGCCATTGCTTCATGCTAAATATATAAGCTCTGGGCCCTGTGGTTTCAGAGAAGAAGATTTTTGAAGCTTTTTTTTCCATTATGAGTCTATGGGAGCTAAGGGGTCCCAGGGCGTGGCCCATTTGGAACCCAGGGGCATGATTGGCAGGAATTATGTAGGTGACCACTTGCCATTGCTACATGCTAAATATCTAAGCTTTGGGCCCTGTGGTTTAAGAGAAGAAGTTTTTTTAACCTTTTTTTCCATTATGAGAATATAGGAGCTAAGGGGCCCCGGGGTGTGGCCAATTTGGACACCATGGGCATGATTGGCAGGAATTATATAGGTTACCACTTGCCATTGCTACATGCTAAATATCTAAGCTCTGGGCCCTGTGGTTTCAGAGAAGAAGATTTTTGAAGCTTTTTTCCATTATGAGTCTATGGGAGCGAAGGGGCCCCAGGGTGTGGCCCATTTGGAACCCAGGGGCATGATTGGCGGGAATTATGTAGTTGACCACTCGCCCTTCTTACATGCTAAATATCTAAGCTCTGGGCCCTGTGGTTTCAGAGAAGAAGGTTTTTGAAGCTTTTTTCCATTATGAGTCTATAGGAGATAATGGGCCCCGGGGCGTGGTCCGTTTGGACCCCAGGGGCATGATTGGCAGGAATAATGTAGGTGACAACTTGCTGTTACTACATGCTAAATATATAAGCTCTGGGCCCTGTGGTTTCAAAGAAAAACATTTTTGAAGCTTCGTTTCCATTATGAGTCTATGGGAGCGAAGGGGCCCAGGGGCGTGGCCCATTCGGGACCCAGGGGCATGATTGGCAGGAATTATGTAGGTGACCACCTGACATTGCTACATGCTAAATATAAAGCTCTGGGCCCTGTGGTTTCAGAGAAGAAGATTTTTGAAGCTTCTTTTTTCCATTATGAGTCTATGGGAGCTAAGGGGCCCCGGGGCGTGGCCCATTTGGAACCCAGGGGCATGATTGGCAGGAATTATGTAGGTGACCACTTGCCGTTGCTACATGCTAAATATATAAGCTTTGGGCCCTGTGGTGTCAGAGAAGAAGATTTTTTAACCTTTTTTTCCATTATGAGTATATAGGAGCTAAGGGGCCCCGGGGTGTGGCCAATTTGGACACCAGGGGCATGATTGGCAGGAATTATATAGGCTACCACTTGCCATTACTACATGCTAAATATCTAAGCTCTGGGCCCTGTGGTTTCAGAGAAGAAGATTTTTGAAGCTTTTTCCATTATGAGTCTATGGGAGCGAAGGGGCCCCATAGTGTGGCCCATTTGGAACCCAGGGGCATGATTGGCGGGAATTATGTAGTTGACCACTTGCCCCTCCTATATGCTAAATATCTAAGCTCTGGGCCCTGTGGTTTCAGAGAAGAAGATTTTTGAAGCTTTTTTCCATTATGAGTCTATAGGAGATAATGGGCCACGGGGCGTGGTCCGTTTGGACCCCAGGGGCATGATTGGCAGGAATCATGTAGGTGACAACTTGCCGTTACTACATGCTAAATATATAAGCTCTGGGCCCTGTGGTTTCAGAGAAGAAGATTTTTGAAGCTTTTTTTCCATTATGAGTCTATGGGAGCGAAGGGGCCCCGGGGCGTGGCCCATTGGGAACCCAGGGGCATGATTGGCAGGAATTATGTAGGTGACCACCTGCCATTGCTACATGCTAAATATATAAGCTCTGGGCCCTGTGGTTTCAGAGAAGAAGATTTTTGCAACTTTTTTTTTCCATTATGAGTCTATGGGAGCGAAGGGTCCCCGTGGCGTGGCCCATTTGGAACCCAGGGGCATGATTGGCAGGAATTATGTAGGTGACTACCTGCCATTGCTACATGCTAAATATATAAGCTCTGGGCCCTGTGGTTTCAGAGAAGAAGATTTTTGAAGCTTTTTTTTCCATTATGAGTCTATGGGAGCGAAGGGGGCCCAGGGTGTGGCCCATTTGGCACCCAGGGGCATGATTGGCAGGAATTATGTAGTTGACCACTTGCCCTTGCAACATGCTAAATATCTGAGCTCTGGGCCCTGTGGTTTCAGAGAAGAAGATTTTTAAAATTTTCCCCTTTTATAAGTCTATGGGAGATATATGTTGCCATGGCAACCAGAATTCCAATCTGATCAGCCCAAAAACCTTATGCAGCCTTTCCCCATATCCTGATGATGCTTCACATGAAATTTGATCAAGATTGGCCATGGGGTATTGGAGATATACTTATTTGAAATTGTTTACGGACGCACGGACGCACGGACGGACGCACGCACGCACGACGGACGACGGACAAAAAGTGATCCCAAAAGCTCACCTCGTCACTACGTGACAGGTGAGCTAAAAAGCTTCAAAAATCTTCTTCTCTGAAACCACAGGGCCCAGAGCTGAGATATTTAGCATGTAGCAATGGCATGTGGTCATCTACATAATTCCTGCCAATCATGCCCCAGGTTCCAAATGGGCCACGCCCCGGGGCCCCTTCGCTCCCATAGACTCATAACGGAAAAAAACATAAAAAATCTTCTTCTCTGAAACCACAGGGCCAAGAGCTTATATATTTAGCATGTAGTAACGGCAAGTGGTCACCTACATAATTCTCGCCAATAATTGCCCCTGGGGTCCAAACGGACCACGCCCCGGGGCCCCTTAGCTCCCATAGATTCATAATATAAAATAAACTTCAAAAATCTTCTTCTCTGAAACCACAGGGCCCAGAGCTTAGATATTTAGCATGTAGCATTGGCATGTGGTCATCTACATAATTCCTGCCAATCATGCCCCTATGTTCCAAATGGGCACCGCCCCGGAGCCCCTTCGCTCCCATTGACTCATAACGGAAAATAAGCATAAAAAATCTTCTTCTCTGAAACCACAGGGCCCAGAGCTTATATATTTAGCATGTAGTAACGGCAAGTGGTCACCTACATAATTCCTGCCAATAATTGCCCCTGGGGTCTAAACGGACCACGCCCCGGGGCCCCTTAGCTCCTATAGACTCATAATGGAAAAAAAAGCTTCAAAAATCTTCTTCTCTGAAACCACAGGGCCCAGAGCCTAGATATTGAGCATGTAGCTATGGCAAGTGGTCACCTTCATAATTCCTGCCAATCATGCCCCTGGGGTCCAAATTGGCCAAACCCCGGGGCCCCTTAGCTCCTGTATACTAATAATGAAAAAAAAAAAGGTTCAAACAACTTTTTCTCTGAAACCACAGTGCCCAGAGCTTAGATATTTAGCATGTAGCAACGGCAAGTGGTCACGTACTTAATTCCTGGCAATCATGCCCCTGGGTTCCAAATGGGCCATGCCCCTGTGCCCCTTCACTCTCTTAGACTCATAATGGAAAAAAAGCTTCACAAATCTTCTTCTCTGAAACCACAGGGCCCAGAGCTTAGTTATTTAGCATGTAGCAAGGGCAAGTTGTCAACTACATTATTCCTGCCAATCATGCCCCTGGGTTCCAAATGGGCCACGCCCCGGGGCCCCTTCGCTCCCATAGACTCATAATGAAAAAAGCTTCAAAAATCTTCTTCTCTGAAACCACAGGGCCCAGAGCTTAGATATTTAGCATGTAGTAATGGCAAGTGGTAACCTATATAATTCCTGCCAATCATGCCCCTGGTGTCCAAATTGGCCACACCCCGGGGCCCCTTAGCTCCTAAATCTTCTTCTCTGAAACCACAGGGCACAGAGCTTAGATATTTAGCATGTAGTATCGGCGAGTGGTCACCTACATACATCCTGCCAATCATGCCCCTTGGGTCCAAATGGGCCATGCCCCGGGGCCCCTTAGCTCCCAAAGACTCCGAATGGAAAAAAGCTTCAAAAATCTTCTGCTTTGAAACCACAGGGCCCAGAGCTTAGATATTTAGCATGTAGCAACAGTAAGTGGTCACCTACATAAATCCTGCCAATCATGCCCCTGGGGTCCGAATGGGCCACACCCCGGGGCCCCTTAGCTCCCATAGACAACTAATTGAAAAAAGCTTCAAAAATCTTCTTCTCTGAAACCACAGGGCCCATGTTACCTACATGAATCCTGCCAGACATGCCCCTTGGGGCAGAATTGGCCACACCCATGGCCCATTAGCTACCATGGATGGACTTAAAATGGAAAAAAAACTTAAAATGGAAAAAATACTTCAAAAATATTCTTCTGTGAAACCATAAGGCCCAGAGCTTGGGTATTTAGCATGTAGCAACATGGAGTTGTTGCCTACATGAATCCTGCCTGAGTCTTGCCCCTGGGGTTCAAATTGGCCAAATCCTGTGGCTTGTTAACTCCAATAAACTTATAATGAAAAAAAAAGCTTTAAAAGCTTCTTCTCTGAAACCATGAAGTACGGACCTTAGATATTTAGTATATAGCAACATAACATGGTCGCCTACATAAATCCTGCCAACCATGCCCTTTGGGTCAAAATTGACCTATGGACTTATACTGGAAAAAAAATCAAAAAACTTCTTCTCCAAAGCCATAAGGCCCAGAGCTCAGATATTTAGTATGTAGCAATGTCAAGTGGTCTCCTACACTTATGATTTTCTGGTACACAGGTGAGCGATATAGGGCCATTGGGCCCTCTTGTTTTTGGATGTTGATGTTCCTCGTGCGCCATCCTGTGTCGTTTATATTCCACAATTAATTCGATTTGCCAGAAGATGTCATGAAACTGACTTCAACACTTATAATAAATTGTTAACTGCTAAACTTCTTAATCAGGGTTAACGGTACCATAAACCACGCAAAGCCGTTTCAAAATTTTATAGATGTCATTCTAATTTAATTTCAAAGTTAAATATTGGACTTAAATCTCTTCTGCAACATGGTCTATCGGAACCCGAATTTTATTGTGACTTAGTATATAAACTCAGAAAAAAATAACCGCAATGACTTCAGCACCCAATTTCGTAAAATAATTCCTCGATAAAAAAGATTGGTTACAACATACGTGTTATACGACAGACTGCATGCATGGTAGTTAACCAAATCCTGGTTGACAACTTTGCTTCCCTCTTTAATTGCACGCCGGTGGGTCCGGCCTCGGATTCTATTACGGTTCCAGCGTATAGTCTTATTTAGAGAGAATCTAATTCTATGTAATGTTGGTTGGTGCCTGATCCTCCGTCTCTAGTCGGGCTAATCGGATACTAACTGTTGCTTTTCTTTTTCTCCAAGCATTTCAGTGGTTTCTTGCTGTCGAGTCCTCACCGTTGTTTCATCCCCGTGGTTGTTTGATTTTTCTTAGTGTGTTCACGTAGATGTTGCACTGATGAGTTAGGAGGCCCTCATTCGAACTGAACAAATTATTTGTCTATATCGCTACGGAAGTAAGGGCCAGGATTGTGGCCACTTAAAATCGATTTAACACTCCCCCCCTCCCCCAATGCCCCAGTGGAATTCGTTTCGCTAACCGTTCAAAGGTGGTTATTCTGTCGCGGATTATTTTTTATGGTTTGTCTTTGAGTGTTTGTATCGCTTATATTATTTTGCTTTGGATAGCAAATTGGCCATTTTGTGGGAAAGTAACTGTCCTTTTGGCTTTCTGCTATACATGTTTACATTAGGTTCCGTAATTTCATGGGAGCTATGGGTCAATTGTATCGAATCCTGATCACTACCTTCAATTCTATTTTGAAAATTCTATCCAAGAAAATTGAATGTTTCAGTAATATTTTTTTCACAGTTGAAACACACATTTCAGTAATGCTTCTGTTTAACCGACAGTTTTCAATCCTGTGTTGCCGTCCTTGCTTCCAAAGGATTATCTTTCCATAGAACGCATTTAACCTCACCACAGCTGGTGTTAAGAGAATGATTTTACTGTGGAATTCTGAAAATTCTGATGGTTACCGATGAGGCCTAATTTGCCGAAACTAGCCTGTCTGGCCCAGAGAAAAAACTTGTCCACTCAAGTGTCCAAAGTATTTCCATTCCATAAAACTTTTTTAATTTAATCAGGAAAATCGAAAGTACTCAGTCAGATACGGAACCCAGGAAGGGGCATATTTTTTTTAATATGTTGTGCGAACAAGATATTAAGTTGTGCGAACAAGATATTATCTTGTGCGCACAAAATTATATGTTGTGCGGACAAGATATTATCTTGTGCGGACAACATAATTTATGTTGTGCGGACGACATATTATCTTGTGCGGACAAGATAATATCTTGTTTGCACAACTTAATATCTTTTGTGGACAAGATATTATCTTGTTCGCACAACATATTATCTTGTTTGCAAAACATAGATCTTGGGAAGTTGTGCGAACAAGATATTATCTTGTGCGGACAAGATATTATCTTGTTCGCACAACATATTATCTTGTGCGGACAAGATATTAAGTTGTGTGAACAACATAATATCTTGTGCGGCAAGATATTATCTTGTCCGCACAAGATCTATGTTGTGCGCACAAGATAATATCTTGTGCGGACAAGATAATATCTTGTTCGCACAACTTAATATCTTGTGCGCACAAGATAATATATTGTGCGAACAAGATATTATGTTGTCCGCACAAGATAATATCTTGTGCGAACAAGATAATATGTTGCACGAACAAGATAATATCTTGTCCGCACAAGATAATATCATGTCTGCACAAGATAATATATTGTGCGAACTAGATAATATCTTGTCCGCTCAAGATATTATCTTGTTCGCACAACGTAATAAAAATAAAAATCATGTCCCTTCCCGGGTTCCGTAGTCAGAAGCTTAAAATGTTTATTGAAGTTTTTTACAAAAAAAAAAAAAAAAAAACACTCTTGACTGAAAGACATTAACCAATTTAATTACTGTACCCAAAGTAATTGGACACACTTAATAAGAGCTACATTTTAGCAGAAACCAGACAAGATAATTCATATCTCTGATATTTTATCAAGCCTAGTCTGAAAAGACCTTGAATGCCAGGATATGGTAATAATTAGGCCAATATTATGTTGTGGTTTATTAATAAGCTACTGTACATCCATCTAAACACCATTTTATAAAGAAACAATTAGGGTGTACATGGTGCACATTGCTTTTCTAATGCCTCGTCCAAGACACTGGCTGTGGGTACTCGTCCGGAAACGAAACAGTTAACGAACGGACGGACGGACGGACGCCGACCCCAGAGCATAATACGACCGTTTTTTTTTTCAAAACGGGCGTATAACAATCGTCCATTTGGCCCCCTTTTTTCTGGGTAGGAACCAGTAATAAGCAGGTAATAACACTTGGGGCTTGCGGGGATCGAACCTCTCGATCTCAAATCCTATGCTTTGCCACTGTGGTGCAGTGGTAAACAGCATGCGTTTTAAAAAGCTGGAATTTAAGTGTTTACCGAAACTGTTAAAATCTCAACATTACGATAAAACACCCGTGCGAGATAGTCCATATTTTGGGCTACTTTTCTGAAGAAAGCCTGTGGTATTTTTTCTTATTTATACAGAAAATATAGTTTGTGGATACTCGTTAGAACCGCCTCTCACAAGTACCCACAACCTATGTCTTAGAGAAGAAATAACAAAAATATTTACCCCCGTAAACCCCAGTTTACTCTATATAAAGTGGGGTTTAGGGGGTGCTCACTTCACGGACTTGTTCACGTGATGATCAAGGTCTATTTTACTAGCCTACTACACTCAGAGACCATCGACCCACCAGTACTCTCAGTGCTTTGACTAAAATCAGAAATGCACATCGAAAATATGGAAGCTGTTTGAATGACTCTAACGTTTACCATCATTTAAGCAATCACTAATCATCAAGGTGTAAATTGTTAAAACAGGAACACATGAACAAGCTTGAAGTTTCAATTGACTTCAATTCTTTTAGGAGAAATTGGCGGCGCTTCACCTTTATAACTCCCACGTAAAACTCTTAATTTAAAAATTGTTCGCCAAAATATGGCAAAAAGAAACAAGAAAAATAACAACCGACTATATTTAGAATATTGTAACTAAAAACTGTATGTAGCTATTTGTAGCTAAGATTTTGTTAATATAAATATATTAAGATGTTAACCCCTTTTGTACCAACTGGAGTCTTCCTCCTTACATATAGCAGGAGTTCATTTCAAAATTTAATGGTGTCAGGCTGTGTTTTCTTCAAAATTGATTTGAAAAAAAGAATGAACTTTTAGTGAACAGTGTAGGCCCTGATCAGACGCCGCGTTTTTCATATTTCGTAATTAATTCGACTTGCAAAATGTCTATTCATGTAACTGACTTCAATACTCATAATAAATTGTTATATGTTAAGCTTCATATTCCGACGGCATCGATTTTTTATTTTTGTCTGTTAGAAGGAATAAAAAGCAGACAAAACTAGGGATGAGATGGTATAAAATAGAAGTAGAGGCAATGATCAGGAATCGATACAATCAACCCATAGCTCCCATCAGAGACACCAAAGAGAAAGAAACACAAACATGCAACAACAGACCTAATGTAAACACCAACAGCGGAAAGCCAAAAGGACAGTTACTTTCCCACAAAATGGCCAATAGGCTATCCAAAATAAAATAACACACGCGACACAAACACCTAAAGACAAACCATACCAAAATAAAGGTTCCTTTTAAAAGGAAAGGCTTGCCTGGTTTTAAGGGTACAGTTCCTGGTGTAAATGTAGCCATATTGCCGCCACATGGATGTACGAGTTGATGTAGATGAAAGTACTGGTGAGGAAGCAAATTGCACTGCTCTTGTTAATGGGACATAGACTTTTGATGCAGTGTACTCAAAGGCAATTAATGGTTAATCTACACATTGGAATGGACAAACCCATGAGGTGTCAATTTTCTATGTGGCACTACCCTGACATTTATTGGAAGAAATATTTCAATGTTAAGGTAACTGAGGCATTGACATGTGACCCGATGATCACATTCTCACTTTTGACCAACTATGATAGTAAGGGATCATTGTGATGACCCTGTTTTATTTAAATTTGCTCAGTAGTATCTGAATAGTAGTTGGAAGAAGACATTGTTAACAGACAGACAGGAGGAATAATGGACTTATGGAGCACGGACGATATGCGATTTGGCAAGTAGAAATGGACAAACAAAACAAAATAAATGTCCCTCACAGATTTATGAGAGACAATAATGTGGTAGAACACATCATATATACTGTTTGTTTTGCTAGGTTTGACGCCCGTTCAACAATCTTTCAGTCACATACAGGCGGGTAGTTTCCTAACCATCGTTCCTGGAAAGAACTAGTACTAGACTCCGATCCTCCGACACAAACTACCAAATGTTCTCACATAAACGATCATGGCCGGTAACGGGGCTCGAACCCATGACCCTCCAGTGATTACAAGTCAGCGACCTTAATCACTGGACCACGGAGGCGCTCTTCCATACATACTGAGTATACATTCATGTCATTTGACCAGAAAACATGTAATTGTTAGGTGACGACACAAATATACATACAAGGGAGTATACGACGAAGGAGGAAGAGACATTAAATGTTAACATCTTTTATTAGCAAAGTATAAAAATATTATAAACAAGAGACAACCAAAGTAAACAATGTTACCAATGTCAACAGTTTTTATCTGCAAGTCTAAAAAGAAATAAACAGTATAAATTAAGTTATTTAAGCTGAATCTTAATCTTGATAAAAACTGGACCAATTGACTGTCAGTACGCCGTAAACTTTGTTAATTTATTGGTGGCAGTACCTTCAATATAACTAGAGCTGTCAGTGAAACTGATTAGCGCCCCGGCAGCGCTATCAGAGGAGTAGGAAAATGTTGATGTTATAAAACTATAAAGAACAAGGAAATGAAAGAACATAGCTCAAAGAATCATTTTGAACATGATCACTCGGTTTTAGAAACCAACCTGGGTTTTGCGCACAACACATCCTCTCATGATGATTAACATTACTGTCAAGTTATTCTAAAATCAACCCAGGAATAAGAAAGATATTGATCTGACACGATAAAAAAGACCTTTTTTTACCCTTCACCTCTCAGTATGACATTGACCTTTGAGGTACGGACCTGGGTCTTGCGCGTGACACACTGTCACATTATGGTTAATATTTCTGCTAAGTAATATTTAAATCCATCCAGGTATAATAAAGTTATCGATTGGACACAATAAAAAGACGCTTTTTTGACCTTTTATCTCTAAGTATGACCTTGACCTTTGAGGTACGGGTGTGGGTCTTGCGCGAGACACTCCGTCACATTATGGTTAACATTTCTGCCAAGTAATATTTAAATCCATTTAGAAATAACAAAGTTATTGATTGGACACGACAAAGACCCTTTTTTGACATTTAACCTCTAAGTATGACCTTGACCTTTGAGGTACGGACCTGAGTCTTGCGCACAACACTCCATCACATAATGGTTAACATTTCTGCCAAGTATATATTTAAATCCATCCAGGAATAAGAAAGTTATGGAGGATAAAAAATTGTGGACGGACAGACAGACGAACGAACATAGGGATTACTATAGAGCACCCATACTTTCAGTGCGGGGCCCTAATAAGTTTGTACATATACATTATGATTCAATGGAGGTTTCAAGCAGGTAAATCATAATTTTCAGTAAATGCTATTATTCTAATTTCTAACATGAAATTATTCAATTTCATTCGTGCAGGTAATTGAAAATGTGGAAAGTATAATATTCACCTTTATGTCCAATATGTACTCGCACATGTTATTGAAGGTTTCCATAGTTCAAATATTTCCGAACTATGTGTGTCCACAATTTATCCATTTTTAGAATGCATTCCTCTGTTCGGATTGCTACACAGATGACTTATGAATGTGGTCAGGTAAACTGTATCGACGGTAGTGCTGAGTAGACCGTGGCCTAGTGGATAACTTCGCTTCGGTGTTTAGTTAAACTTTCGCACAGAAACGATAGCTCTGTCACTAGACCATCTCTCAATAAACTGGTACCCTGTATTCTATTAAAATATGCGAAAGCTATTGAGCTATAGGGTGAGGGAACCAGAACACCGGAAAAAGCTGACTGTATCTCTGATTTTTGTTTAAAAAAAACACCTGAGGATCCAAAATAACATAGAAAGAGAAGTCTAAAACCGGAACCACTTTTCCAATCCAACTGGCTTGCAGCCGTCGCTGCAAGCCAATAAATCGCGACAGATGAACCGCCTTGGAACGGTCAGCGGAAACGAATTCCACTGGGGGGCTTAAATCGATTTTACGTGGCCACAAACCTCGCCCTTTTTTCCATCGCGATTTAGACAAATAATTTGTTCAATCCGCATGAAGGCCTCCTAACTCATCATCAGTGCAACATCTCCGTGAACACAAATAATCAAACAACCACAGAGATGAAACAACGGTGAGGACTCGACAGCAAGAAACCACTGAAATACTGGAGGAAAAGAAAATCAACAATTAGACTCCGATAGGCCCGACCAGAGATAGAGCATCAGGCATCAGCCAACATACCTTGAATTAGATCTCTCTAATTCTCAATAAGCCTTTACACTGTAACCGTCATAGAATCTGAGGCTTGACCCACCGGCGTGCAATATAAAGTTTGTTACGTACACCTTCTCCGCTGTAGACTTCTATTAAAGGAAATGATTTTGTTCGAGAGCTAAAGTTGGTGTTGGTTTAAACATATTTTATTCGTATAGCAATCATACAAATACAAAGTGTAAATAAATGACATAATACAAAAGGGATTCAGAAGAAAGTCAAGGACTTATACGAACCTGTATCCCTAGATACTTGTCAGTGGTACAACAGAGATAAATCAAAGCATTTGTCGATTGCAAAGGCGTCAATTATGCTGTTACAAAGTGATAATGGTTCCCAAATGGGTCGAGGTTGGATATTACGGCGCTGCATCAACAATATTTCGACGTCACAACGTCGGATCATCGCCGATGCAACACAATTCTATCACGAACGCCCGTTGGAAACCAATACACATTTGCAACAAATCACGGTTGATAACTTTGCTGCCTTCTTTAATTGGACGCCGGTTCTTCTGTCGCGGTTTATTTTTTGTTATGGTTTGTCTTTGAGTGTGTGTAGGTGTATAGCTTATATTTTTTTGTTTTGGCTAGCCAATTGGCAATTTTGTGGGCAAGTAAATGTCCTTTTGGCTTTCCGCTATTGATGTTTCCTTTAGGGTCTAGTTTGTAATGTTTGTGTTTCTTTCCCTTTGGTGTCTCTGATGGGAGCTGTGGGCTAATTGTATTGATTCCTGATCATTGCCTTTACTTCTATTTTACTCACGCTTAGAGCGCCAATCATATTAATCTTAATGTCTCAGCTGTCTTGTTCTAGCTTGGCCTCCTTCCGTTGTTACTGTTTAACCCATTTGGTACCAGCAACCCCAAACGGGCATTTGGCAAACAGTGCAGGCCGAGATCAGACGCCGCCGAACGCGGCGTCTGATCAGGGCCTACACTGTTCAGGCCGAGCTCAGACGCCGCGTCTGATCAGGTTCTACACTGTCTGCAAGATAATTCACCAGACAAACTTTGAAATGGACTCCTGCTTTATACCAGGTGGTACAAAAAGTGTTAATGGACCTCCTCAGATCAATGACGGATACAGGTGGCAGTGTGATCAATACTGGCAGTGTGTGATGTTGCTTTCAATGATGTGCGACGTTGCCGGTTTCGATTGCGCTAAGTAATCAGAAAAGAAACGCAACGAACATCAGGTTATTTATTACACAATCGGAAAAAGACGCCGCCAACCCTGAAAAGTTTTCTGGATGAAAATATTTTGCCTTTGTTGTTAAAAAAAATAGTTTTACAAATTGTGCACCCTTTCAAATTCTGATGGGTCTGTGCAGGCAGGTGTGTCGACCGGTTTTTGAGCATTCACATATACCTCATACAGCTGCAGAAAACTGCATTTCCTCGTTTTTTGTTTGTTTGATTTGAGGTTTAAGGTCCCCGTCAACACTGTATCGGTCATTTTGGAGACGTTGCATCCAATTTTGTGGGACTTTTACCCGACATTGAGATGAAATGACATCTCAAGCCCTGTCGCCCAATGAAACCAATAGGGTTTATTATCATGGACGGTCCGCCTCGCACCCCGGTTCCTTGACAGGCTTAGATCCTCTAAGCGGTTTACCAGTACTAGTGTGCGGGCCGGATTCAGCTCTGCGTGGAAGCATCGTGCAGCCCATATATATCTTCAAGCCCCTATGGGCGGGGGCCTTGCATTTGCTCGTGCGCCATGTCGCTAGCTTAATATGAAAATCGTGGCATGTTTGCAGGTGATCTTTCTCCTTGAAAATGCGTGCCATATTTTGCAAATGATCTTTCTCGGTGAGTTTAACCCTTTTTGTACCAAATGGAATCTTCCTCTTTGTATATAGCAGGAGTCCATTTCAAAATTTAGGGGTGTCAGGTTGTTTATTCTTCAAATTTGTTTTGGAAAATGGCTGACCTTTTTGCAAACAGTGTAGGCCCTGATCAGACGCCGCAGAATGCGGCGTCTGATCTGGGCCTGCACTTTTTGCCCGGGTACCCGTTTTGGGGTTTCCGGTACTGAATGCCATGGGGTAAAACAACTCTTGGGGTGTTTGGATGAGGCAAAGGTGACGTGTATCTTGCGTCACTGGGAAATCCAATTGATATTGGCTTAGGGTTAGGCAGGGTCTGTTGTCTTTGCAGCCGCTGAGGTAGAGCGGAGCGTTGTTATTTATGTATCTACACTTTCTTTCATTCTCCTATTTCTCTCCTGTCACCCCCTTTCATCGGTTCTTCTATCGTTTAGGGCCCCGCCCATAGGGGCTTGCAGAAATATATGGGCTGCATGATGCTTCCACGCAGAGCTGAATCCGGCCCGCACACTAGTACTGGTAAACCGCTTAGAGGATCTAAGCCTGTCCAGGAACCGCGGTGCGAGGCCATGCTAATAAACCCTATCGGTTTCATTGGGCGACAGGGCTTGAGATGTCATTTCATCTCAATGTCGGGTAAAAGTCCCACACAATTGGAAGCAACGTCTCCAAAATGACCTTTACAGTGTTGACGGGGACGTTAAACCTCAAATCAAACAAAACAGCTGCAGAAAACTGCATTTGCTCGTGCACCTAGTCGCTAGCTCAATATGAAAATCGTGGCATGTTTGCAGGTGATCTTTCTCCTTATAAAAATGCGCGCCATATTTTGCAAATGATCTTTCTCTATCAGTATAACCCTTTTTGTACCAAATGGAATCCTCCTCTTTGTATATAGCAGGAGTCCATTTCAAAATTTAGGGGTGTCAGATTTTTTATTCTTCAAATTTGTTTTGGAATATGGCTGACCTTTTTAGAAACAGTGTAGGCCCTGATCAGACGCCGCAGAATGCGGCGTCTGATCTGGGCCTGCACTTTTTGCCCGGGTACCTGTTTTGGGGTTTCTGGTACTAAATGGGTTAAAAACAACTCTGGGGGTGGTTGGATGAGGCAAAGGTGACGTGTACCTTGCGTCACCGGGAAATCGAACTGATATTGACTTAGGGTTGGGCAGGGTCTGTTGTCTTTGCAGCCGCTGAGTTAGAGCGGAGCGTTGTTATTCATGTCTCTACACTTTCATTCATTCTTCTATTTCTCTCCTGTCACCCACTTTCATCTGTTCTTCTATCGTTTCTTTTTCTTTCTTTTTTCTCAGGGAGACGATACAAAATGACCAACAAGGGTTGACGTGTCGTTAAACCCAAAACGACCAATCAATTGAAGCATGTCTGTCTAAGTAAAGGCCCGGGTTTTGTTTGTTTGTTTGATTTGAGGTTTAACGTCCCCTTCAACACTGTAAAGGTCATTTTGGAGACGTTGCTTCCAATTTTGTGGGACTTTTACCAGACATTGAGATGAAATGACATCTCAAGCCCTGTCGCCCAATGAAACCAATAGGGTTTATTAAAATGGACGGTCCGCCTCGCACCGCGGTTCCTGGACAGGCTTAGATCCTCTAAGCGGTTTACCAGTACTAGTGTGCAGGCTGGATTTAGCTCTGCGTGGAAGCATCATGCAGCCCATATAATTCTTCAAGCCCCTATGGGCGGGGGCCGCCGTTTGTTAGGCGGTGTACACAAGATCGCTTTCAGGAATAAACCGAAGTAGCCTCAAATAGACTCAATTAAAAAGCAGGCCTAAAACTGTCAGACCGTAGTCAACAGGGTGCCAAGGACTGCCTCACTGAGTCAGCAGCAAGTAGCCTCCGTGATGTAGTGGTTATGCTACTCGCCTCATGAACCAGTGGGGGTGAGTTCGATCCCGGGCTTCTCAAGGCTTTCGGATGAGTCTTTGAACCTACGCCCTGTCTCCGTATGGACTGAGTTGTTGGTCTGACGTTGAACTCAAACATAAACTAATACACGAGTGGCAATCCTCCCCCGTACTGTACAGACTCGACTTTAAACTGCTGGCATCAAATCTCGAAGGCCATGTCTGAGGAATATACGAAACTGATATGGGTTCGGTTTGTAGACCCTAAGGATGACCGTGCTGATCGGAAGCGAGGCTTTGTCGAGGTTCACTCAGCACGATCACCTCACGGGATGGAAACGTCAATCTATATCTCAACCCCATATTAGATATTTTTTCTTGCACAAGACCGCCAAATATTTATATTTTTATTATTATTATTATTATTATTATTATTATTTGCCTGCTATACTCATTTGGTTTGTCTGGGTAAGAACATTAGAGTAAGAACAGAGTTTCTATTCCAGACTAAATATGCTGCTCCATGCACAAATCATGCACATATCATACGATGTATGTATGAGTGGTTCGTGGAGAAAATATTTACCATACAGTTGGCGGCTATAAGGCTGATTCTATAAAATTTGTCTAAAAAGTCGCCAACCGCCAAATTGTGCCATTGTGTATATATTTTCATACCAGTCACGATGTTGTGGGTGTTCGTAAAGACGGGAGTTAAACCATTGATTTATAGGGAAGTTTCATCATTTTACCCTAGGGAAATACTATTTTAACGTAAATAAATTATCTACTCGAATTTGCTATATGGCTATGATTGTGGATGGTATCTTCACTTTGCCACGGTCTTAGCGAGCTAGCAAGAGTATGCATGATTTTCCGGTAGTATTCATAGATATAAATACCCTGAAAAACGAACATTATTCAGCAGCTGGTTAAGTGCGAACAAGTACCCAAAACATCGTGGCGGGCCAAAGAATGAATATTGAACGGTATGTTAAATCTATGTTCAGTATTATTTTTTGTATGAACATGCTTGTAGGTTTTGGATGGGTTTATTTCAAGTATACCCAAACTTTCTGGAGCCTATTCTGGATTCACTTTTGAAGCCTCTGTGGTGTAGTGATTAGGCTTCTAGCTTGGCCAGCTAGAGGTCGCAGGATCGATCCCAGGCTTCTCCAGAAGTAGAATGAGTCTTTTAAGCGAGGTCCTGTCTCATTCTGACCCTAGATGTTGGTGAAATGTAAAGTTTGGACACCACCCCAATCTAGATTCATTTAGGCTATTATAGACCCCTTTAGTAGAACATATTTTTAAACGTCGGGTCATTTGTTCGACCCATAACTTTTGACTAGCAGTGGTTAGAAAACCGTCGTAACGTCTCTATATGATATTAGGTGTAGAGGGGGACGTACAATTAAGACGGGTTTAACCATATCTTCATCATCAGGGCAAACTCTTACAAGAGCCTGTCGGGTTATCCGTGGTGATGAACCATGATGAATTTGATTTCACAAGCATGTTCATGTTGAGTAGAAATAATTTTGTTCGAGAAGAATTACGAGTTCATTTTGTAATGATGCCGTTTTGTTTGAGAACTCTGTTTGTACATGTATGTACATAAAAAGAACGTGATGGTGATAAGTGAGAGTATTTGATCGCCACACTTTATAACGGCCTGAGCGGTGTGGATGACGTCAGCTGCGCCATCAGCGTGACGAAGACGGTTATGGCGTGGTGATTACCAAATACGGAACGAATTTACGGCAAACAGTGTTGATCCTTATGAGACACTAACAAATGTTGTGGAGATTAGATGAAAATCTTCCTCTTTTTAGTTTCTAGCTGTTGTTAATGTAATGAATTTGTGAATAGCTATATTTGTGAGCCGAGTCGTGGAGAAGGATATGAAATAGTGTGTGTTATGTTTCCTGTAATTGGCGGGTGACCAGGTAGCGCAAAGGCGTGGTCTGTTCAATTGCTTCTTAACTGCGCTAATGTAGTGAGCACGAATTTGATGAGTATTATGCTCAGTAGTATTGAGCATTAATTGATTTCTGTAGTGCTCAGTAAGGAAGCATAAACTTTGACTATTCTTGTGTCAAGAGCTGGGTGCTGATAATATGATGTAAAGTCAAGTTGAGTTCTGCTGTGCAGTTATTTGTCGCATGCACTGATCAGCCTATGTGTCTGGTCGGCGCATGCGCAATAACGGTATATGCAGGAACAATTTCTGACTTCTCCGGGAGGGGGATCATGATATAGCATGTGCGTTTCGTGAACTGTATCTTAGTCGATTATCGTTATTTGCAGGCACAACGATGTGTGGTGACCTGCTGCTCCCTGCAAGATTGGAGCAGGTACTGGTACGACGACTTCGGTTTCGTTGCCCATCAAGGGCAGACAAAACCAATAACAGACCGTCGAGGCCATATTCACAGGTCGTGGGAAACAACCTGGAGTCGATTGAAACGAAGTAGAAGTTACCGGGACTTCAATTTTCTAATTATTCACTCGCTAATAATATAATTCGAATTGTGGGCAACAATAAGGTCGACAGACTAGTCGACGGTGTGGTCGACAGCAGCGCGTGAGGGGGTTCACCCTAAGTGAACTTTTATTCTGGCCAGTCGCGTTTTTGTGTTGTTTCTTTTTCTTATTTTGTTGTTGTTTTGGTTATTTGCTTCTGTAGACATTCACGTCATCCCGGTCCGAGCACAGAACATAGTTTTGCCTTCGGGGCGTACGTCGTGAATGGGCTATAGAAGCAAATAAATGTAATGTTTAGTGTTGGTATTGTTGCATATAGATACTGTAAATAACCAGTGCTTCAGCTGAAATGCACGACCCGCCGGATGCTTTTAGCTTTATGAGTGTTACCATATATGGGTATGGCGGCCATTTTGGTCATGTGACCTGGACCTAAAACGGTTCCCCCAATAAATGCGCCCTATTGTAAGGAGCAAAAAGATATCTTATACTTTAGTACTGTATTCTGAATCGTTTGCAGGATAAAATGCATTCTAATTTTCCCAATACAAAAGCATATGTGTCAAAGTTTGACCTAGGCACAAAGAAGGTCAAGGTCAACCCAGGGTCACCATTTTAGCAATTTATGATGGGCATACGTCCCAGATGCTATTTATCAAGTTTCGTGGAAATCTGCCCAGTGGTTCTGGAGAAGACTATTTTTGAAGGGTTTTTACCATATATGGCTTGGCGGCCATTTTGGTCATGTGACCTGGACCCCATGAGCAAATTTTGGATTCCCCCATCCCATAGAGGCTCAATATGAAATTTGACTTCAATCGGCCCAACGGTTTCCGAGGAGAAGCAGTTCAAATTTTTTCACATTTTTCGCCTCCGCGAGGCTATACTAAATGGAATGTAATATTTCGCAAGTTCATTGGTTAGATCTCATTGATATCTATCAGTATGCCAAAAATTGTTTAAATATTCCAATCGGTTAAGTCACTATCACCAATTTTCACTAACGGGTTACGGATGGACAGACAGACAGACCATATATGGCTTGGCGGCCATTTTGGTCATGTGACCCGGCCCCCATGAGCAAATTTTGGTTTCCCCCATCCCATAGAGGCTCCATATGAAAGTTGACTTCAATCGGCCCAACGGTTTCCGAGGAGAAACAGTTCGAAAATTTTCGCCTCGGCGAGGCTATACTAAATGGAATGTAATATTTCGCACGTTCATTGGCTACATCTCATTGATATCTATCAGTATGCCAAAAATTGTTTAAATATTCCAAGCGGTTAAGTCACTATCACCCATTTTCACAAACGGGTTACGGACGGACAGACAGACAGACCATATATGCCTTGGCGGCCATTTTTGTCATGTGACCTGGACCCCATGAGCAAATTTTGGTTTTTCCCATCCCATAGAGGCTCCATATGAAATTTGACTTCAATCGGCCCAACGGTTTCCGAGGAGAAACAGTTCGAAAATTTTCGCCTCGGCGAGGCTATATTAATGGAATGTAATATTTCGCACGTTCATTGGTTACATCTCATTGATATCTATCAGTATGCCAAAAATTGTTTAAATATTCCAAGCGGTTAAGTCACTATCACCCATTTTCACAAACGGGTTACGGACGGACAGACAGACAGACCATATATGCCTTGGCGGCCATTTTTGTCATGTGACCTGGACCCCATGAGCAAATTTTGGTTTTTCCCATCCCATAGAGGCTCCATATGAAATTTGACTTCAGTCGGCCCAACGGTTTCCGAGGAGAAGCAGTTCGAAAATTTTCACATTTTTCGCCTCGGCGAGGCTATACTTAATGGAATGTAATATTTTCCAAGTTCATTGGTTAGATCTCATTGATATCTATCAGTGTGCCAAAAATTGTTCAAATATTCCAAGCGGTTAAGTCGCTATAACCAATTTTCACAAACGGGTTACGGACGGACAGACAGACTGACAGAATGACAGAATGACATTGTGATTTTAGGGCACTCTTAGAAATCAACTTTTTCTGCGGGTCGTGCAATTCATGCCATTCATATGAGATCTTTCTTGTGCCTTACCCCACAGCTGCCCGCTCACCTGTCAGGGATCACACTCGGTTGTCTTGTCAGCATGGGGGTTTGCGGGACGCCGTAAACCCACACGTAACAATGAGCATGAATGCAAGATTTATTTAAATGTCTATTTATCATATGACATTTAAAATGCGTTTTATTCACGATTAAATGGGCTCCGTCAAGCGATTTTGGTACTTATCGCCTATGCGAGCAGCCAAGGTTCAGGCGAGCCTGCGCATCCGCGCAGTCTCGCCAGAACCTTCGCTGCTCGCTCATACAGGCATTGAATCAAGAGGAACCTTCAGACAGAAAGCAATATCCCTGGCCCCTCTGAATGGCTGGGCATGCGCAGTTGAAATTTGTCATGACGGAATGCTCGAAGACACAAATTCGCTTGGCGGGGCTCAAATGTAAGTTATAATAAATGCGACGATGGTAAATGCGACGTCGTTAAGGACGCCGTACATGTAACGTTACGGGACGTATCTAGCCAATTTGCATATGTAATCCACTAGTGGATTATCGAAAATATAATATGACGTTATTACACTCTCAGACGCGATGGCATATATAAAACCTCAATACTGCTCTTCGCATCGATCAGGGGAAAATGATGGCCTTTCAATACCGTGATACCATGCTTATTCCAACTGTAATAACGTTTCAAGATGACAACGCCCGGCCTAATCGGACAGGATTGTTACAGATAATGTCCAGAGCCAGACCCTACGTTGGCCATGAAGATCGCGAGAACACTTAATCTCGGACGGCTATTGGATGAGATAGGGATGAGATGCCGAAGCGCAGACGTCAGCAGCTGGTGCAAGCATTACGCCAGGAGTGGCAGGCAATTACTCAAAGAACTGCACAGAGTGTAATTCACAGTTTGCGATCTCGTGTGAACGCTTGTATAGAACGTAACGGATAACATACCAGATCAGAAGTACTTTATGTGATTAACCCTTGTCCTGCTGAATATTTAAATATGCCACACCCACTACCGATTATCAACCAATCAGATTACTTGATGCAAATTATTGCAACAAATTCACAATCTGAATGGCAAACATTGTAGATCCTGATCAGATGGCTTCGTCAGAAGCCATCTGATCTGGATCTACATTGTTTCAAAGATAAGGCATGTCCGGGATTAGCAGGACAAGGGTTAACAATGTGATCTCGTGTTTACGTCACATGTATAGCCTCTAACGAAGGCCACACCAGGCACCGATTACGAACTGTAAAAACATTAAAAACATTAGCTATACATGGGTTTGAAACCTTGGAAATTTATCATTCCGTAGTCTTTTGAATGTGGTTTCATTTTGCATTTTTTTTTAAATTTTCCTATTCAATTAATGCAACTGATTTTTTTTAAATCTTGTTGGTTTTAATGTGATCACCTATCACGCTTTTGCAATGATCTGTTAACATGTTTAAAGTTCCATTTTAACTAGGACCCCTTTCTAAACTTCAGACGCGTTGCTGTTTTCAAGAAGCCATAAAACGTGCATGCATCTTTATACATACATGTATATGGCTTCTGTTCCAAATCAGGAGTAACAATACCCTTTACCGTTTGTAAATAAACACAGACTAATGGTTTGATAAATTACGCACTGAGTCGAATGAAACAAGAAAATAAATGGTAATTAAAACAAAAACACCTGAATAAAATTACAACGTAATGTAAAGTAGAAGTAAAACAAAGATCAGGAATCGATACAATTAACCTAACTGTTGGTTTTCTTTTGCTCCAGCATTTCAGTGGTTTCTTGCTGTCGAGTCCTCACCGTTGTCTCACCTCTGTGGTTCTTTGATTATTTGTGTTCAAGGAGATGTTGCACTGAAGAGTTAGGAGGCCTTCATGCGGACTGAACAAATTATTTGTCTTTATTGCGACGGAAGTAAGGGCGAGGATTGTGGCCACGTAAAGTCGATTTAAGCCCCCCCCCCCCCCCCAGCGGAATTCTTTCCACTGACCGTTCCAAGGCGGTTCTTCTGTTGCGGTTTAATTTATGTTGTTGTTTGTTACTTACTGTGTGTACCACTTGTGTCTTTTCATTTTGGATGGCAATATGGTCATTTTGTGGGAAAGTAACTGTCCTTATGGCCTTCCTTTGTTTAGGTTTCCATTATGGTCTGGTCGCTTCATGTTGGTGTTTCATTCCCTTTAGTATCTTTGATGGGTGGAGTAAGTTAATTGTATCGATTCCTGATCTTTGTTTTACTTCTACTTTACTCCGTCCATCAAAGACACCAAAGGGAAAGAAACACAAACATGCGTTCTATTCAAACTGCTCATCACACTAGGGTTTAACAAAAACAAAAGCCGAATATGTCAGTAAGTGCTTTGGTTTAAATATATTTGTTTCGAAAGAATAATGTTTTACAAATGCAACATAGACATTGTAAAACAATATTGGATTTTCTTTATATACTAAACAAGGTGGAATACAATACGACTACTTGTTACCAATTCTTTTTTAGCTTCATGCCTTATTAATTATACAAATTGCGAATAACTTTGTTTTCATTTAAAAGGTTTTTCCCTATATATACATTTCAACTACCGCAATGCAATATCCTTGATCAATATTTAATGAAATTGCATCTAATATGACAAGTGTCATGAAAGGAGAGTGATTGAATGAGAAATCAATATCGGGTTTAACTTAATTTTACCGCTTCGTGCTAGTTTATTTATTGGAAATGAAATGAAGCAAATTACAAATAGCATATTTAGATGTCTTTGACAAAGGGTCAGCCTTGTCTTGGCACATAATTTGATGACATTGTTTAGCTTCGCTCTGTCCAAATTGTGGCTTCATTTTTTATCTAAGCTAAAATTCCAGGCCTTTGTTAGAAGGTGACTAACCTTTTGGCTTTCCGCTATTGGTGTTTCCATTAGGGTCTAGTTAATTCATGTTTGTGTTTCTTTCCCTTTGGTGTCTCTGGTGGGAGACGTGGGTAAATTTACTTCGATTCCTGACCATTGCCTTCACTTCTATTCTTCATGTTAAGCATATGTGTTGAAACATATACAATATAGATGGAATAAGAGCTACTCAGAGAAAGACAGTGAACACAGCTCTCTAAACGCTTTTTAAGCTGCGCATTGCCAACAACCGAAGGTATATTTTTTTTTTCTAATGTTCCTCAGAAAACAAAAAGGAATTGATATTGTACGAAAACTCTCTGCAGGGGTTGATAAGTCATGTTTTTTTATGAAAAATTAGAAGCAATATCATTCATTTATTGTCTGCTGATTAACACAATCACATTACGGAAACACGCCTATACATTTTACATAAAATGTGTGATATTTTTCTATAAATAAGTTTTACCCTGTGATAAATGAAAAAGGTTAATTTTGGAAGCAAAGAATACATATTGGAATGAAAACCGGAAACTTAGTTTTATTCAGATTCTTCATAAACAACACTGTTGTCTGCAAGGCTGAATACGCCCCCCTAGCATCGATTTCAGCGGTACTCTGTTTTCAAATTACTCGCAATGGACTCGATGCATCCAAAGAAAATAAAAATATAATCTACACTATGATGAAACCCCAAGTTTTACTATATAAATGTTGGGTTCAATGGGGTCAGAATTATATAGGCCTGTTTTCGTGATGAGTTGTTAAGATTAAGACACCAAACGAAAAGCAGGAGTTCGTGTCATCCACCATATTGGGTTTATGAATATTTCTTATTCCTGAAATAAATTATTTATATATGCTATCTGTTTCAGTGCAATTCATAGCCCTCACGAAAACACACCTAATTTATAGCTTGTCTTTGCACGTATGTATTGCTTTTTTGTTTTGTTTTTTTTTTTGGTGGGGGGGGGGGGGGGGCGGGGGGAGGTCGTGGAAAGCCGTCTGGACATTTTGCGGGAAAGTAACTGTCCTTTTGGCTTTCCGCTTGCAATGTTTTTATAAGGGTTTAGTTTTTTTATGTTCGTATTTATTTTGCTTTGGTGTCTCTGATTGGAGTGGTTGGGTAGTTGTATCAATTGCGGATCATTGCATCCACCATTTTATAAACTATCATAGAAACTTATATCATTACTATTTTACAATATATTTTTATGCGAAAGTAGATACCTTATATGAAAAGTCATTATTGTAATCATAGGAGTTCACTACAACCTTTAGGCATAATTCAACTATAAAAACTTGTTCATCAACATATAGATTAAATAAAAGTATCTTTATCTTTTTGCTGTGTTTCTCGGCGATAACGTCTTCATTTTAATATTTTGATCAACACAGCCAGCGAGGAAGTTTTAGAGGACAAGCTTTGCCACCTTCTCAAAAGATTTCGTGTCCTTTAGCAATCTGAGCAAAGCTGTATTCAGTGGAGATTTCTAACAATTCATGTTTGTACGAAATTTTCTGTTTCCACAAGTGAGTGAGTCACTCAAATATCCAGCATGCCTTCAATGTGCACAATCGAGAGCGGATCGAACTAACTAAAAAGATCAAAGATGTAGGATATGCTTTGTCTGAACTAAATGTTTGCTGACTAAAATTACGTATTTCATGTTTTTGACAGTTCACACTCTAATGGTTTGTACAACGATTCTTCAGTTGAACGTTTCGTTATATACACGAAATGTATTCACATATAGATGTCGCCTGAAACAGGCTAGTCATTTGTTTAGAATTCGGTAATTTGAGAGACGGTATTGGACTTGGTTTTTATCCAAACGCAAAATATGTTACGCAATGATAAATACACGCCGAAACCTACAATTCGACCTTTAAGACCAGCCAATACTCAGATTTACCTGCACTCCCAGCCTGTATGACATGTGTTTGCTACTCTCTGTGTGGTTAGTCGAAGGAATTTGGAGGCTCATGCGATCAGCAAAGATGTACAGGCTAGTCGGTGCCTTCGCTGGTTGCAAAAGTCATATTGTAGATTTGTCGTGCCTCAGTTACTAACAGGCCCCTCAGAGAATATATTATACTCAACCAAATAAATTAAGCACCATGTGTGAAACGTGCCAGTAGAAAACGATGAAATCTCTGATTTTGAAGCGTTATGTATGTTTCTTTCTTTCCATACCTTGACCGACTAACATATGCCAAATATCACACTAAACGGACATTTATCCCGATCAGACACCTTTCCTGTTTACTTAAAGTATTGGTATTCGTGTAAACCTAAAGACACCCCAACCTTCACATTGCACATTTAACTTGACTTGCCATATTCCATATAATCTTAAATGGTTAAGAGGCCTTTCCGAGGCAATGGTTCTGTTTTGGTATATTATCACTGTATTTTTGCCCGTACTGTCATCACTGATTGCTACCATGTAAAATAAAAAAAAACAGTCTCCAAAATGGACCAAACGTTTGCGACAGTGTCCCTGCAAGAGCAAAGGGGCCAATGAAAAGTTTGAAAGTTTATTTACCAGATGCGAGTGCATCACCGTTCGGCAAAAAGTACAATTTAACAAAAGCTTACAAGAGATGAAAACTCGAA
Organism: Lucinisca nassula; assembly: GCA_963580285.1. NCBI lineage: Eukaryota > Metazoa > Mollusca > Bivalvia > Lucinida > Lucinidae > Lucinisca > Lucinisca nassula. The sequence goes on from OY757017.1 coordinate 15,555,981, forward strand.
GTGACAGCAATGATCAGGAATCGATACAATTACTCCACACCTACCATCCAAGACACCAAAGGGAAAGATGGCCCCCGCCAATAGGGGCTTGGAGAAATACATGGGCTGCATGATGCTTCCACGCAGAGCTGAATCAGGCCCCACACTAGTACTGGTATACCGCCTACAGGATCTAAGCCTGTCCAGGAACCGCGGTGCGAAGCAGACCGTCCATGCTAATTAACCCTATTTATTTCATTGGGCGACAGGACTTGAGATGTCATTTCATCTCAATGTCGGGTAAAAGTCCCAACAAATTGGAAGCAACGTCTGCAAAATTACTTTTACAGTATTGACGGGGACGTTAAGCCTCAAATCAAACAAACCAAAGGGAAAGAAAAACAAACATAAAATACTTCATCATAAGCGGAAAACCAAAAGGACAGTTACGTTCCATCAAAATAGTCAAGCTGCTGTCCAAAACTAGTGGCAAGGTGTGTGGTGTGTGAATATTAAAGAAATCGGTCAAAGAATAAGGAAGTTATGAGCAATGTTAAAGTTTTTTGTAACGGACCGACGACAGACGACAGACGACAAGCTGACTCCTATATACCCCCTTCAAACTTCGTTTGCGGGGGTATAATAATAAAAAAATATTAGCAATACATACATTCACAACTAAAGCAATCATAATCCATTATAGAAGAAATGCGTTTGAGCGGCCAGTATTAAATATTTTACTGGGAAGCTAAATTCGATATCACGTGGTCAAAGTCCTCGCCTATAGTTCTGTTACGGTTTAGGCAACTATATTGTTCTGTCCGCATGAATGCTTTCTAATTTATCAATATAACATCCCCAAGAACTTAAAAAATCGAATACTGAAAAGAAACTTGAACAAAATCTAATGCTAGAGCAAACGAAAACCAACAGCATCAGTCACAAGTATATGCGTATTGTATTGTCTCTACAAGTTATCGAAATATTAGGTATAGCCCTTCCTCTAAACGACAGTCGCCAGCCGACAATATCTAGATCAAAAAGTGAAAGCAGTGATCAGGAATCGATAAATTAACCCACAGCTCCCATCAGAGACACCAAAGGGTAACAACAAACCCTAATGGTAACATCAACAACGGAAAGCCAAAATGACAGTTACTTTACTACAAAATGGCCAACTGGCTATCCAAAACAGAATCATATAAGCGACGCAAACACTCCAAGACAAACCATAACAAAAGTAACCGCGACAGAAGAACCGCATTGGAACGGTCAGTGAAACGAACTCCACTAGGGGTGGGGGGCTTAAATCGATTTTACGTGGCCACAATCCTCGCCCTTACTTCCGTCGCGATTGAATTCAGTCCGCATGAAGGCATCCTAGCTCATCAGTGCAACATCTCCGTGAACACAAGCATCAAACAACCACAGAGATGAAAGAACGGCGAGGACTCGTCAGCAAGAAACCAATGAAATGTTGTAGCAAAAGAAAACAAACAGTTAGACTCCGTTAGGCCCGACCTGAGACATAGCATCAGGCACCAACCAACATTACATAGAATGAGATCTCTCTAATTCTCAGTATGCCTTGACGGTGGAACCGTCATAGAATCTGAGTCCTGACCCACCGCTGTGTAATTCAACAGGAAAGCAAAGTTATTAACCGTGATTTGGTTAACTAGACAGAGCATCAGGCACCATCCAACATTATATAGAATTCGATTGTCTCTAATTCTCAGTGCCCATTTACGCAGGAAACATCATAGAATCTCAGTCCTGACCCACCGGCATGCAATTAGAGAGGGCAACAAAGAAGTTTAGCGATTCACAATTTATTACGAGTGATGAAGTCAGATACATAGCTACACACTCTTGCAAATCGAAAAAAATGCAAAATATACACGCCATAGGATAGCGCACGAGGAACATCAACATCCAAAGAAGGAAATTTTACGACTCAAAATCAAAATCATCGCGTTTTTGATAAATTTTGCAAGAAACAAACCAATCTAGAATAGAAATATGTAAATAAAAACCGGGGCCTCAGTATCAGAAGAATTTGCTTTTTTTCCGGGGATACATTTGACCTATCAAACCATCGAAATGTGTATTGTCAATATTTAATAAATCATCCAAATATTTAGAAGTCGAGCTAAAAGCTTCAATGATTTCAGATTGGTTTTCCACAAGGTGTGCGCAATTAGTAGCCATAGACATATCCACCACTTGTCTAAATAACTCAGTACCAAATCTTTTGTAAATATTATTAAGTAGAAAGGTGAGAGCTTCACACACACTATCTGGCATGACCGTAAATCATAATTTTATGCCTTTCAGATGTGAAACAAGAGCTCCGCAAGCAGGGCATTATACGCCCGTGGCAAATTCATATTTGTTGGACTGAAACCTGAATTCACTGCTCCATCATGGTGTAACTATTTTTCAAGTTTCAACCTTAATAAATGAAAAATGATTACATGACCAAATCTGTCACACCTTAATTGAGGAGTAATTAACCTCGAAACTTTAAACACATCTCTACAATACAGTCTTGCTATCTACCAAGATTCAGGTTGATCGGACGAAAACTGTAGGAGGGGTTATCCCGAAAATAAATAAAAAAAAAAAAAACGCTTATAGGCAGATGGACGGAAAGGAGGATGGACGCATTTCTGACGGACGCCAACTCCATAACATATTGCGATAGTTTTGATCAAAATGAGCATATTTTTTTCAGGTTGATCAGATGTTATCCGTAAACAGAATTTTCAAAGGGTCATAATGTATTAACATTTGGTGTATGGTTAACCTCAAAATTTTAAGCACATCTCCGCCTCAGTCTAACTATCTAAAATGTTTCAGGTTAATCAGATGAATAAAAATCAAAAATGAGTTCCTTTAAGAGCAATGAAAACATTCATAAGAAAGAATATTGGTCATACTACGTAGTTTCGGCTAATAAAGCCGCATCAGTGACCCTGCAATTATCCGGCAAAGAAAGCCAGAGGAAACATACTGCAAATTTGCATCAAACAGGCAGTCGATTCAAAGATATAAATCAAAATGGGGTCCAAATAATTAAAAACCGGTCTAGAATATGAGTCTAAACCAATAATTTATTTCTGATTTCTCAGAATATTCACGCTGATCTCAAAGGACCAAAAGTAAAATATAAACTGCACTATGTTTGATGTACGGGGAGACGTTTTACGGCCGCCACACGGCACAACACCAGCTGCAGTGAAGGCAGGAAAACTGCAGGAGGACTTATACGGAAATGATAATGTTTACCTCAACTTTCAAAGGGGCATAAGTCTATAAATATTTGGTGTAAGGTTAAATTCGAAACTTTACGCATATCTCCACATCATAGTCTTGCTATCTACAATGTTTCAGGTTTATCAGATGAAAACTGTAGGAGGAGTTATCCGGAAAAGAAAAGGTTTACGAACGCACGGACGGACGCCGATCCCATAACATAATACGACCGTTTTGTTTTCAAAACGGGCGTATAAAAAGCAAGTCTTTAAAGGCATTTATTATTGTAGCAGTAGGACACACCGTGTGTTCATAATTGTTTTCTTGCCCCCCTGTGGTGTACTGTCTGTAGAAGTTCAAAGGCGACGCTTTATGGGGTGATTAGTAGCTCTTTTCTTGAATACCCTGACTGAGAAACTTTCAAAATTCAATATTGGACTTCAAACTCTTCTGCAACAAGGTCTATCGGAACCCGAATAGTATGGTGACTTCAGAAAAATATATAACCGCAATGAATTCAGCACCCGATTTCGTAAAATCATGTTCAACATGTATGTTCAACATAAATGTTATACGACAGACTGCTTGCATGGTAGTTAACCAAGTCACGGTTGACAACTCTGCATCCCTCTTTGATTGCTCGCCGATGGGCCAGGTTTCTGATTCTATGACGATTCCAACGTAAAGGCTTACTGGGAACTGGAATTAGATCTAATTGTTTGCAATGTTGGTTGGTGCCTGATGCTCTGTCTCTGGTCGGGCCTTTCGGAGTCAATTCGTTGGTTTTCTTATGCTCCAGCATTTCAGTGTTTTCTTGCTGCCGAGTCCTCGCCGTTGTTTCATCTCTGTGGTTGTTTGGTTTATTGTGTTCACCGAGATGTTGCACTGATGAGTTAGGAGGCCATCATGCGGACTTAACAAATTATTTGTATAAATATACCGAAGATTGTGGCCACGTAAAATCGATTAAAGCCCCCCTCCCCCAGTGAAATTCGTTTCACTGACCGCTCCAAGGCGGTTCTTCTGTCGCGGTTTATTTTTTTTGCTTTAATTTGTCTTTGAGTGTTTGTATCGCTTATATTATCTTATTTTGGATAGCCAGTTGGCCATTTTGTGGGAAAGTATTTGTCCTATTGGCTTTCCGCTATTATGTTGTTTCATGGCCATGTCCCCGTGCGCATTAGCTCCAAAAGGCTTGATCATTGCCTTCACTTCTATTTTTACATTGGACAGAAAATTCAAAATCTTCTTCTCTGAAATCATAAGTCTTAGAGCTTAGATATAAAGTATGTAGCAACTTAAAATGATCGCCTACAATATACCTGCCAATCGTGCGGCTAAGGTGACAATTTGCCATGCCCCGGATCTAACTAGCTCCCATAGACTTATAATGGAAAAAGCTAAAAAATTTTCTTCTTTGAAACCATTAGTCCCAAAGCTTAGAGCAACCTTATGTGGCCACCTACATAAATCACTGAAACTATGTCCCTAGGGTCAAAACTGGCAAGCCCCGAAACACTCTAAAGCTATCAAACTTTCAAAAATGTTCTTTTCTGAAAACAAGATGCCATAGTCTGTAGTGTTGTTTATTTGTTTCCTTCATAAATCCTGTCAATCATGCCCCTAGCGTACAAATAAGCCCCGGAGCTCATTTGTTCCATTAAACGAATATAACAAAATCTAAAAAAATCTTCTTCGCTGAAATCGTGAGGCAAGCGGCTTACATATCTATTATGCTGCAATGTTTAGTGGTGGTCACCTACATAATTCCTGCCAATCAAATCCCTATTGTCTAAACCGACCACATCAGCGGGGATCATTTGTTCATAAAGAGCTGTAGCTAAAGAAACTACAAAAGTCTTCTCTGAAACCATGTGGTCCACGGCTTATATATTTAGTAGGGCAATGTTTAGTGGTCCCCTACATAAATCCTGTTGATCAGGCCCTTGTGGTCTAAACCAATCAACCCGGGGTGGGGATTTGTTCTTATTGAGCTTATATAAAGCTAAGGAAACTAAAAAAATCTTCTCTGAAACCATGAGGCTCACGATGGTGGAGTTGGTGGTGGTAAGTTGAAGTACCTTAGTGGGTGGCATTAATTATCTGCTGCAATTAAAGGGTTTCATTAGCTCGCTTACATCACGTGAACATGTCCGCGAAATGAACACCCCCCTAAACCCCACTTTATGTAGAGAAAACTGGGGTTTACAGGGGTCTACATTATGTTGCTTATTTCTGCTCTTAGACATAGGCTGTGGGTACTCGTTAGAACCGCCTCAATGAGGCGGTTCTAACGAGCATCCTCAACCTATGCTTGAAGTACACATAAGAAAAATATAACAATTTTTTATCGGAAAAGTAGCCACTTTGAGAGATATGAAAGAATGCACTGTGTCGCACGGGTGTGTTATTGTAATGGATGTCAAGTCTGTGAGTTGTTAAACGTTAAGTTTCTCAGGTTAGCAGTTCAGGCTCAATGAGCATCTGTTGTTATTGCTGGTTAGAGCCGCTTTGATGAAATGCGTAGGGCGGCTTTTATCTGTGAAGCACATTTACGAGATATACCACAAAGTAAATTTTCTAAATGTATTGCGGAGTTTGTACAAGGTCTCCTCAAAGCAGGCAAGAAACGCCTTGCACTACAATTCAATTTCACCTACAGACATACAGATGACTTATTGTCTCTGAAAAATGCTAAATGCGCAGAGTACTTGGAATTCATCTATCCACGTGAACTTGAAATTAAGGAAACAATAGAGATTGCAACCTCCTCCTCATACTTGGATTGTTATCTCTATATTGACAACGGGAAGCTTACTACTAGGTTGTACGATAAACGAGATGACTACAATTTTCCAATTGTTAACTTTCCCTTCCTGAGCAGTAATATCCCGTCTGCACCAGCATATGGAGTTTACGTTTCACAGTTAATCCGTTATGCTAGAGCCTGTTCCAAGTATTAGAACTTTATGGAACGTGGGGAGGTGCTCACTCAAAAAACCAAACTGGTATCAACACTAAAGAAGTTATATGGGAGGCACAATGATCTTGTTGATCCGTACAATGTGGCCATTTCCAGCTTTTTACAGGTGTTAATGAAATATGCATTTAGATTTAAGCCGATTGTGTTGGCCGAAGAGTTCTATTTAAACAGAATCAACACAAAAACAGGCCTATATAATTCAGACCTCCTTGATCGCCACATTCATAAGCTAAAACTTTCATACACGTCACTACAGCTGGTGTCTGGGAATGTGTGGCGGCCCTAAAAAGTCTCCCTGCCCTACATCATAGTGTAGTTTATATTTTCTTATCCTGTTGGATCATTGATTTCATTGTGGAATTTTGAAAATATTTGAGAATCACTGAAGAGGCCTAATTGGCCGAAACTAGCTGGCCTGGCCCAGAAAACATGCACACTCCATATTTTTTCAGTTCTGTAGTGTAGTCCCTGCTTCAATAGGATAGCCCTTTTATAAAACATTATTAAAACGTCACTGCAGCTGGTGTCTGGGAATGTGTGGCGGCCCTAAAAAGTCTCCCTGCCCTACATCATTAGGGCGAGTATTGCGTCCGCGTAGAATCGATTTAAGCCCACCCCCCCCCCCCCGCCACCCGCCCCCAACCCGTTTCCAGACACTCACCAGTGAAATTCTTTTTGAGGTGGTTATGACATTGCCCAAAACCTATGTCTCGTAGAAGAAATATAAAGTCGAGTTAAGGGACTTGTTCAAGCTATGTAAAGGAGAGCAATTCGATGAACTAATTCTATCCTATAAAGTAGACCCTTTCATAAGGGATGTAAAAACTTTTGAGTTGACTCCCCCGATGGCGCATTCATTCCTCTTTGGGAAGGTTATATTTATTAAACACAATTGCATATGACACAGATGAATAAATCTGACAGTAATAGTTTTGCGTCTTTGGCATATATCTTTATATACCAATGCCTGCCAAATAAAAAACATTTAAATAAAATCGATCAACACAGTTGGCTTATATTTGAATGTATTAATGCATTATTCAGTTAAATCTTACGTCAGTTGTAATTTAATATGCATAATGACCCTACATTTGCATTTTAACCAGCTTCTAGTCTAAGCTACGGCATGCCCGAATATATATGCTTCTGAAGAACGAATTAACATCAAATGCTAGAAAAGGATAAAAAGAAACTGTTCCACCTTTACACTACACTTCCGCATGGATTTGTAGGGGAAAAACTTAGCAGTTTGATTGAATTAACATTTCGTGGGGAGGGTTCCCTCTCTGTCCTGCATGTGGTGTAGGAAGTGTTGTTTTTTTTTTGTTGGGGCTAGTCTTGGATCGTTGATGCCTTTGGTTCGACTTCTGGATGTTTGGATGATTTGGTAGATATTGACAATATAAAAGTAGAGGCATACCTGTCACTACACTTTAGAAAAGGACTGTTCCACCTTTACACTACACTTCCGCATGGATTTGTAGGGGAAAAACTTAGCAGTTTGATTGAATTAACATTTCGTGGGGAGGGTTCCCTCTCTGTCCTGCATGTGGTGTGGGAAGTGTTTTTTTTTTTTTTGTTGGGGCTAGTCTTGGATCGTTGATGCCTTTGGTTCGACTTCTGGATGTTTGGATGATTTGGTAGATATTGACAATATAAAAGTAGAGGCATACCTGTTACGGTGGTTTGGTCTGTCGGCCCCCCACCACCCCCACCCCCCACCTCCCGGTAGGCCTGGTGCCGGGGCCCCGTTTCTGGATTTGCATCTGTCTGTTGTGGTGTTGTGGATGGGTTTGTTTCATGCTGGGTTTGTGATGGGCGCGATTTTTTTATTTTGGGATTGTGAATTTTTCATTCTTGGGTGGTGATGTTCCTCGTTCGGGGTTTGTGTTCGCAATTAATTCGATTTGCCGTAGTGTCTGGTCGTTTGGCTGGCTTAAACGCTGGTAGTGAGTTGTTAACTGCTGGATTTCTGAATCGGGACTGTCGGTGTGATGGGCTGCGCAGGACCTTCTCGGAGATTTGTGGGCGGGCGTCATTCACATTTGGTTTCAGGGTTCAATGTTGGACGTGGGACTCTTCTGCAACCCGGGTTTAGTGGTGGTTTGGTGTGTGGATTCAGAGGGTTGTTTGCTTGTGGTGTCATCGGCGGCCGGTTTCGCGGGGTCATTCTTCGATGTAGGAGTGTTTGGTGCGGCGCGGGTGTTATGCGGCAGGCGGCGTGCGCGGTGGTTGGCAGCTTTGCTTCCCTCTTGGGTTGCAGGTCGGTGGGCGGGCATCCGATTCTATGGATGGAGTAGAGTTTATTTTTATGTAATGATGGTTGGTGTCTGATGTATGTCTCTGGCCGGGCCCATCGGAGTCTAACTGTTGGTATTCTTTTGCTCCAGCTTTTCAGTGGTTTCTTCCTGTCGAGCCCTCACCGTTGATTCATCTCTGTGGTTGTTTGATTTTTGTGTTCTCGGAGATGTTGCACTGATGAGATGGGGGCCTTCATGCGGACTGAACAAATTATTTGTCTAAATTGCGATGAAGTAAGGGCAAGGGCTTCGGTCGCGAATTTTTTTTTTTTTTTTTTTTTTTCGTTCTTTTTTTTCTTCCGGTTTCGCCTTAACCCCAGGAGGAGACACAGACGGTGTATAACTCACACTCCAGTTTTGCACTACCCCAAAATACACACAGTAGAATTCGTTTCACTGACCGTTCCAAGGCGGTTCTTCTGTCGCGGTTTATTTTAGTATGGTTTGTCTTTGAGTGTGTGTATCACTTATGTTTTTTTTTTTTTTTGTTGTTGTTGTTGTTTTGGATAGCCAGTTGGCCATTTTGTTGTGGGAAAGTAACTGTCCTTTCTGATTTCCATTAGGGTCTAGTTGGTTCATGTTTGTGTTCTGTCCCTTTAGTGTCTCTAATGGGGATGGGAGCTATGGGTCATTTGTATCGATTCCTTGTCATTGCCTTCACTTCTATTTTTAGCTCACCGTCACATAGTGACAAGTTGTCCTTTTAGGATCACTTTTTGTCCGTCATGCGTCCGTCCGTCAGTGCGTCCGTAAACAATTTCTTCAAACGACATCTCCTCCTAAACTACTGATCGGTTTTTGACCAAACTTCACAGGAATGATCCTTAAGTGGTCCCCTTTCAAAGTTGTTCAAATTGTTCCGGTCCGTTGCACATCTAGGTCACAGGAGCCAAAAATAGATTTTTTTTTCACTGAAAACTTAAAAAAATCTTCTTCTCTGACCCACAAGGCCCAGGTCTTTGATATTTATTATGAAGCTTCATCTAGTGGACCCCTACCAAGACTGTTCAAATTATAGTGATGGGGGCAAAAATGCCCCCGCCCCGGGTCCCTTTGGTTTTACATAGGATTATATAGGGAAAATCTTTAAAAATCTTCTTCTCTGAAACCGCAAGGCCCAGGTCTTTGATATTTGGTATGAAGCTTCATCAAGTGGACCCCTACCAAGATTGTTCAAATTATAGTGCTGGAGCCAAAAATACCCCCGCCCCGGGGCCCTTAGGTTTCACATTGGCTTATATAGGGAAAATCTTTAAAAATCTTCTTCTCTGAAGCCGCAAGGCCCAGGTCTTTGATAATTGGTATGAAGCTTCATCTAGTGGACCCCTACCAAGTCTGTTCAAATTATAGTGCTGTTGCCAAAAATACCCCACCCCTGGGCCCTTTGGTTTTACATGGGCTTATATAGGGAAAATCTTTAAAAATCTTCTTCTCTAAAACCGCAAGGCCCATGTCTTTGCTACTTGGTATGAAGCTTCATCTAGTAGACCCCTACCAAGATTGTTCAAATTATTGCCCTGAGGCCAAAAATGCCCCCGCCCCGGGGCCCTTGGTTTTACATAGGCTTAAATATAGGGAAATCTTTAAAAATCTTCTTCTCTGAAACCACAAGGCCCATGTCTTTGCTATTTGGTATGAAGCTTCATCTAGTAGACCCCTACCAAGATTGTTCAAATTATAGCCCTGAGGCCAAAAATGCCCCTGCCCCGGGGCCCTTGGTTTTACATAGGCTTAAATATAGGGAAATCTTTAAAAATCTTCTTCTCTGAAACCACAAGGCCCAGGTCTTTGATATTTGGTATGAGGCTTCATCTTGTGGACCTCTACCAAGATTGTTCAAATTAAAGCCCGTCTTTGATATTTGGTACGAAGCTTCATCTAGTGTACCTCTACCTAGATTGTTCAAATTAGACTTATATAAGAAAAATCTTGAAAATCTTCTTCTCTGAAACCACAAAACCTAGGTCTTTGATATTTGTTGTGAAATTTCATCTAGTAGACCTCTATCAAAATTGTTCAAATTATAGTCCTGGGGCCAAATATGCCTCCGCCCCGAGATCCTTTGGTTTTACAAAGACTTACATAGGGGAAATCTTTAAAAAACATCTTCTCTGAAACTGCAAGGCCCATGTCTTTGATATTTGGTATGGAGCTTCACCTAGTGGACCTCTACCAAGATTGTTCACATTATAGCCCTCGGGCCACAAATGCCCTCGTCCCGGGGCCCTTTGATTTTACATAGACTTAAATAGTGATAATCTTTGAAAATCTTTTTTCTCTGGAACAGCAAGGCCTGAGGCCAAAATGCCCCCACCCCGGGGTCATTTGGTTTTTACAGGCTTATGTAGGGAACATCTTTAAAAAATCTTCTTCTCTGAAACCGCAAGGCCCAGGTCTTTGATATTTGGTGTGTAGCTTCATCTAGTGGACCTTTGCCAAGTTTGTTCAAATTATAGCCTTTGTTGATATTTGGTATGAAGCTTCACCTTTTTAGACCTCCATCAATATTATGCAAATTATAGCACTGGGGTCAGTAATGGCCCTCCCCGGGGCCCACTTATTACTCTATTGATCAGGTGAGCGATCCAGGGCCATCATGGCTCTCTTGTTTTCATTTATAACGATATTGTTCTCATTGATAGTTTTATCTTATGTTTCCGGTGTTATTTACAATTTTCCTCTTTTTTTCTTTTTCTTTCTTCTTTTTTTTTTTTTTTTTTTTTTTTTTTGAGAAAAGCGACGATTTTGCAATGTCATTTATCTCGTCACTTGACGAGCGGTTTAGTACATTCTCCCAATATTACACTAACTGATGATTCAAACACAATTCTAAATAATCATCGTGACGGAGTTTTGCAGCACCTACTAAAATCGTTTTTCTTGTGACTTAAACTTTAAAATTACTGAACACAATGTACAGTCACGGTCACTGCACGTACGAACAGCCACTGAAGGTCAGGTGGCTTTTTATCGTTATCAGGTTTTCGTCCATCTCTGATTAAAGATCGGCTCGAAGTAATTGGAATAAAATGGACATATAAAGCAAATTAAACATTACTGCGCTCTCAAGCTATAATTACAGCTGCTTCGATAGCGCGAATATAGGGACCATCCATGGTTTTTCATTCATTAACATTTGCCGGACCCCGAGTAAGCTGTTTGAACATGAGCCCGTAGGGCCGAATGTTCAAACATCTTCACAGGGATCCGGCAAATATGAATGCAATGAAATAAATATGGCTGATTGTTGTTCTTGCATTACATACAATTCCGACAGAAAATTTGGACAGAGGCGCCCCAAAGCTCCATATAAACTTTTCAAATGCGACAAGCAAACCAACATGACGGCTAGTTCGGAATGATTTTTACAATGATGTTGTTACGCAATGACTCTCCTACGTCATTATAATATGAGCCCCGCCAAGCGAATTTGGGTCTTCGAGCATTCCGTCATGACAAATTTTAACTGCGCATGCTCAGCCATTCAGAGGGGGCAGGGATATGGCTTTCTGTCTGAAGGTTCATCTTGATTCACTGCTTGTATGAGCGAGCAGCGAAGGTTCTGGCGAGACTGCGCGGATGCGCAGGCTCGCCTGAACCTTCGCTGCTCGCATAGGCGATAAGTACCAAAATCGCTTGACGGGGCCCATATTATAAACTGCCACGTCCAGGGCGACAATGCTACGTCGCTCTACTTGTAATGTAGAAGTTCAAAATCCATGAATTAAGAGCCCGCCAATTTCATGATTTGAACATGTTTTTATTGTTTGAAAACGGCTATCGGTCCGTATGACAATGGCTTCAAACAGCCATGCGTATAGGTATTTATGCAAGAATTCAAGATCGACTGATTATCATCAAGACGTTGCAGGTTTGAGCTCGTCTGGGTAATGGCGAAAAACAGAATATATACTGTACTGATTAAACGTTTATGCATAGCGTCAGCACAGGGAAAGTGCGGCTAGGTAAACTGGACGTTTCGACATACCCTTGATAGTTTTGACTGGAAGGTTTAACTCCAGTATAAACCGAAACCGATATTTGTATCAATTTCTATCCCGCGTTTGCGTGAGTCAATCTCTAATAGGTTTTAACTTGCACCCAGAACCAAAAACCTCTGAGGTCATTACATGAGGTGCCAAAATTTGAATAGTTTGGACGAAACATCTGCTTGTGTGATATTTTCACGTTTCATGTGTGTGCCATAGGCCAGATTGGAATCCCGGATCTGCCTAGGGCAGATTAAAATTCTGGTTTTGTCTAGACCAAATTTGGTCTAGGCAGATCCAGAATATGTCTTGGTCAGATAAGAATTCCCATCTAGCTGCTAGGCAGATTCTGGATCTGCCTGGACCAAAACGGAATCCTTAAAAATGAGACACGCAAAATAACAACAGAAAAACAAAACGCACATGTTCAATTTTATATTGTTTCACTATTTCTTTCCTTTTTTCATATTTATTACAAATAACACCATCCTACAGCACACTGATCGAACCAGATTGAAAACAGTCTCTGAATTATATCCATTTAAAGTAGAAGTAAAACAAAGATCAGGAATCGATACAATTAACTAACTCCATCCATCAAAGACACCAAAGGGAAAGAAACACAAACATTAAGCGACCAGACCATAATGGAAACCTAAACAAAGGAAGGCCATAAGGACAGTTACTTTCCCACAAAATGGCCATATGGACATCCAAAATATAAACACACAAGTGATACACACAGTAAGTAACAAACAACAACATAAATAAATCGCCACAGAAGAACTGCCTTGGGACGGTCAGTGGAAAGATTTCCACTGGGGGCTTAAATGGATTTTACGTGGCCACAATCCTCGCCCTTACTTCCGTCGCGATTTAGACAAATAATTTGTTCAGTCCGCATGAAGGCCTCCTAACTCATCAGTGCAACATCTCCGTGAACACAAATAATCAATGAACCACAGAGGTGAGACAACGGTGAGGACTCGACAGCAAGAAACCACTGAAATGCTGGAGCAAACGAAAACCAACAGTTAGACTCCGATGGGCTCGACCAGAGACAGAGCATCAGGCACCAAGTAACTTTACCTTGAATTAGATCTCTCTAATTCTCAATAAGCCTTTACGTTGGAACCGTCATAGAATCTGAGGCCTGACCCACCGGCGTGCAATTAAAGAGGGAAACAAAGTTGCCAACCGCGATTTGGCCAACCTACACGCACGCAGCCTGCCGTACAACATCCACGCCGCACCCAATCCCCCTATATCGAAGAACGACTCCACGAAATTGGGCGCTAAAGTCATTCCGGCCATACACCCCTCTGAATCTACACACCAAGCCACCACAAAACGTGGGCTCCGACAGACACCGCTGCAGAAGAGATTTAAGTCCAATATTGAATTTTGAAACCAAACCAGAACGGCGTCTACAAAATCCTGAAAAGGCTTTGCGCAGCCTATGGTACCGATAACCCTGATTAAGAAGCCTAGCCGTTAATAATTTATTACGAGAGTTGAAGTCAGTTACATGACTACACACTCTAGCAAATTGAATTAATTGCGAAATATAAACGCCATATGATGGCGCACGAGGAACACCACCATCCAAAAAAGGAAACATTACAATCTCAAAATCAAAGCCATCGCGTCCATCATAAACCCTGCACGAAACAAACCCATCTACAACAGATAGATACAAACCCATAAACGGGGCCTCGGCATCAGACGAATTCGCTCCATCCAACTGAAGCCCCGGGGAGGGGGGGGGGGGGGGCAAATCCGACTGATCAAATCACAAAAATAGGTACTACCAACACCCAACAAACCATCTAAACATCCAGAAGCGGAGCCAAAAGCTTCAACAATCCCAGACCGGCCACCAACGGAAAGCGACAATATGAAGTCTCCCCCACAACAACAAAAGAACAGACCAGCTACAAGAGGCGCGCAACCCGCACCCACCGGAACGCCCACAACCTGCCCAAACAACCAAGCACCGAATCCAACACAAACACCGCCAAGCAGAAAGGCGAGGGCATCACACACCCTCCGAGTATGCTGAGTATAGCCTCCAGTCAAGAGAGCCGCATCATATAACTGTTCAGAACTATCGTAGAATTTATTCGCCTCGGTGTCCAGAAGACGTAAAACAGAAACGGGTTATGAACTTAAAAATGAAAGCATAGAGTGGCGTCCATGATTTAATAATATAATTGACAGTCACTTCAGTCTAGTATTGTTGCGTTTAAACGCACGTAATTTACGTTTAAAGTTACCATCTTTCCTGGTGCCGTGAGATCTAGTTCTGTGTTTTCGACATTCCAGGAGCGAGAAAATATCAAAGTCCGGCATTCTGGAAATATTACCATCATGATAAATGTTGTCATTAAATCCCAGTGGAAAAGGGGTCTGTAAACATTTAATCCATTTCAGTTCAGCCTCATGTCTTTTGATAATTTTGAATCTAGATGTAGAATTTGAATCGTAATAAAGTTTTTCCACTGGTTGGATAACAATGTTATTTACAGAATGACCTGTACGTCGAAAGTGACGGTACAAGAAAGTGTCAGTTTTCTTAGGCTTCTAACTGTTGGTTTTCTTTTGCTCCAGCATTTCAGTGGTTTCTTGCTGTCGAGTCCTCACCGTTGTCTCACCTCTGTGGTTCTTTGATTTCTGTGTTCACGGGGATGTTGCACTGATGAGTTAGGAGGCCTTCATGCGGACTGAACAAATTATTTGTCTAAATCGCGACGGAAGTAAGGGCGAGGATTGTGGCCACGTAAAATCGATTTAAGCCCCCCAGTGGAAATCTTCCACTGACCGTTCCAAGGCGGCTCTTCTGTGGCGATTTATTTATGTTGTTGTTTGTTACTTACTGTGTGTATCACTTGTGTCTTTTAATTTTGGATGGCCATATGGCCATTTTGTGGGAAAGTAACTGTCCATATGGCCTTCCTTTGTTTAGGTTTCCATTATGGTCTGGTCGCTTAATGTTTGTATTTCTTTCCCTTTGGTGTCTTTTATGGATGGAGTAAGTTAATTGTATCAATTCCTGATCTTTGTTTTACTTCTACTTTACTCATTCTACGATAATGCTCGTTCAATCTAGTTTTAAGCATGCGGTTAGTTTGACCGACGTACTGCATATTACAGTTTGCAGCACGTCATGTAATTAGATAAATTAAATCTGTAGACTGTCATGTCAAATCAGACATGTTAACTACAGAGAAGTGTCTACCGTTTACAGATGGAGTAACGGCAGACGCAGTGCTTAAATGAAAACAACATCTGCACCTCTTGGCATTGCACTTAGAAATACTAGGATACATTCCACTTCTTTTCCACGGATTAGTATATTTACGAAGACTACTCCCAAAAACATTGGTATTGCCTGCTCCATTGAGATTAACTGAAGTAACAGAAGACAAAGTAAAGGATCTAACCAATACCGAAGGCAACATAGTATTAAAGTTCTTAATAGAATGGGGAATCCGTACAGAAGAAGCAGAGTGTAACCTAAGGGGTGATATTGATATTTTAAATGTATTAGTGATACTCATGTGGGTTAATAAAGTTATGATACCGTCAAAACTAAAGCGATCTTCATACCGGTCATTAAATAAAACAGCATAAAAAAATTACTGAAGATAATTCCTTCGAATAGAAGGAAGGTACAACAAAAGCCCACAAAACATCTAAGTCTACTTAAAGTCCAGGGATGTCAAACAAGAAGTTGTTATACAATATAAACTTGTAAAGTCGTTTATAAATGATAGGTGCTTTGTTTCGCAAAAGAAAGTCTTTTTATGATAAGGAGATGATTCACATAAGCGTTTCGCTTGTTTTCAAATTCTGTCATTGCAAGTTGTACATGTACTGTTGTAACTTGCCTATTTATTTAAAGTCAATAAATATTATTTAAACCAATGTCTCTATATTTTCCATAAATTTTGTTGTATTTTCATTTTACTGTATTTGTTAAATCCCTTTGCGTTCATCTTTTGTTCTAGTAATATATATATAATTATATTGTGCTTCACACTTTATTATCTTCTGTGTCAGATGGTTAATTGGTCCCCAATACAAATAATAACAGAAGATGAATGCAGTGTGTTGATTTCAATTATTGAAAAAAAAGCCATTTTATTTATTTTTATTTATTTTTTTTTTTTTGCAAATCATAATCTTATCTTAATAACAGTATATTTATATTTCATTCATTTATTTTTTTGTATTTATGTATTTTATTTATTTTGAGGGCTTGCATCAAACTGCCATCAAAAATTACTGAATAAATAGATAAAACATTTGTGATATCCAGTCAAAATATATAATGAATGTTAACAAATAGATTCTAGTATGGCCTAGACAGATCCTGGATCTGCCTGGACCAAATTAGAATTCTAATTTGGACTAGGCATATTCTGCCTATGTCTAGGCCGATTCAGGATCTGCCTAGATTACAATCTGGTCTACGACATATGCATGAATGAACTATGAGTGCACAATGTCATTAATGAACAGCGGCAGCTTATGTTTTAGCTCCCCTGAGTCTAAGGCTCCCAGTGAGCTTAGAGAATGTTACACATAATAAAAAGACAAACCGTAACAGTCTCTTGACAATGGGTGCCACAAACGTTTGTTCAAATTGTCTAGGTCACGGGACCAAGATGGCCGACATGCCCAAATATATTTAAAACCTAACAAACCTTAAACAATCTTCTCTCTCCGAGTGTTTCTAAACTTGGAATTATTTTGTTCAGTCCGCATGAAGTCCTCCTAACTCATCAGTGCAACATCTCCGTGCACACAAAAATTAAACAACCACAGAGATGAAACAACGGTGAAGACTCGACAGCAAGAAACCACTGAAATGCAGGAGCAAATGAAAACCAACAGTTAGACTCCGATTGGCCCGACCAGGGACAGAGCATCAGGTACCAACCAACATAAGCCTTTACATTGGAACCGTCATAGAATCTGAGGCCTGTCCCACCGGCGTGCAATTCAAGAGGGAAGGACTGTTGTACAAACAAACAAAGTACGGCCTGTTGCACATTCAAGTTCTTCTACCACTTCCGAACTTTTTGAAATATTAACGTTATGTGTAACTGCCATCAAAACACATGTGTTTAAATATTACGACAAAGTGTATTAACGGTCAAGGCGAAATCTGTTTTGTCTATAAAAATCACAGGAGATTTAAAATAAACTAAATTTCAGACATTTTCGTGCTTTCAATCTGTCTACATATGATGTTTCCACGCATTACGCTACACTACCTCATGATCTTATATAAGAAAAAACAAACTAAATTATTTGATTGAATGGACATGCCATAGGGAAGATTCCCTCTACCTTGCATGTGATGCAAGAAATGATTTTTTTTCACTTCAGAATAGTATAAAAATATACGGTATGGTCATGTCAGAAAGTGTGTGAAGCTCTCACCTTTCTTCTTGACGATCTTCATATTAGATTCGAAACTAAGTTATTCAGACGAAAAATTCTAATTCCGAAGGGTATGAACTGCACATCCCTTGTGGCTGATTTGTTTCTGCTCTGTTATGAGAGGGACATCATGATGTCTCTTTTAGTCGAATAACAATCTTAAGTTATTGAGGCTTTTAGCTCGACGTCTAGATATTAAGTTATTAATTAAATATTGCTAATACCTACTTCGATGGGTAGATTAGTCAAATTTACCCATTCTGAACATCTAATAAATAAAGCAAAATGCCAATTGTTTGGATGCATACTCATCTGTTTTAAATGTGTTTGTTTAGTGCTAAATTTATGATAAACACGATGATTTTGATTTTGAGATTGTAAAGTTTCTTTTTTCGTATGATGTTGTTCCTTGTGCAACTTCCTACTTGTATTCTATTTATATACCCCAATTTATTCGGTTTTCCAGAGTGTCTACTCATGTCTAATCAGGGTTACCGGTATCAAAAACTTCGCAAAGCATTCTCTTAGTTTCATAGACATCATTATGTCTCCCCCGAATTTTTTTTTTCGGAGAGACATATTGTTTTTCCCCCGGGCGTCTGTCTGTCCGTCTGTCCGTCTGTCTTTCACACATTCGTGTCCGCTCTGTAACTTGAAAACCGTTAGAGCTATCTTCACGAAACTTCGTATAAATATTAATCAGCATTAGACGACGTGCAGTGCACAAGAACTATAACTCTTGCATTTATACTTTTTGAATTATCTCCCTTAGAAGTTTGTTGGTATGTATATATCTATGGGCAAATCGTGTCCGGTCAATAACTTTCTTTTTTTTTTTGATGGATTATAAAATTACTTGGCAGAAATATTAACAACCATAAGACGATGTGTGGTGCGCATGAGGCAGGTCGGTACCTCAAAGGTCAAGGTCATACTTAGAGGTCAAAGGTCAAAAAGGGGCCTTTTTTCGTATTTGGTCAATAACTTTCTTATTTTGAGATGGATTTTAAAATTACTTGTCATAATTATTAACAACCATAAGACGATGTGTGGTGCGTATGAGGCAGGTCAAGGTCATACTTAGAGGTCAAAGGTCAAAAAGGGGCCTTTTTTTCGTATTTGGTCAATAACTTTCTAATTTTGAGATGGATTTTAAAATTACTTGGCATAATTATTAACAACCATGAGACGATGTGTGGTGCACATGAGGCAGGTCGATACCTCAAAGTTTAAGGTCATACTTAGAGGTCAAAGGTCAAAAAAGGGGCCTTTTTTTCGTATTTGGTCAATAACTTTCTTATTTTGAGATGGATTTTGAAATCACTTGGCAGAAATGTTAACCAATATAAGCGATGTGTTGAGTGCATGACCCAGGTTGGTACCTCAAAGGTCAAGGTCATACTTAGAGGTCAAAGGTAAAAAAGGGGCTTTTTTCGGGTTTTGTCAATAACTTGCTTATTTTTAAATAGAATTTGAAGTTACTTGGCAAACATGTTTACTATCATGGGACGATGTGTTGCATGCATGATTCAGTTTGGTACCTAAAATGTCAAGGTCATACATAGAGGTCAAAGGTAAAAAAGGGGCCTTTTTTCGTGTTTGGTCAATAACTTTCTCATTTTTAGATGGATTTTGAAATTGGTAGGCAGAAATGTTAACCACCATGAGATGATGTGTTACACGCATGACCCAGTTTGGTACCTGAAAGGTCAAGGTCATACATAGAGGTTAAAGGTAAAAAAGGGCCTTTTTTGTGTTCTGTCAATAACTTTCTTATTATGCCCCCAACTTTGAAAAAGTTGGAGGGGCATATTAGTTCTGGTTCGTTCGTCCGTCCGTTGCGCTTTTGATGCATAGCGTAACTAAAGAACCGTGTATGCTAGGGTTTTGAAATTACATATATGGATTCCTCATGGAAAATTAGCTGACGCATATTTTTTTCTCGTCCGGATTATGCCCCCCTTCAAGAGTTATTGCCCTTTGAAATTTTTTTAATAAAATCTTGTCAGCTAGATATCTCAAAAACAATTGGAGCTAGAGCCTTGAAAGTTGGTGAATATATTGGTGGTGATGAGTAGATGAACTGAT
Source organism: Lucinisca nassula (assembly GCA_963580285.1). NCBI lineage: Eukaryota > Metazoa > Mollusca > Bivalvia > Lucinida > Lucinidae > Lucinisca > Lucinisca nassula. The sequence goes on from OY757017.1 coordinate 15,576,029, forward strand.
TAACTTTTGACAAAATTCTGAAAAATACTTTGTGAGCTATGGCCCTTTGTCATTTTGATAATTTGTGCCCATTGTAATGTATGCTAAAAGTGATGCATAGCATAATTTTAGAACCGTGTATGGTAGGGTTTTGAAATTTCATATATGGATTCCTCATGGAAAATTAGCTGACGCGTATTTTTTTTTTCTCGTCCGGATTATGCCCCTTTCAAGAGTTATTGCCCTTTGAAATTTTTTTAATAAAATCTTGTCAGCAAAATATCTCAAAAACTATTGGAGCTAGAGCCTTGAAAGTTGGTGAATAGATTGGTTGTGATGAGTAGATGAACTGATAAACTTATGACAAAATTCCGAAAAATACTTTGTGAGTTATGGCCCTTTGTCATTTTGGTAATTTGTGCCCATTGTAATGTATGCTAAAAGTGATGCATCACATAACTTTAGAACCGTGTATGCTAGGGTTTTGAAATTTCATATATGGATTCCTCATGGAAAATTAGCTGACGAGTATTTTTTTCTCGTCCTGATTATGCCCCTTTCAAGAGTTATTGCCCTTTGATTTTTTTTTTAATGAAATCTTGTCAGCAAAATATCTCAAACACTATTGGAGCTAGAGCCTTGAAAGTTGTTGAGTATATTGGTGGTGATGAGTATATGAAGTGATTAACTTTTGACAAAATTCCGAAAAATACTTTGTGCGTTATGGCCCTTTGTCATTTTGGTAATTTGTGCCCATTGTAATGTATGCTAAAAGTGATGCATAGCATAACTTTAGAACCTTGTACGCTAGGGTTTTGAAATTTCATATATGGATTCCTCATGGAAAATTAGCTGACGCGTATTTTTTGCTTGTCTTGATTATGCCCCTTTCAAGAGTTATTGCCCTTTGAATTTTTTTTTAATAAAATCTTGTCAGCAAGATATCTCAAAAACTATTGGAGCTCGAGCCGTGAAAGTTGGTGAATAGATAGGTTGTGATGAGTAGATGAACGGATTAACTTATGACAAAATTCCGAAAAATACTTTGTGAGTTATTGCCCTTTGTCATTTTGGTAATTTGTGCCCATTGTAATGTATGCTAAAAGTGATGCATAGCATAACTTTAGAACCGTGTATGCTAGGGTTTTGAAATTTCATATACGGATTCCTCATGGAAAATTAGCTTACGTGTATTTTTTTCTCGTCTTGATTATGCCCCTTTCAAGAGTTATTTCCCTTTGAAATTTTTTAATGAAATCTTGTCAGCAAAATATCTCAAACACTATTGGAGCTAGAGCCTTGAAAGTTGTTGAGTACATCGGTGGTGATGAGTATATGAACTGATTAACTTTTGACAAAATTCCGAAAAATATTTTGTGAGTTATGGCCCTTTGTCATTTTGGTAATTTGTGCCCATTGTAATGTATGCTAAAAGTGATGCATAGCATAACTTTAGAACCGTGTATGCTAGGGTTTTGCAGTTTCATATATGGATTCCTCATGGAAAATTAGCTGAGACGATGTGTTGTACCTCAAAGGTCAAGGCCATACTTAGAGGTCAAAGGTAAAAAAGTGCTTTTTTTGTTTACGGCCAATAACTTTTTGATTTTTCTATGAACATTTTTAAAGTTACTATGCAGAAATGTTCATCTTCATTAGATGATGTGTTGCACACAAGACCCAGCTCAATACCTCCAATGTCAAGGTTATACTTAGCAGTCAAAAACGGGGGAGACATCTGTGTTTTTGTAGAAAAACAAATTCTAGTTTCGAATTAGTTTCAAAATTAAATGATTGATTAAATCTGTTCTGCAACAAGGCCTATCGGAACCTGATTTTTGTGGTGCATATAAATGTACGCAATCAATGGTTTCAGTTATCAATTTCGTAAAATCGTTCTTCGATATAAACAGATTGGGAACAACATAAATATTATACAATAGACAGCATGCATATAATTAATCCAATCACTGTTGATAACTCCGCTTCTTTAATTGCACGGCGGAGGGTCGTGCCTCGGCCTCTATGATGGCTCCAACCTTAATATTTACCAAAGCAGTTTTGCATTTTGTAATCATGTCGGTTGGTGCCTGACTGTCTGTCTCTGGTCGGGCCCACCCGAGTCCAACTGATGTTTTTCGTTTGCTCCAGCATTTCTTTTATTTTATGCTGGCGACCCTTGTCATCTTTTGGTATCATGTTCTCAGATATGTTGCACTAATGAGCTAGAAATCCTCTATGCGGACTGAACAAAGTATGTTTGTCTAGACTACGACAGAACTAAGGGCAAGGATTGCGGCCACGTAAATAGAGAATGCCAGGTTCGTGTCTTTTGATATCAAGTTTATCAGGCAAGGCTTTGAGAACGCTTGTAGAATCGCGAGGCTTGCCGAGCGATTCTGCATGCGCTCTCGAAGCCGAGCCTGGTAAACTTGATATCAAAAGCCAAGAATCTGGTATTCTATTTATAAGTTTATCCCCTTGTACACTCTTAAATTAACAATTTACGATCAGTTATTGATGGTCCTCAGTGCGTCCCAGCATTCTTGCGGGCGATATATTTAGTACAAGCTGACAATATTTTCCTATGATATTTTTTCAAGTATTTTTTTTTCTTTTTTTTTCCAGTAACAATGACATTTTTCCTGTAGTCCGGTTCAATTATAAAAGTGCAATGTCACGTTAACGTGATAAATCTCACTTGTCCTGAGATAGCATATCTTTACCAGATCAGTACGTTCTAATGCAATATATATATGGGATAACTGAGGTGCTTTTCCTGTCGAAGTTAATCATTGTAAGTTATCATTCGTCTTTTCATACGTTAATTGCTAATATCGTAACATTTTGAATAGTTGTTTGGCAATTTTATGGGAAAGTAACTGCCATTATAGTGATGTTAATTTATGTTTGTGTTTCTTTCACTTTGATGTCTCTGGTCAGGTCCATCGGGGTCTAACTGTTGTTTCCTTTTGCTCCTGCATTTCAGTTGTTTCTTGCTGTCGAGTCCTCACCGTTGTTTCATCTCTGTGGTTGCTTGATTATTTGTGTTCACGGAGATGTTGCACTGATGAGTTAGGAAGCCTTCATGCGGACTGAACAAATTATTTGTCTAAATCGCAACGGAAGTAAGGTCGAGGACTGTTGCCACGTAAAATCGATTTACCCCCCCCCCCCCCCCCCCCCCAAGTGAACTTCGTTTCCGCAGACCGTTCCTAGGCGATTCTTCTGTCGCGGTTTATTTTTGTCATGGTTTGTCTTTGGGTGTTTGTGTCGCTTATATTATTTCGGATAGCCTATTGGCCACTTTGTGGGAAAGTTACTGTCCTTTTGGCTTACCGCTATTGATGTTTCCATTATTGTCTGTTGTTTCATGTTTGTGTTTCTTTCCCTTTGGTGTCTCTGATGGGAACTGTGGGTTGATTGTATCGATTCCTGATCATTGCCTCAGCTTCTATTTTGAAAGGGCGGTGTGAGGTATTTGTATCGTTGTGTAGACTACAAGCTACTCGCCATATACACCAAGGATCGTTGGTTCGAGCTTCTCTAGTCTATTGGATAGGTCCTTATACCGCGATCTCGCCTCCGTATGACCTTAGCTGTTGACTGGAAAACACATAAACAGTGGAGAATGACGTGTCTTATATGTTCTATAAAAGGGTTATCCTTTGGAAGCAAGGAATACACCATCGAAGTGAAAAATATGGAGTTTACATGTTTTCTTGGGCCAGACTAGCTAGTTTCGGCCAATTAGGCATCATCAGTGACCCTCAGATATTTTCAAAATTCCACGATGGAATCAATGATCCAAAAGGACAAGAAAATATAATCTACACTATGATGTAGGGCAGGGTATGCAGAATATGGACTATTTTCTTTTGTCTTCCCCCAAGACATAGGTTGTGGGTAATCATTAGAACTGCCTCAATGAGAATAAGCATAGTGTCCATGGTCATTCGTATAATGCACAAGAAAGGCTGATCAGACTGTGCGGCTGCGCAGGTTGATCAGAGTCATCACTGATACATGTAGCACTTTCTTTAACCCTTGTCCTGCTGAATATTCATATATGCCACACCTACTACCGATTATCAACCAATCAGATTACCTGTAGCAAACTATTACAAAAAAATCACAATCTGAATAATAAACAATGTAGATCCTGATCAGATGGCTTCTTCAGAAGCCATCTGATCTGGATCTACATTGTTTAAAAGAAAAGGCATATCCGGGCTCAGCAGAACAAGGGTTAAGAACCCGTTTCGTTTAGCGTGACCAAAATAAGAAACAATTAAAAGAAGTTGTATTTTATTTTATTACAAAATATAACAATTTACATTTAATTTAGAACTTCGATGGCTCGAACACCGATGGCTCGTATGCAATGGTTGAGTCGAATCCTTTCTTGAGTCAATAGGTTTTTAAAAAGTAAATTTAAAAAAAATAGGATATTTTCGTCTTTTATCCTGCTAATGTATGCTGTGTGTACCCATTAGAATCCCTTCACTGAGGCGATTCTAATGAGTACACAAAATATTCATTTATGTTACAGAACACCGAAAAGCCAAAAGGATTCCCATTATGCCTCCCAGCAGTTACTCTCTGTGGCTCGAACTACCTCAGTCTCGAACAGATTGTCGTGGTCCGAAACAGTTCGAGTCATTGAAGATCGCCAGCATAAGAAACTTTACTCCACAGAGCCATTGAGGAGCGCTGTTGTGCAGTGGGAAAGCATCGGATTTGAGATCGAGATGTAGTCGGTTCGATCCCCGCAAGCGCAAAGTCTTGTTTCCTTGAGCAAGCGACTTTATTCACGTTGCTTAGAACTGGTTCCAACCAAGGAAAAGAGTGCCACATGGAAGATTAGTACTAGTACTAAATGTGTTACCCTCTATAAATAAGGTCGATTATTATTATTATTATTATTATTATTATTGAGCAAAGCAACAGTTTGAGCAACTCCGTTACACACAATTAACAAGTCCATGTAATGATCACCCTCCAAACACCAATGAATGTAAAGAAGCTTGTAGTTTACTGGACATAAAAAATGTTCTTCTAATTTCTACTCTTTATCGTAGATTGTGGGTGCACGTAGGAGCCAGCTTTACAGGGGCTAAATATTAGCTCTTAACCCATTTAGTACCGGAAACCCCATAACGGGTACCATGGCAAACAGTGCAGGCCCAGATCAGACGCCGCAGACCGCGGCGTCTGATCAGTGCCTACACTGTTTGCAAAAAGTTAAGCCATTTTGCTAATACACTTGGAAGAAAAAAAAATTAATCATACAGAGCGAGTTCGATGTAAGGACCACGGTCACTACACTGTAACTAACTTACACGGGGTTGGGGTGGGGGGAAGGTGCACTAAAGTTCAAATCAACCAAACTATACTAAGTATGATCAAACTTTCTCATACTGTGGGTTCACTTTAGAGCCGCCTCAATGATTTTACTTGGAGGGGGTGGGGGTAAATATTAATCTTCTTATTTCTGCTCTAAATCACAGATTGTTGGTACAAGTTCTAGCCGTCTCAATGAGGTTACTAGTCTTTTAATTTCTGTTCGTAGTCATTTATATTTTAAACATTTCTTGACAGCAAAAATACATACATAGTGCATACATGTGCATCAAAGGATTGGATGTAGGCACAGCCTATACGTATCCTCTCCTTGATGGTCGGTACATGTTAAAGATATATATACAAATATATTAAACAGCAATTAATATCGTTACGATCCCAATGCTGAAACAACTTTCAAACAACTGTGAGATAGTTGCTATCATCTGGTGTAAGTTGCCATAACTAATATGGGCCCCGTCAAGCGATTTTGGTACTTATCGCCTATGCGAGCAGCGAAGGTTCAGGCGAGCCTGCGCATCCGCGCAGTCTCGCCAGAACCTTCGCTGCTCACTCATACAAGCAGTGAATCAAGAGGAACCTTCAGACAGAAAGCCATATCCCTGCTCCCTCTGAATGGCTGGGCATGCGCAGTTAAAATTTGTCATGACGGAATGCTCGAAGACACAAATTCGCTTGGCGGGGCTCATATGATAAGACGGTTACAAAAAGAAAAATAAAGTGATAGCAAATGCATTAATAATAAGCAGAGAGAGAGAGAGAGAGAGAGAGAGAGAGAGAGAGAGAGAGAGAGAGAGAGAGAGAGAGAGAGAGAGAGAGAGCACCATCACTAAGTCAGACAATGACTAAAGGTGATGAATGCCCGCTCCAGACACGAACAAGATTATTTAACTTCTTATGCAACACATATGGCCAAACTGTTCAATCGTTCAAGGTGACATGATTCAGCAACAAGGGGCTGGATCAGAATATAAGAATCTTATATGGGTGTTAGGGGTGGATTGAAAAAATCCGTCCCGAGGGACACTGTCCGGCATCACAAGGCTTTCCGAGTGATGCCGGACAGTGATCCCGAGGGACGGATTTTTCTATCCACCCCTCACAGCCATATTGGATTCTTTTTCTTGCATACCTTCCATTTCTATTGCGAATTTTTAATGCTGCAGTCACTTCAGTTGCCAACGTCCACCATATTGTTTTGACACTGCAGGAATGTTTAGTGACGTCACGTAACGTGCATGACGTCAACATTAACGACGGCGCATACGAGGTCATAATCAACCAGTGCATTTATCAAACACGCGATTGTATTCGATTTTTGGGTCGGAACACCAGGGTCAGAACATGAATTTCTATCCCAGGGTAAAATCACGGATTTCCTTGTCTGGTGTGCCAAAATTCCGTTTCCTTTATGCGCATACTCAATACATACCTGAACTGTGTTGCAAGTTTCAATGTCCTTCTGGCAAAGCATTTAATTACCGTATAACGATATTGAACCGAAATAAGACACCGTTGATTGATAATTCGTGGCACGCTATACATGTACCTTGCGGTCTGACCATGGTGGTAATTGATTCTGTTTAATTCATTCAAGGTCTACTAAATGGAGAAGAAACGAACATGCATCTCTATCAGACGCGGTGTAATATTAAAAACATAAGGCTAAGTATGTTTGTCTAAGAGCGGGCGAGGATTGTGGCCACGTAAAATCGATTTAAGCCCCCCAGTGGAAATCTTTCCACTGACCGTTCCAAGGCGGTTCTTCTGTGGCGGTTTATTTATGGTGTTGTTTGTTACTTACTGTGTGTATCACTTGCGTCTTTTTATTTTGGATGGCCATATGGCCATTTTGTGGGAAAGTAACTGTCCTTATGGCCTTCCTTTGTTTAGGTTTCCATTATGGTCTGGTCGCTTAATGTTTGTGTTTCTTTCCCTTTGGTGTCTTTGATGGGTGGAGTAAGTTAATTGTATCGATTCCTGATCTTTGGTTTACTTCTACTTTGATCTCAGAACTTCAATTAAAGTTAGAGCGAACTTTCATGCCCACCAGACAAGGAAATCAGTGATTTTACCCTGGGGTAGAAATTTATGTTCTGACCCTGGTGTTCCGACCCAAAATCGAATATAATCGCGTGTTTGATAAATGCACTGGTTGATTACGACCTTTTGAGGGCCGTCGTCAAGGTTGACGTCACAGCACTTTACATGACGTCACTAAGCATTCCTGTAGTGTCATCACAATAGTGCGGATGTTGGTAACCGAAATGACTGCAGCATTAAACATCCGCGCTAAGAAAAGGAAGGTATGCAAGAAAAAGAATCAAATATGGATGTGAGGGGTGGATAGAAAAAACCGTCCCGCGGGATCTCTGTCCGGCATAACTCGGCAAGCCTCGTGATGCCGGACAGTGTCCCTCGGGACGGATATTTCCATCCCCTCACACCCATATAAGATTCTTATAGTCTTTGGTTGGCGAAAGTGACATCTGTATTCGTTTGATTTTTATGATCTCGGAGCTGTCGCGCAGATGGGTTAGAAATTCTTCATGCGGACTGAAAAATTATTTGTCTAAATCACGACAAACCCAAGGGCAATGGTTGTGTAAGTTCGATATAAGTCATCCCATACAACGGTTACAATGCGTCTTCTTCGTTGCGTTTTTATTATTGTATAGTTCGCCTTTGCATGTATGTTGTTAATATCTTTTTAGTCTGGCTAACCGTTTGGTAATTTCGTGGGAATCATCACGAAAATACACGGATCCAATGTTTTGACACGTGACCTTGTTTACACTTCACTGCGCATGCGCCAATTACCTCCCCTGTAGAGTAGCTCTTTTATCTGGTTGGCAAAACATGTCTGTTGCCGTATATATAGTGTCAATGAGAATTTCGAATATTTATTGTGTAATTAAACTCATTTCTACCCCCAAAAATTAACTGATCCTTGTTAATTTGTGTGTTTAAAGTATTAAAAATGATAAAGAACCAGACTCTTCTGACTTATCGCACATTTTGTTGCCTAAAAAGCGTTAAAAACTACCCACCATCATACCAAAACGTAGTCGATGCGCTTTATTTAACGAACGGAAATAAGATTAAAGCATGTAAATTTTACATCCAAATTTATACGAAAAAGAAGCATTTTAATGTCCAAAAGGTTTTGTGGCAAACAGCTTTGATAGGTCGACGACTTAACAATAGTAATCACGAAAAACAATTCGAGCTACACGGTAAAGTATGGAACGGGAAGTTTTTTGCCCACCAGATAAAACGAGGCTAATGACCTTTGACCTCGTGTGACGTAGACTTTGGATGTGTCTATACGACTATATAAAAAAACTGGGGTTTACAGGGGTAAATATTGTTTTTCCTATTTCTGTTCTAACATAAAGTGTGTGGGTACTCGTTAGAACCACGGTTCTAAAGAGTACCCAAAATCTATATTTTGAGCAGAAATATGAAAAATATCACAATTTTTCATCTAAAAAAATTAGTATTTATGGCGGTAAAATTTGGTAAAATTTACAATGTATTTGTATAGGCGTGCTTTCGTAATGGTAACTGTCCTTTTGCCATTCTGCTGGTGACGTTTTCATTGTGGCGAAATTGTTTTATACAGTCGGACTTCGATGGCTCGAACACCTTTGGGACCATGAAAATCTGTTCGAGACAGGGGTAGTTCGAGCCACTGAGGGCTAATGCCAGGAGGCATAACGACATACTTAAGGATTCTTTGTATGTGTTCTATAATGAAAAATGTATGCTGTGTGTACTCATTAGAATCGCCTCATCGAGGCGATTCTAATGAGTACACACAGCATACATTTTTATGATTAAACACGAAAATATCCTAAATCTTACCCTCCCTATTTCTTATGTAGAGAAATTCCCTAGGAACTCAAGAATGGGTTCGACCCAGCCATGGTAAACGAGCCATCGGTGTTCGAGCCATCGAAGTTCTACTGTATTTGTTTTTCTTTCCCTTTGGGTCTTGGATGGGAGGTGTGAGGTAATTGTATCCATTCCTGATCATTGCTTTCTCTTCTATTCTACACTGTTTGCCAGTGTTCCTGTACACGACCCCAGTTCAGATATTATAAATAGCCAACCCTCTGACCTCACACTGAGAAGAAAAACGCTGCTATAAAATAAGTGTTACCTTAGTTTTGTACCTGGTCAGCGATAGTCACGTGGACAACTGAGGGCGGGAAGCTGTCTTAGTAAATTTGAAAATTCCAAAATTAATGAGCAGACTGAGCACGAAAGGTCAAATCCTAGGTCATATGAGAATAACCTAAACGAAGCAATTTTCATTTTTACAGCAGATCGAAAAGAATCCTTAAGGGGAATGGGTACACTTTCAGGGGAGGCAAATCCTGCAAAAGTATTTTTGTCTCCCATGTCAATAGGGGTCAACTTTTAAAGGAAAGAATTTGCTCCAGAGGAGCAAATTCTTTCCTTTAAGTGTTGACCCCTTTTTCAGTGGGACAAGGCTTATAGAAAAGCGAACAGGAAGTCCCGAAAGTTGTCTCCCTTTGAAAAATGGCGAAAAAAAAATATGCCAGGTGTTCCCATTCCCCTTAAGAGGAATGGATATACCTGGCAGATTTCCTGCATTTTATCAATAGGGGTTCAACTTTCGGGACTTCCCGTTCGCTTTTCTATAAGCCCTGTCCCACTTAAAAATGGGTCTACCCTCAAAGGAAAATAATTGCTATTCTTTCCTTTAAGGACTGACTCCTATTGACATGGGAGACAAAAAACACTTTTGCAGGAGTTGCCTCCCTGAAGGTGTTCCCATTCCCTTTACGTTATCCCCCTTATGCCTCATGACCTGGAGCAATGAATAACCCTCAGTAGTTCAAACTACGGCTATCTCGAACAAACTTTGGTTCTTGAGGTATTTATCCCTTATCACCGGCACAAAATGGTTAACATTACGCAAACATGCCTATACAAATACATTACCACCTTTATTGCCGAAAAAATGAAAATTGTATGATGAAAAAATGAGATATTTTTCTATTTTTCTTATTTCTGCTAAAAATATAAATTGTGGGCTCACGCTAGAACCGCCGCACCGAGGCGGTTCTAACGAGTATCCACAATCTAAATTTTAGAGCAGAAATAAGAAAAATAAGGTACACCCCCGGAAACCCAAGTTCTACTTTATAAAAGTGGGGTTCAGGGGGGGGGGGGGTTCAAAATTATATAGGCGTGTTTTCGTGATGTTTAGTCGAGCCCATTTCTTACAATGAACTAATCAGATTAGTTAATACTTGACGTAATTTATCATGCAAATTCACAAACTGAATTTCAAATAGTGTAGATCATGATCAGATGGCTTCTTCAGAAGCCATCTGATCAGGATGTACACTTTTTGTAAATGTACGGGGTGTCGTTATCAGCGTGATAACTGTTAAACTATTGACTTTTCGAAGGGTTTTCTATACATGGCCTATGTTTTAATATCAGTTGCGTTTAAATGGTATTATTAATACTTTTTTATAAAAATCTTTGAAAATTCCGACCGGAACTTCTTGTCGATACATCCATAAATGATCGGGTTTGCTACTGCATTTATCAGAAATGACCGCATGGCTATCTGATAAATCGAAGCGCTCACAGGTCCCATAGAAGTTAAGAAATCTTCCTTCAAGAATATTGTGATCATTACTAAGAAATGTGTTATACTCAGGGCATATACCATTGTTATAATAAACAGTATTTTGGTTATTCTGATAGTTCTTTTCTCGCGCCAGTCAGACATTTTTACCGACATTGTCTCACATCGTTTGATGAAATGAGATTTCATATCATGTTTCTGTCTGTGTACGTGCAGGTGTTTATTAGTTGTCGAGCTGTTCAAAAGAGACACTGTTTTACTTTTGTCAGTAGGCTCAGTTTGTGTGCTAGCATCATTTGCTTGCGTCGTGACTTCACCAAGAGAAAAACCTACGGTATTTGCATTCACCTCTCCTGATGTACCACTAGTAGCGTTAAACGTTACGTCAGAATAATTCGTACTCGATGTTGGTGAAGTCTTTAGGAGTTTCGATCTGGATGCATGCTGCCTTGCTTTGATATTGTTAAATCTTTGTCTTGCAATTTGGATATAGCATATACCCATACCTGTGCCATAGATGCCGCAGACAAAGAGAAGTGTCATGTTGTAAATCACTGGAAACAGCGTATATCTCACGGAATCATCTGAAAAACACTGCACGCCTTCTATATGAGCAACACCCGTGTCTACTGTATTGTGTCCATACATTATGAATGCCGGACAAGACATTATAGGACCTATTAATATAACTATAATAAGCATGCATTTCTTTGCCAAAGAAACGGATAGTTGAGTTTTCAGTGGCTGACATATCTTTCTGTATCTTTCCAGTGAGATCAAAAATAAAACGTTGATTGAGACAAGTGAGATGTAATAATTCATGAAACGCAGTATTCTACACGCCCAAATATTGTAGAACATAAACGGATACATCATATCCACGATTAAGAAAGGCATGCCAACCGTACACATCACAGTGTCAAATATCGCGAGTGTTAATATAAAGCATCTATGATTGGACGATTTAAACTTGAAGAAGTATATAAATAGCACTGAGAAATTTCCAAGTACTCCAATGACCATGAGGAATGACGTATACACAAGTGACGGGATAAGAAGCTTGACTTGTTCCCGATTCAGATCGTCTAAAGTCCAGTTTCTGTCCTGAGCTAGGTACCAGAGAGATGTGTACATACTTAAGTCTTCACAGATCTTCTTTACAGTGCGTTTGCGAGGCTATACTGAAACGAAAGAAATAGAGAATATCAGGTTCGTGTCATTTGATATCAAGCTTATCAGGCTCGGCTTCGGGAACGCATGCTCATTCTACATGCCTTCCCAAAGCCGAGCCTGATAAACTTGATTTCAAGTGTTTATCAGGCTCGGCTTCGAGAACGCACATAGAATCGCTCAGCCGAACAATTCTGCATGCGTTCTTGAAGCCGAGTCTGATAAATTTGATATCAAATGACACGAATCTGGTATTCTGTTTATCAGTTTATCCCCTTGTTCACTCATACAGTTTTGCCATTTATTCCACTAGTTCAATTCGTAGAAGTGCAATATCACGTTAAACTGATAAAGCGCCTTGTCCTGAGATACCATATCTTTATCAGGTCAGAATGTATCAATGCAGTTAATATAGGGGATAACTGATAAAAAGGGAATATCTTACATACAGGACAACCATTACCGTGACTTTTGGGTTCTTTTAGACATATGATCATTTTCTGTGAATTCTCTATTGAATAACTCTAACATCGGAGATAATTCTGCGGGGCACTTATTTTTTCATAAGGAATACATATTTGAAATTTCAAAACACTGGCATAATGTATGGGCACAATGCAGTTCATGATGCGTTTCGTTACATGTACATGTATCACTCTTTAACATTTAGGATAACCATTACGCAAACACGCCCATACAAATACATTGCCACCTTTATCGCCGAAAAAAATAAAAATTTTATGATGAAAAATTGTGATATTTTTCTTATTTCTGCTCCAAATATAGATTGCTGGCACTCGTTAGAACCGCCTCATCGAGGCGTGATGACACTTGTGTGACATAGTGCATTTTTTCACAGCTCGAAAATAGCTACTTTTCTTTTGAATAGAAGTAGAGGCAATGGTCAGGAATCGATACAATTAACCCACAGCTCCTATCAGAGACACCAAAGGGAAAAAAATACAAATGATGTGCTACAGACCCCAACGGAAACACCAACAGCGGAAAGCCAATAGGACAGAATCTGTCGCAAAAATAGATTTTGAATGCTCGTTAGAACCGCCTCGTTCAGGCTGTCCTAACGAGTACCCAAATCATATGTCTTTGAGTACCCACAGCCTATTGCGTGGAGCAAAAATAAGAAAAATAATGTATACCGCCGTAAACCCAAGTTTTCTTTACATAAAAGTAGGTATAAGGGGGAGTTCATTTTACGGACTTTTTCACGTGATGACTTTTAGAAATAACATAGCGTGGTATAGCCCATACAACGCCGTTTGCTTATTCTTCATTATCATTTAGATTTTTCTCAACTGTTTCCGTCTGTTTGAATAAGTTCTATAAAAAGGGATTATCCTTTGGAAGCAAGGAATGCACCACAGAACTGAAAAGTGTGTAGCGTACATGCTTTCTGGCCCAGAGTAACCATTACGCAATCATGCCTATACAAATACATTGCCACCTTTATCGCCGAAAAAATGACAATTTTAAGATGAAAAATTGTGATATTTTTCTTAATTCTGTTCAAAATATAGATTGTGGGCACTCTTTAGAACCACCTCATTGAGGCGGTTCTAACGAGTACCCACAATCTATATTTTAGAGCAGAAATAAGAAAAATAAGGTATACCCCAGGAAACCCCAGTTTAACTATATAAAAAGTGGGGTTCAAGGGGGTCAAAATGATATAGACGTGTTTTCGTGATGCTGTTTTGGCCAATTAAGCATCACCAGTGACTTCCACAATGGAATCAAGGTCCCAAATGACAAGACAATATCAACTACACTATAATGAAAGACAGGGAGACGTTTTACGGCCGCCATAAATTTCTTTACCACCAACTGTAGTGATGTAAAAGCGTCGCTAGCTTATTGACAAGGCCGAAAATGGTCAAACCGTAGAAATCGTATGTTTGCTTAAGAGTAATGGGAACACCTAGCAGTTTTTCCGCCATTTTTCAAAGGGAGCCAACTTTCGGGACTTCCTGTTCACTTTTCTATAGACTCGGTCCCACCGAAAAATGGGTCTACTCTTAAAGGACAGAATTTGCTTCTGAGAAGCAATTGTTTCCTTTAAGGGTTGACACCTATTGACATGGGAGACAAACTATTTTGAAGAAGGTGCCTCCCCTGAAGGTGTTCCCATTCCCCTTAAAACCGCTTTTCTTTCAGCAAATTAATGGTGCAACCGCGTTTTATCGATACGTAAAGGTAAGACCTCGTTAACTTAGTTTTCAACAGCTGCGCCCCGGTGTTAGGTGTCTATTTAATGTCAGTAAAACATGGATTCCTAGGGGCAGTTGGGTAAAGCACGAGAACATTTTTTTTTTGTTTGTTTGTTGGTTTGTTTGAGGTTTAACGTCCCCGTCAACACTGCAAATGTCATTTTGGAGACGTTGCTTCCAATTTTGTGGGACTCTTACCCGACATTGAGATGAAATGACATCTCAAGCCCCGCCTCCCAATGAAACCAGTAGTGTTTATAAGCATGAACGGTCCGACACGCACCGTTTTCGGTTTCAGCCCGCGTGGAAGCATCATGCAGCCCATCTACTTCTTCAAGCCCCGGCCGAACACGAGAACATTAATCATTTTAGCAGCAACGTGCCGAAAGTAAGGCTTTTCATACTGTCGAACCCTTATCGTTGTTTCATCTCTTTAGTCTTTTGCATTACGCAAACGCGCCTATACAAATGCATTGGCACTTTTATCGCCGAAAAAATGATCATTTTATGCTGAAAAATTGTGATATTTTTCTTTAATCTGCTCCCAATACAGATTGTTGGCACTCGTTAGAACCGCCTCATCGAGGCGGTTCTTACGAGTACCGACAATCTATATTTTAGTGCAGAAATAAGAAAAATAAGGTATACCCCAGGAAACCCCAGTTTTAACGAGTGTTAAGTTGGTTCCTTATTCCTTGTTCCTTATTCCGTGTTCCTTATTCCTTATTCCGTGTTCCTTATTCCTTATTCGCAATTGATACCTGCTGGATTTCGAAACCTATACCATCATGCTTAGAAGTAAAAATGATGATGATTAGGACATTCGCAAATGTTCTGTTACACCGCGTGGCAAAGTACTATGAAGCTGAAAATCGAATAAGGAATAAGGAAAATTTGGATTTGTTCCTTATTCCTTATTCGCAGTTGATACCTTCTGGAATTCGAAACCTATACCATCATGCTTAGAAGTAAAAATGATGATGATTAGGACCTACGCAAATGTTCTGTTACACCGCGTCGCAAAGTACTATGAAGTTGAAAATCGAATAAGGAATAAGGAAAATTTGGATTTGTTCCTTATTCCTTATTCGCAGTTGATACCTCCTGGAATTCGAAACCTATACCATCATGCTTAGAAGTAAAAATGATGATGATTAGGACATACGCAAATGTTCTGATACACCGCGTGGCAAAGTACTATGAAGTTGAAAATCGAATAAGGAATAAGGAAAATTTGGATTTGTTCCTTATTCCTTATTCGCAGTTGATACCTGCTGGATTTCGAAACCTATACCATCATGCTTAGAAGTAAAAATGATGATGATTAGTACATACGCAAATGTTCTGATACACCGCGTGGCAAAGTACTATGAAGTTGAAAATCGAATAAGGAATAAGGAAAATTTGGATTTGTTCCTTATTCCTTATTCGCAGTTGATACCTGCTGGAATTCAAAACCTATACCATCATGCTTAGAAGTAAAACTGATGATGATTAGGACATACGCAAATGTTCTGTTACACCGCGTGGCAAAGTACTATGAAGTTGAAAATCGAATAAGGAAAATTTGGATTTGTTCCTTATTCCTTATTCGCTGTTGATACCTGCTGGATTTCGAAACCTATACCATCATGCTTAGAAGTAAAAATGATGATGATTAGGGCATACGCCAATGTTCAGTTACACCGCGTGGCAAAGTACTATGAAGTTGAAAATCGAACAAGGAATAAGGAAAATTTGGATTTGTTCCTTATTCCTTATTCGCAGTTGATACCTGCTGGAATTCAAAACCTATACCATCATGCTTAGAAATAAAAATGATGATGATTAGGACATACGCAAATGTTCTGTTACACCGCGTGGCAAAGTACTATGAAGTTGAAAATCGAATAAGGAATAAGAAACATTTGTATTTGTTCCTTATTCCTTATTCGCAGTTGATACCTACTGGATTTCGAAACCTATACCATCATGCTTAGAAGTAAAAATGATGATGATTAGGACATACGCAAATGTTCTGTTACACCGCGTGGCAAAGTACTATGAAGTTGAAAATCGAATAAGGAATAAGGGAAATTTGGATTTGTTCCTTATTCCTTATTCGCAATTGATACCTGCTGGATTTCGAAACCTATACCATCATGCTTAGAAGTAAAAATGATGATGATTTGGACATACGCAAATGTTCTGTTACACCGCGTGGCAAAATACTATGAAGCTGAAAATCGAATAAGGAATAAGGAAAATTTGGATTTGTTCCTTATTCCTTATTCGCAGTTGATACCTTCTGGATTTCGAAACCTATACCATCATGCTTAGAAGTAAAAATGATGATGATTAGGACATACGCAAATGTTCTGATACACCGCGTGGCAATGTACTATGAAGTTGAAAATCGAATAAGGAATAAGGAAAATTTGGATTTGTTCCTTTTTCCTTATTCGCTGTTGATACCTGCTGGATTTCGAAACCTATACCATCATGCTTAGAAATAAAACTGATGATGATTAGGAAATACGCAAATGTTCTGTTACACCGCGTGGCAAAGTACTATGAAGTTGAAAATCGAATAAGGAATAAGGAAAATTTGGATTTGTTCCTTATTCCTTATTCGCAGTTGATACCTGCTGGAATGCAAAACCTATACCATCATGCTTAGAAGTAAAAATGATGATGATTAGGACATACGCAAATGTTCTGTTACACCGCGTGGCAAAGTACTATGAAGTTGAAAATCGAATAAGGAATAAGGAAAATTTGGATTTGTTCCTTATTCCTTATTCGCAGTTGATACCTGCTGGAATGCAAAACCTATACCATCATGCTTAGAAGTAAAAATGATGATGATTAGGACATACGCAAATGTTCTGTTACACCGCGTGGCAAAGTACTATGAAGTTGAAAATCGAATAAGGAATAAGGAAAATTTGGATTTGTTCCTTATTCCTTATTCGCAGTTGATACCTTCTGGAATTCGAAACCTATACCATCATGCTTAGAAGTAAAAATGATGATGATTAGGACATACGCAAATGTTCTGTTACACCGCATCGCAAAGTAGTATGAAGTTGAAAATCGAATAAGGAATAAGGAAAATTTGGATTTGTTCCTTATTCCTTATTCGCAGTTGATACTTCCTGGAATTCGAAACCTATACCATTATGCTTAGAAGTAAAAATGATGATGATTAGGACATACACAAATGTTCTGATACACCGCGTGGCAAAGTACTATGAAGTTGAAAATCGAATAAGGAATAAGGAAAATTTGGATTTGTTCCTTATTCCTTATTCGCAGTTGATACATGTACCTTCTGGATTTCGAAACCTATACCATCATGCTTAGAAGTAAAAATGATGATGATTAGGACATACGCAAATGTTCTGTTACACCGCGTGGCAAAGTACTATGAAGTTGAAAATCGAATAAGGAATAAGGAAAATTTGGTTTTGTTCTTATTCCTTATTCGCAGTTGATACCCGTTGGAATTCGAAACCTATACCATCATGCTTAGAAGTAAAAATGTTGATGATTAGGACATACGCAAATGTTCTGTTACACCGCGTGGCAAAGTACTATGAAGTTGAAAATCGAATAAGGAATAAGGAACAAGGAACAAGGAATAAGGAATAAGGAACAAGGAATAAGGAATAAGGATCCAACTTAACACTCGTCCATTTTACTATATAAAAGTGGGGTTCAAGGGGGTCAAAATTATATAGGCGTGTTTTCGTGATGTAAAGTGTTTGGATTATTATGTTATCGGAGATGTAGCACTGATGAGTTATATAGAGGATTTTACAGGAGTGTTCATGCATTATTGGATTTATTAAACGAGTTGAGGAAAAGGGATAAAATGCGAGGCTTTCCCTTTTCCTCAACGAGTTTAAGAAATTCAATAATACATGAGCACGAATGCAAGATTCTGTTTATCATATGACATTTAAACGCATTTGATACGCGATTGTTTACAAAAATATCAATATTCCGCCAGTAGTTAACGCGACGTCGTTGAGGAAGTCGTACATGTAACGTTACGGGACGTATCTAGCTAGTTTGCATATGTAATCCACTAGTGGGTTATCGAAAATATTACATGACGTTATTACATTCTCAGAAGCGACGTCCTATGATATAACGACATAGGGGCTTGAAGAAATATATGGGCTGCACGTTGCTTCCACGGAGAGCTGTATCTGGCCCGCACACTAGTACTGGTAAACCGCTTAGAGGATCTAAGCCTGTCCAGGAACCGCGGTGCGAGGCGGACCGTCCATGCTAATAAACCCTATTGGTTTCATTGGTCGACAGGGCTTGAGATGTCATTTCATCTCAATGTCGGGTAAAAGTCCCACAAAATTGGAAGCAACGTCTCCAAAATGACCTTTACAGTGTTGACGGGGACGTTAAACCTCAAATCAAACAAACAATGATATAACGCCCGGTTAAATCAAATTTGAGTGAGAATTATTTCGTGTTTTGTATGGAACTGGAGATGTAGTGCCTATACGGAATAGGTAAGTACAATGCAAAGTTCACGTCACAAACAAATACAGCCGAACTGGAGATGTAGCGCCTATACGGAATAGGTAAGTGCAATGCAAAGTTCGCGTCACAAACAAATACAGCCGAAACTAGCTAGTCTGGCCCAGAAAACATGCACACTCCATATTTTCCAGTTCTATGGTGTATTCCTTGCTTCCAAAGGATAACCCTTTCTAGAACATATTTGACCTCACTACAGCTGTTGTCTGGGAATGTGTGGCGGCCGTAAAAAGTCTCTCTGTCCTTCATCATAGTGTAGTTTATATTTTCTTGTCATTTGGGATCATTGATACCATTGTGGATTTTTGAAAATATTTGAGGGTCACTGATGAGGCCTAAATGGCCGAAACTAGCTAGTCTGGCCCAGAAAACAAGTGCACCACATATTTTCCAGTTCTGTGGTGTATTCCTTGTCCTTTCTAGAACATATTCAATGGCTCGAACACCTTAAGGACCATGACAAATCGGTTCGAGACAGGGGTAATTCGAGCCACTGAGAGTTACTGCCAGGAGGCATAACGCCCTTTTATAGAACATATTTAACTTCACTACAGCTGATGTGTGGGAATGTGTGGCGGCGGTAGAACGTCTCACTGCCCTACATCATAGTGTAGATTATATTTTCTTATCCTTTGGGATCATTGATTCCATTGTGGAATTTTGAAAATATTTGAGGGTCACTGATGAGGCCTAAATGACCGAAACTGGCTAGTCTGGCCCAGAAAACATGTACACTCCATATTATCCAGTTCTGTGGTGTATTCCTTGCTTCCAAAGGATAACCCTTTCTAGAACATATTTGACCTCACTACAGCTGTTTTCTGGGAATGTGTGGCGGCCGTAAAACGTCTCCCTGCCCTACATCATAATGTAGTTTATATTTTCTTGTCCTTTGGGATCGCTGAAAATCTGTTCGATAGGGGCAGTTAGAACCGTACATCATGTTAACAAATCCTCCAACATGTAAGTCCGTGTAAGGTTTTTCAAACCCTCGCATCACAAAAAGGAAAGTGCGTCTCAAGTGTCATTAACCCTTTTTGTACCAAATGGAATCTTCCTCCTTATATATAGCAGGAGTTCATTTCAAAATTTAGGGGTGCCAGGCTGTGTTTTCTTCAAAATTGATTTGGAAAGTGGCAGAACTTTAAGCAAACGGAGGAGGCCCTGATCAGACGCCGCGTTCTGCGGCGTCTGATCTTGGTCTCCACTGTTTGCCAATTACCCGTTTTGGGGTTTCCGGTACTAAATGGATTAATCTGGTTATGTTATGGATTTAATTCGCCCTGTAATTGGAGCTATCAATCAGGTGTTAATTGCAAAATGTTTGAAATGTCGAAGAGCATTGTTCGCAATGAAATGAGACATATGCGCTGGGGCACAGCGTTTCCTACAATTTACATGTGCGCCCAACGAAGACTTAGATCAGCGTACAGTATTATCACGAGTGCGATACACTAGTGAAATTTCTGATGTTTTCAGTACACAGGATGATAATTTGTCGGTGGTCCTCTTTGCCCCTGCCGATCGGGGCTTGGAGATATAGGTTGGGCTACATGTGTTTCCACACAGAGCTGAAACCGACCACACACGAGTACTGGTAAAACGCTTCTGCGCGTCGGGCTGCCCATGCATATAGACCCTATTGGTTTCATTGGGCAGCAGCGATTGTGGTGCCATTTCATCTGAATGTCGGGTAAAAGTCCAACAAATCTAGAAGTAACGACTCCAAAATCACCTTAATAGTGTTGACGGGGACGTTAAACCTCAAATCAAACAAAACAGGTGGTCCTCTATAGATGTGATAGTCAGCAAAGTCGGAGGAAATTAATTCAGATACAGGAAGGTACATATAAACAAATAATTGAATAATTTATTTAAATTTATTATTCGTTGTGCTAAGGCATAAATGGGTTAATTTCAATATTTTCCATGTTCTATGATAAAAATGTATGCTGTGTGTACTCATTAGAATCGCCTCATCGAGGCGATTCTAATGAGTACACACAGCATACATTTGCAAGATAAAAGTTGAAAATCTCCTTAATGGTCCTGCATGCAGCAAGGGAAGACTCTGGTCAGACTATTTTGAACTACACGCTGATCTGATTCTTCGCTAAGCACACATGCAAATTGTAGGAACTGTGTGCCCCGGGTCATATACCAGTATGACGGATTATTAGGTTACAGTCGCAGTTTGGACGTTTTCTAAAGCTTTAACCCTTATCTTGCTGTTCACGACATCCCCTATCTTTGCAAACAGTGTAGATCCAGATCAGATGGCTTCTGAAGAAGCCATCGGATCAGGATTTACACTGTTTGACATTTAGTTTATGAATTTGTAGCAATAAATTACATCAAGTAATTTGATTGGTTCATAGACAGAAATGGGTGTGGCTTAGATGAATATTCAGCAAGATAAGTGTTAATCACTTCTCTCAATCACTTCTTTTGTCAATGATACGTAGTTTCAAACAGTTTTTAGTAAGGTTGGTGTTGGTCAGTGCGATCTAATAATTACAATGGGTTGACCACATATGGCCTTTTTACCATGGCTTAGTCAAACGCTTTCTTTAGTCACTGAGACATTCTTTCGTTGGCATCAGATAGCAATTATTTAGAATAATATAGCGATTGTTTGTTTATTGTTTGCTTTTTTTTTTATTTCATCGAGACATGTTTGGATGCCCCCGCCCATCGGAGCTTGAAGAAATAGACGGGCTGCATGATGATTCCATGCAGAGTTGAACATAAATGTTATACGAAAGACTGCATGCATGGTAGTTAACCCAATCACGGCTGACAATTTTGCTTCCCTCTATAATTGCACGCCGGTGGGTCGGGCCTCAGATTCTATGACGGTTCCAGCGTAGAGGCTTACTGATAACTAGATATAATCTAATTCTATGTAATGTTGGTCGGTGTCTGATGCTCTGTCTCTGGTCGGGCCCATCGGAGTTTAACTGTTGGTCTTCTTATGCTCCAGCATTTCAGTGGTTTCTTGCTGTAGAGTCCTCACCGTTGTTTTATCTCTGTGGTTGTTTGATTTTTGTGTTCACGGAGATGTTGCACTGATGAGTAAAGAGGCCTTCATGCGGACTGAACAAATTATTTGTCTAAATCGCGACGAAAATAAGGGCGATGATTGTGGCCACGTAAAATCGATTTAAGCCCGCCTAGTGGAATTCGTTTCACTGACCGTTACAGGATGGTTCTTCTGTCGCGGTTAATTTTTGTTATGGTTTGTCTTTGAGTGTGTTTTGTTTTGGACAGCCAATTGGTCATTTTGTGAGAAAGTAAATGTCATTTTGGCTTTTCGCTATTGATGTTTCCATAAGGGTCTAGTTGTTCCATGTTTGTGCTTCATTTCCTTTGGTGTCTCTGATAGGAGCTGTGGGTTAATTGTATCGATTCCTGATCATTGCCTTCACTTCTTTTTTTAAGAACGTGTTCGAAACAGTCTGGTAAACGAGCCATCGGTCCCTGCATCCGACTGAGCTACCGAGGCCGGCCACGACAGGTGCGCTGATCAATATTTCTAAAACAAAATCGTTCGACACCGAAACAGCACGGTAGGTCAACAAAATAGGTGCGTGAAGTTAGCAGGAGAGGAGCTCCAGCCGGAACTCAATCTCCTACTGGCAGGACCAGCCGGAACATTCCAGTTCCGGCCGGAGCCAAATCTCCTGCTTGCAGGAACTATTCAACAGGGTTAACCTAGTAACATACCTACATGAATATATTTCTCAAACGTTTTGTGAACACATTTCGACCTGTATTGCAGATGGATTATTAAAACGCATGCACGCACGAACACACGCACAAACACATACACAGATTAGAACAACTCAGTCTAAAGCGGAAATGGATATTTGCTGGTTCTGATAGGAAAGCGGTGCAATAAGGGAGCGAGTGACTTAGATGGACATGGAGGCCCAAAGGATCCAAGCAGACCTACTAGCCGGCTGTGCCCAAGAAGCTCGTATTTACTGAACAATGTGTGAGGATTAGGAGTGTGTCGCATGCTTGGGGTGGTGGATTTTTCTAGAACGGCGCCAAATGGTGATAGATGTCCTAGCCAGCAGCGTTGGTGAGTATACTGGCAAAACTCTGGTTACTGAAAACTGGAGGCGAGACAATTGTTGAAAAATGCCCATTACCGCGTTGTATCTGAGTCAGTGGTACAGAAACGATGGAGTGCGGGAGCCAGCGAGTACGTGGGACATGAGGGTCTGAAGGGGCTTCAGCTGACCCACGAGCTTGCTAGGAAAAACCGTGTTTTCTGGAAAATGGGTGCGGAATAGGAGTGTGTGTCAGGCTTGCGGTGGTGAGTAGGTTTTCTCGAACACGAACAAACGGTGAGGTGCGGAGTGGGCGACGTAGCGCGACTTGGGCATAGATCGATGTCATATCCAGCAGTGTGGGGAAGTATATTGGCAAAACTCTGGTAACTGAAAACTGGAGACAAGAAATTTGGTGTTTCCTGGAAAGTGGGTGCGGAAAAGGAGTGTGTGGCCGGCTTGGGGTGGTGGGTAGGTTTTCCCGAACCCGGCCAAATGGTGAGGTGCGGAAGTTTGCGACGTAGAGCGACTTGTGCATAGATAGATGTCCTATCTAGCAGTGTGGGTGAGTACATTGGCATTGAATCCGGCCAAACGGTGAGGTGCGGGAGTTGGCGACGTAGCGCGACTTGGACATAGAGAGATGTCCTATCCAGCAGTGTGGATGAGTATACTGTGAAAACTCTGGTAACTGAAAACTGGAGGCATGAAAATTAGTGAAAAATGTCAATTACCGCGTTGTATCGGAGTCAGTAAAACACGAGTTCCTGCTGGTTCTGCTAGCGAAATGATGGAGTGCGGGAGCTGGCCAGTACGTAGGACATGGGGTTCTGAAAGGGCTTCAGCAGACCCACTAGATGGCTACTCCGGGAAAACTCGTGTTTCCTGGAAAATGTGTGCGGAAAGGAGTATGTGGCCGGCTTGGTGTGTTGGGTAGGTTTTCTCGAACACGGCCGAACGGTGAGCTGCGGGTGTTGGCCATATAGCAAGACTTGGGCGAAGACAGATGTCCTATCCAGCAGTGCGGATGTGAACATTTGCAAAACTCTGGTTACTGAAAACTGGAGGCAACAAAATTGGTGAAAAATGCCCATTATCGCGTTGTATATAAGACAGTGGAACACGAGTTCCTGCTGGTTCTGCAAGCGAAATATTGGAGTACGGGAGCTAGCGAGTACATGGGACATGGGGTCAGATGCGGATTCAGCAGACCCACTAGATTGCTAATCCAGGAAAAATCTTCGCCCCCGCCCATAGGGGCTTGAAGAAATATATGGGCTGCATGATGCTTCCACGCAGAGCTGAATCCGGCCCGCACACTAGTACCGGTAAATCGCTTATTGGATCTAAGCCTGTCCAGGAACCGCGGTGCGAGGCAGGACCGCCCATGCTAATAAACCCTATTGGTTTCATTGGGCGGCAGGGCTTCAGATGTCATTTCATCTCAATGTCGGGTAAAAGTCCCGCAAAATTGGAAGCAACGTCTCCAAAATGACCTTTACAGTGTTGACGGGGACGTTAAACCTCAAATCAAACAAACAAACCAGGAAAAATCTTGTTTCCTGGATAATCGGTGCGGAAAAGGATTGTGCGGCAAGCTTGGGGTGGTGAGTACTTTTTTTCCCGGACCTGGCCAAACGGTGAGGTGCGGGAGTTGGCGACATAGCGCGACTTGGGCATGGATAGATATCCTATCCAGCAGTGTGGTAGAGTATACTGGCAAAACTCTGGTTACTTAAAACTGGAGGCAAGAAATTGGAGAAAAATACCCATTACCGCGTTGTGTCGGAATCAGTGGAAAACGAGTTCCTGCTGGTTCTGCTAGCGTAACGACGGAGTGCGGGAGCTAGCGAGAACATGGGGCATGGGTGGCTGAAGGGGCTTTAGCAGATCCACTAACTGGCTACTCCGAGAAAACTCGTGTTTCCTTGAAAATGGGTGCGGAAAAGTAGTACAATGTATGTGACCGGCTTGGGGAGGTGAGTAGGTTTTCCCGAACCCGGCCAAATGGTGAGGTGCGGGAGTTGGCGACTTGGACATGGATAGATGTCCTATCCAGCAGTATGGGTGAATATACTTGCAAAACTCTGGTTACTGAAAACTGGAGACAAGAAAATTGGTGAATAATGCCAATTGCAGCGTTGTTTCGGAATCAGTGGAACACGAGTTCCTGTTGGTTCTGCTAGCGAACCGATGGAGTGCGGGAGCTAGCGAGTACGTGGGACATTGGGTTCTGTAGAGGCTTCAGCAGACCCACTAGCTTGCTATTCCGGGAAAACTCGTGTTTCCTGGAAAATGGGTGCGGAAAAGGAGTGTCCGGCAGGCTTGGGGGTGGGGGTAGGTTTTCCCGGACCTTGCCAAACGGTGAGGTGTGGGAGTTGGCGGCAAAGCGCGACATGGACGTAGATAAATGTCCTATCAAGCAGTGTTGATGAGTACATTGGCAAAACTCTGGTAACTGAAAACTGGAGGCAAGAAAATTGGTGAAAAATACCCATTAACGCGTTGTATCGGAATCAGTGGAACACGAGTTCCTGCTGGTTCTGCTAGCTTAACGGCGGAGTGCGGGAACTAGCGAGTACGTGTGGCAAGGGTGGCGGAAGGGGCTTCAGCAGACCCACTAGTGGCTACTCCGGGAAAACTCGAGTTTCCTGGAAAATAGGTGCGGAAAAGGAGTGTGTGGCCGGGCTGGGGGTGGTGGGTATGTTTTCCCGAACCCGGTCAAACTAATGTTTTCTCTTGTGCTTTTGTAAATTTCTTTGAGGTTTATCAACGTGTGAACAATATTGGTAACGAACCCCGAAGGTGTTCATGAATTTCCGAAGATGTTCCTAAATACACTGTAATCCGATAAACATCAGAAAAGTGAAGCACCGTCACGCTAATTCAGTCAAACTTCAATGGCTCAAAAACTTAAGTGACCACACAACGTGCGTAGTTCGAGCCACTGAAGATTGATCAAAGGATCAGGTCAAGAATATCTCGTATTTGTTTTTCAAATAATTGAATGTCGTGTGTACTCATTAGAATCGCCTCATCGAGGCGATTCTAATGCGTATACATAACACACACTTTAAAGATAACAAAAACGAAGAGCAACATACCATAATATCTGCAAATATGGGACGTTCTTGCTAGGAACTGCTCTGTCTCTGGTCGGACCCATCGGAGTCTTACTTGTTTTTTTTGTGTTATTGTTGTTTTTTTTTCTGCTCTTACATTTCATTGGTTTCTTGCTGTCGAGTCCTCACCGTTGTTTCATCTCTATGGTTGTTTGATTTTTGTGTTCACGGAGATTTTGCACTGATGAGTTAGGAGGCCTTCATGCGGACTAAACAAATTATTTGTCTAAATCGCGACGGAAAAACGGGCGAGGATTGTGGCAACGTAAAATCGAGTTAAGCCCCCTCGTGCAGTTCGTTTCACTTACCATCTCAAGGCGATTCTTTTGCCACGGTTTATTTATGTTATGGTTTGTCTTTGAGTGTGTGTATCGCTTATATTATTTTGTTTTGGATAGCTAATTGGCCATTTTCTGGGAAAGTAACTGTCCTTTTGGCTTTCCGCTATTATTATTTACATTATGGTCTAGTTGTTTCATGTCTGTGCTTCTTTCCCTTTTGGTGCCTCTGATGAGAGTTATGGGTTAATTTTATCGATTCCTGATCATTGCCTTCACTTCTGTTTTTAAGAACGTGTTAGAAACAGTCGGGTAAACGAGCCATCGGTGTTCGAATCGTAGATGTTTCGCTGTAATTACAGGTTTTGTTTTCCACAATTTGAACATAACGCACTGCGATACCTTAAATCCATACAAGAAGCATTTACAAAACAGAAGTGAAGGCAATGATCAGGAATCGATACAAATAACCCACAGCTCCCATCAGAGACACCAAAGGGAAAGAAACACAAACATGAAATAACTAGATCCTAATGGAAACGTCAATAAGAGAAAGCCAAAAGGACAGCTACTTTCCCACCAAATGGCCAGTTGGCTATCCAAAACAAAAAGATATAAGCGATACACACGCCCAAAGACAAACCATACCAAAAATAAACCGTGCCAGAAGAACCGCCTTGGAAAGAATAACCGTCAGTGCAAAGAATTTCGGTGTGGGTGGGGGTGGGGGTTGGGGGTGTTTAAATAGATTAGGGGGGTGGGGGTGCTTAAATCGATTTTACGCGGCCGCAATTCTTACCCTTACTTCCTTTGCCATATAGACGAACAATTCGTTCAGTCCGCATGAAGGCCTCCTAACTCATCAATGCAGTATCTCCGAGAACACAAAAATCAAACAACCGCAGAGATGAAACAACACTGAGGACTCAACAGCAAGAAACCACTGAAATGCTGGAGCAAAAGAAATGCAGTAGCAGATGAAAACCAACAGTAAGACTCCGTTTCTCGACTTACACCAGAAAAACGCCGTGGAAGTTATTATGCTGCCAACGTCCAAAACCAACGTATAGCCATTTGGCAGAAAGCAGTGGTTTAAATTGGCATTCCTTAAAGATCATGTGACATTGCGTGACCAAATGTGTGTTTGAAGTACGACCAACAGTATGTCCAAACTGTAGCTTTGCTGTAAATGCGCTGAGAATATGCAAGTACATTGTTTAGTGTTTTCTTTGCGTGTGCCTACTTATAACATGTTACTTCCAGTTCTTGATGTCTAGTATTTTAAAGGTAAGGGTTTTTCTCAGTGTTCTTTAGATGAAGATTACAAACGCTGTCTTTAGAGTCTAATATTTAATTCATGGGAACGTTAGCATACCTAGGTCAAATACAGTAAAATTCTGTATTTAAGACAACTTTAAAAGAAACCATTAATCCTTGAGCTGTTTAGGTTTTCTTTTAATAGAGATTATCGGATATACATAAAAATCTGAGCGGGTTATATTTTTAGTCCTTTGGGATCATTTAAACCAATAAGGACTTTGGATCACAGATGAGGCCTTATTGGCCGAAATTAGCTTGTCACGTATCGAAGCCTGGAGAAATCGAATGGACTGCATGGAGCTTCTTCGAAGAGCTGTAACGACCGAACATTTGAGTATCAGTCAACCGTTTTGAAGATCTAAGTATGGCCCGCGGAATAATTATGCGAGTCAGACTGTCCCTTACATCCCAGCGGTTTCTTTGGGCGGTTGGCTTGAGTTGTCATTTCAATTTATTATACCTCACGCGATTTTACCATACAAAACGCTCATAGACCAGAGGGTGATAATTTTTACTATCCCATGCGATATTAAACTATCACATGCGCAAAAATGATGCGCGTACGGTTCAATTTTACTATCCCATGCGATATTAAACTATCACATGCGCAAAAATGATGCGCGTACGGTTCAAGTTCGGTATAATAAAATAAATATCACATTTCTGAGAGGGTGATAGTAAGAATGTTCACCCTGAGGAAATGATTATCGACCGAGGCGAACGATAATCATTTCCTCAGGGTGAACATTCTTACTATCACCCTCTCAGAAATGTGATATTTATATAGTCACACACAATCGGAAACAACGTCTCCTAAACGACCCATCACGAAAACTTTCCTATATTATTTTTGATCCACTTAAACTGGGGTTAACAGAGGTTTTGTTTGTTTGTTTGATTTGAGGTTTAACGTCCCCGTCAACACTGTAAATGTCATTTTAGAGACGTTACTTCCAATTTTGTGGGACTTTTACCCGACATTGAGATGAAATGACTTCTCAAGCCCTGTGGCCCAATGAAACCAATAGGGTTTATTAGTATTGACGGTCCGCCTCGCACCGCGGTTCCTGGACAGGCTTAGATCCTCTAAGCGGTTTACCAGTACTAGTGTGCGGGCCGGATTCAGCTCTGCGTGGAAGCATCATGCAGCCCATATATTTCTTCAAGCCCCTATGGGCGGGGGGCAGTTAACAGAGGTAAACCTGTTTTTCCTAATTTCTGCTCTAAAATAAAGATTGTAGGTACTCGTTAGGAGGCGGTTCTACAATCTATATTTTGAGCAGAAATAAGAAAAATGTCACAAGTTTTCATCTTAAATTTTTCATTTTTACGGCGGATCGCTGTCGGCCCGACGTTGGTCTGACATGCTTTGCTGGCTGGGATGTTCCCGTTTTCAGAAGCAAAAAAAAATACAGAATCCAGTATCACTCTACTCGCGTTTTTGGATTCCGCATCGCCATCACTGATAGCTCTATTTGTTTGTTTGTTTGATGTTTAACGTCCCCGTCAACACTGTAAAGGTCATTTTGGAGACGTTGCTTCAAATTTTGTGGGACTTTTACCCGACATTGAGATGTAATGACATCTCAAGCCCTGCCGCCAAATGAAACCAATATGGTTTGTAAGCATGGACGGACCGACTCGCACCGCACTACTCGTGTGTGGGTCGGTTTCAGCTCTGCGTGGAAGCATCATGCAGCCCATATATTTTTTCAAGCCCCGATAGGCGGGGCCGTTGATAGCTCTGAGTCCCGCATTTGTTGAGCAGTCGAAAAGTAGCAAAGTGTAAGATGCTGGAATGACGAACACGCGGAGCTTAAAGTTAGATTTTCTCGCTTGTTTAAGTTTATTAAAGTTTAACAAAAAGTGACTTATCTGACAACCAAAGAAAAAGCATAAATAAACATAATATCACTATTATACAGTCGAACTTCTATGGCTCGAACCCCTTTGGGACCATGAAATATTATTCAAGACAGCGGTAGTTCGAGCCACTTAAGGTAACTGCCAAGAGGCATAACGAGATACTTCTGAACATCTTTCGATGTTCTATAATGAAACTATTTGCTGTGTGTACTCACCGAGGCGATTCTAATGAGTACACACAGCATACATTTGTAAGATAAAAGACTAAAATCTCTTTAATTATCCCCACTATATCTTATGTAGAGGATTGCGCTAGGTGCTCAAATATGAGTTCGACCCAGCCATGGGAAACGAGCCATCGGTGTTCGAGCCATCGAAGTTCTACTGCAGTAACTTCATCTTACGCACAGTATCACATCTCTCGGGGTATTTTCCAGATTTTACGGATCACACTCGACACTCCGCGTCTCGTGTGATACGTTGAGCTGGAAACATCCACTCGACGTGATACAATGCGGCAGATCAAGTTTCTGTAATTATAATGTGTTTGTACGATGTATGGATGTGGTATCGTTGTGTATGGTTGTGGTATCATATGAGCCCCGCCAAGCGAATTTGGGTCTCCGAGCATTCCGTCATGACACATTTTAACTGCGCATGCCCAGCCATTCAGAGGGGCCAGGGATATGGCTTTCTCTCTGAAGGTTCCTCTTGATTCACTGCTTGTATGAGCGAGCAGCGAAGGTTCTGGCGAGACTGCGCGGATGCGCAGGCTCGCCTGAACCTTCGCTGCTCGCATAGGCGATAAGTACCAAAACCGCTTGGCGGGGCCCAATTATGGTATCATATGGATGTGGTATCGTTGAGTACTATATCCAAAGGAAATTCATCTTGAAACCACGTTTATATAATTTTGACCCCATTTTTATATAGTAAAACTGGGGTTTACAGAGGTGAAAAAAAAACAACAACAAAAAACCACTACTTCTACTACTACAAATAATAATAATAATAATATTGATATTTATTATAATTATTATTATTATTTTTAAGCATTTCTACATAATGTAGCTCTTCAATTTGTTAAATATGTTCGTTCATACTAGATGCCTCTAAATGAAAAGGCTTGGTTGTTACTTCAAGAAGTTCTTTTTCACATTTAGACAGCCTTAATTTGAGCATTACTTAAGCGCTCCTTTGAATACCTACAGGTAGATCTATTAAGCAAAGTGTCATATCTGTAGATATATGATAAATGATTTCCTCTAGGTCAGCGACTAGAGAAAAAATATTGGATATTCTGTACCTTGATCCCCGTGGTGTACAGGGAGATAACTCGAATATCGCCCAGACAGGCTTTAACGGAAATTCACGACTTATTCCGATCGCCGCATATGAAGGAAAAAGTTCGGTATGCTTATTTTTCTTATTTCTGCTCTAAGATGTAGATCGTGAGTACTCGTTAGTAATGCCTCGATGGGGCGGTTCTAACGAGAACCAGCAATATCTATTTTGAGCGTAAATAAGAACAAACATCACGTAAACACGCCTATATAATTTTGACCCCCTGGAACCCAATTTCTTATAGTAAAACTAGGGTTTACAGGGGTAAACCTTATTTTTCCTATTTCTGCTCTAAAATAGAACCGATGAGGCGGTTCTTACGAGTACCCACAATCTATATTTTGAGCAAAAATAAAAAACAATCACAATTTTTCATCTGAAATTTTCATATTTTGGGCGGTAAAATTGACAATGTATTTGTATAGGCGTGTTTTCGTAATGTATATCTAAAATGTAGACTATGGGTACTCGTTAGAACAGCATCCATCACGAAAATTTTGACCCCCTGGAACCCCACTTTTATATAGTAAAACTGGGGTTTACAGGGGTAAACCTTATTTTTCTTATTTCTGCTCTAAAATATAGATTGTGGGTACCCGTTAGAACCGCCTCGATGAGGCGGTTCTTACGAGTACCCACAATCTATGTTTTGAGCAGAAATAAGAAAAATACCACAATTTTTCATCTTAAAATTTCTTTTTTTTTTTTTGCCAAAAAATTGGCAATATATTTGTATAGGCGTGTTTTCGTAATGGATGAGGCGGTTCTCAGGAGTACCAACAGTTTCTATTTTGAGCATAAATTCGAAAAATATATTACAATTTTTCATATTAAAATCATTTTTGGCGGTAATGTTTACAATGCATTTGTATAGACGTGTCGGGAGTTTCGTAATATGTAATTGGAATGAAGACTATGTCGATTGCAAGCCGAATACATGTAAATGAATGAATTAATTTGATTTTTATGATTTTTAGCTAAAGAACCCATATATCTAACTAAACTAAATAAAATATAAATAGATAAATAATGCAACAAATTTTCATTTATTAGTTTAACTCTAGTCTACTATAAACTATATCCAGTGTAAGACATTTTCATTTTATTTTTACCATAGTGCCAATTTATCTTATCAAGCATGATAAAATAATAAATAAATGAATAAATAACATAACAGAAAGTACCTTTCAAATTCACAAATGCTACATTACGAAAACACGCATATTCAAATATATTGAAAGTTTTACCTCTAAACGTAAAATTTTCCGAGCAGATTTACGAAAAATAACGAATACCCCTGTAAACCCCAGTTTTACTATTTAAAAGTGGAGTTTAAGTGGGTCAAATTTATATACAGTCAAACTTCGATTGCTCGAACCCCTTTGAGACTATGGAAATTTGTTCGAGACAGCGGTTGTTCGAGCCACAGAGGGTTACTGTTAGTGCCATACCAGGAGGCATAAGGGAGATAACTGTGGATATCTTTTCGATGTTCTGTATTATAAATGTATTCTGTGTGTACTCATTAGAATCGCCTCATCGAGGCGATTCTAATGAGTACACACAGTATACATTTGCAAGATAAATGAAGAAAATCTTCCTAAATTACACCTATATCGTACTTGGAGGAATTTCCTGCGGACTCAAGAACGGGTTCAACCCATCGATCGTAACCGAGCCATCGGAGTTCGAGCCATTGAAGTTCTACTGTAGGTGTGTTTTCGTAATGACTGTGAAACTGACCCACCTATGAACATGAAGTTAGGCATTCCAAAGTATGTATCAACACTGATCATTGATTACCACAGTGCGACAGAGAGCGAAATGACTGTCTAAAAACGATACCAGCACTTTATATCTCCAAAGCTGCTGGAAAATCAGGGAACTCAATAATGTCATAGAAACGAAGAACAATTAAATCCATTGAGTATTAGAATAAAATACCGATTCCATTGCGATAATTTATCCGTACAATATAAGACTCATTGTCCATTATGAAAAATAATACCTATACAAATACATTGAAAGTTTTACCGCAAAAAATATGGAATTTTAAGATGAAAATATTTTGTACTTTTCTCATTTTTGCTCAAAATAGAGATTGTGGGCACTCGTTAGAACCGCCTCATCGAGGCGGTTCTAACGAGTACCTACAATCTATATTTTAGAGCAGAAATAAGAAAAATAAGGTATACCCCCGGAAACCCTAGTTTTACTATATAACAGTGGGGTTCAAGGGGGTCAATATTATTTAGGCATGTTTTCGTGATGTAACCGTAAACATTTTCAGAGCAGAAGTAAGAAAAATAATGAAATACCGCTCTAAACCCCAGTTTTACTATTTAAAAGAGGAGTTTAAGTTCGTCAAAATTATAAAGGTGTGTTTTCGTAATGACTGTGAAACTGATCTACCTATGAAAACGAAGTTAGGCATTCCAAAGTATGTATCAACACTGATCAATGATTACCACAGTGCGGCAGAGAGCGCAATGACCGTCTAAAAACGATACCAGCACTTTATATCTCCAAAGCTGCTGGAAAATCAGGGAACTCAATAATGTCATAGGAACGGAGAACTATTAAATCCATTGAGTATTAGAATAAAATACCGATTTCATTGCGATAATTTATCCATACAATATAAGACTCAGTGCATCTGGTGTAGTGTGTGTGTGTGTGTGTGTGTGTGTGTGTGTGTGTGTGTGTGTGTGTGTGT